>OX461808.1:34705142-35072330 GCA_949802685.1 Dicyrtomina minuta
ACTACTTACTGTAGCGGCCTAGGGAATGAGACTCCTTTACTGTGGAGGGGACAGGGATAGGTGAAAGGGTACAAAGACCGAGACGATCTAACGCGGTAGCCTCCTATTTCCTCACCCACAGTGACTGGTTGAGTCTGGTTGTAAGAACTTCGGTTAAATCGACCTAATGAATAAATCATTATTATTATTATATGACCCACAAGCAGGCGGAACATCCGAAGACGAATCTGCAGTCTATCAGTAGAGCATATTTAAAATCGACCTGAAGAACCGACGCAACAAAGTCGAAGCCTCAAGATCCAAGACTCTTCAGCTGAACTTCAATTAACCCGAAGAAGTATCGTTCAGTGAAGCCAAACCCCGACGTTCTCCTGATATAATGTTTAATCTTAAAGTCCAACTAACTTTCAATCCCTGTTAAGTAAAGGTATGTGTAGTTGGGTTTGTCCTAATTGTGATCTAGTTGATTTTTTTCGAAACTTTAAGAACCCGTATTTTTACCTAACCGACCTCGAGTGAAGTAGAAGTTAAAGCATTAACAAGTACAATTAAAAGTTGCAAGAAATTCAAGCCAGTGTAACTATAAAAACAATTCCAAAAATCTCAAAATGCCCACATTGCCCCTTAAAGTTATCAGTTCGATAAAAATGCTTTTGATATCAACGGGAAAGTAACTACAGCCCTCATTGTAATCGGAAGATAAAAATTGGAAAAGCGTTTAAAACTTTTATGATCAGTTCAGCTGAAGAGTCTTGGATCTTCAGGCTTCGACTTTGTTGCGTCGGTTCTTCAGGTCGATTTTAAATATGCTCTACGGATAGACTGCAGATTCGTCTTCGGATGTTCCGTCTGCTTGTGGGTCATATCAACAGTCCTCTTTTGCAGTCTCTCAAAAAATACGATACTTAACACCAAACACCTCATTAAATAATGTATATTATTATGTTTATAGTTAGCTATTTTTTAAAAGTAAAATCAAAAAGGATTTGTAGAACAGAAGCAGTCTACTTTGATCAATTAAAATTAAATTATTATTAAGTATACGATTGTTGACTTAAAATTACAGTTTAATTTAACTGACTTTCTAATAAAATTTTATCCTCCAATATCTTCAAGATTTTAACTACGATTAAATTCATGTAACTAAATCTGAGAGACAATTATTTAATCACTTGATTCTCACAACAAGTATTCCTGGCCGGACAGAGCTGTGATTGGCCCGCTCCCTTGAAGTCGATTGAAGCCGCGCAGATTCAAATAGGGAATTAGATCTAATTGCTCGGCATTTAGATTTAATTCATTTGGTGCAATGCAATAAGTTTTAATTCCCGAGAATTTAGTTTTAAATCCTTTGCAGGCATTTAAATCTAATTGCCGGGCAATTAGAATTGGTGAATGTCCACAGACTGATACTGTAATACTTAAAACAGTCAATACTGCCTACCTTTGCGATCATAATCCTCCTGCCTTTCTTCATCTTCCATGTCTGACAAGTCTGACTCTTCAACGTACGTCCCCCTCTCCGCCATTTAAGCTGCCTCCTGAGTTTCCCAGTCACCAGTTTGCTCGTCACTATAGATTCCCACAAGCTAGTGTGATTCGATGACATGTGCAATTTAGGGGAACTACAAGACACCCGACAGCCGACGAAATTCGGGACAATCTACCCGACGGTCGTCGGGTGGAAGTGCAAGTCACCCGACGACAATTACTGCAACCCACCCGACCGCCAACGATTTTCTGCAACCTACCCGACGCCCGAATTCTGCAACTGACCCGACACCCGAATTTTCATCGGGTGAGCTGCAACCTAGCCGACGAAAATTTCTGCAACTCACCCGACCGCCGACGATTTTCTACAAGTCACCCGACGTACGTCGGTACAATCCACCCGACGGTCGTCGGCTCAATATGCAACTTGCCCGACGATTTTTTTTTCAATTTCCCCGTGAAATATTTTATTTTAATGTTTTTGAACCACTTTGCATTTTTAAGACTAATCCTTTATCAATTCCTTTATTTAGTAGACTAGATTTAAAATATTAAGTTGTGTAATTGCACTTTGTTTCAATACAGACTCATCACAAAATACTGAAAATACGCGTATAGGACATTTGCTACCCAGAAGCAAAAGTAGGTCATTTGCTGCTCACGGTGAAACCGAGGAAATTTGCTACCCATTTACAATGAAATTGAAACTACACATCGCTCCAATGGGTACCCAAACATTTAATTATATATTGTGCTGAAAAGATATACAAATTAATGCAGAACTGTGGTTTTATTCCATGTTAATTTGCACATATTTCACTATCTAAGTTATAGACACAATATTCATAGTCAATCGTACCCAACCGACACAAGTCGGCTAAGTACAATTAACTATGAATAATGTGTCTAAAATGTATACATTCACATAAAGTTTGTAACATATTTCATGTAATTCATCAACATGCATTTTATAGTAAAAATTTTAATAGTAATTAAATAATCTGAGACATTCAATGCAATAGTGCAAATCAGAGTGAACAAAAAGTACTGATCCAGGATGAACATTACAATTGAGCGCGCACAATGTGCTGTACATCGGGTAGCATCGGGGGAATATTTTCTTTATGTGTCCTTGGATCAGGGCTGTCGTGGTAGCGATCATCGGGCAAAATTGCCAGGGAAAATCTTGCATCAGGGAGATTCGTGCGTTATAATGCATTAGATTTTAAAGATAACCTTGCACTTGAATATTCAAAAGCTGAAAGGCGTAACTAACATTACTTTGTGTACCCTGGGCCCTGGACCCTGATGGTCTCCGATGCCCGATGTTGCCCGATGCTGAAATTTGGTTTTGTATATTAGGGAACTTTTTATTTCAGGAGCTCATCGGGGTGGATAGCATTGTGGTCGGCTGGTGGGGTACATCAAACATTTATCGGGCCAAAAAATTTAAAACAGGCGTAGATTAGGGGAAGGGAAAAATAACTACTTTAGGCAGGTGGGTTTGGTGGGGTTTGAGTTCAAACACAGAAGTAGTATACAGAGATAGTACACAGAGGTAGGCAATAGTGACTCATTCAGTCACTTTTGCCAGTTGCTAGTTCACTGCCGAGCGTCTTCAAAACCTAGTTTTGCGGTTAAGATTTTTAATTTTGATTTCTATTTAAACATAAGGGCAGAGTTACTAGACACTGTGTGCGTTTTACCTATTTTATAAGATTCGGGAAAACGTTATAATTGTATTGTTACCGTGTTTTTTTCTTTAGTAATAGGTTATATTTTTCCCTCGGCCGCCGGAGGCGGCCCCGCCGAATGCGCCGAAGCAGGGAGGAAAAAATATAACTTTACCGTTTCTAGTCAGTTTTTCTTACCCCCTACCCCCTCTTCATATCCTAACCTAACCTCAAACATAACAGACATTGAAGGGCAACCAAATGTGACTATGGGTGTGAGTGTAGTGCACAAATAAAACGAAAAGTAAAGTCAGCGTATCTCGATTTTATTTATGTTTTAGGCAACAACAATAATCTTATATTTAACTTCCTTTACAACATTATATTTTTTGGAAAGGAAATTTTACACGTAATCATATACACAATATTTTATTTTACAGTATAAAATAAATTATATTATATATTTTATGTACAATATTATATAATAATACTATTGGGCACTCTTTCCCAACGTTCTGGGCACATTTTAAATCCAATTCTAGAATTTTTCGATGGTCGTCACTTTCCGGCCTGGCCATCACTTATCAAAGAAAAGCCGAAAATGTCTGTTCACTCAATCACAGCAATTTAGCACAACGGATATAAACAGGGTTCGGAAAAAACTGCCCAGTTTGAATAAAAACCTGCTGACCGTCCAAAACCGGTTGAAACCGGCTCAAACCTTGTACCCAATATAATTAAGTGTGTAAAAAAACGAGCAATGATTAAAACATGCTTTTTATGGTGTTATATCACAGCAAATAGGCTGTGCATTTTACATAGTTTATAAGAAAATATTGCTTTTATTGGTTTTTTGTTAGAATTTCATAAAAACTCAAAAAAACTTATTTTCGTCTAATTTTATTTAACGAGATCAAAGTACAAAAAAGACAATTATTGAAAGATTAGCTAATCGATCAAGGAAAATACGATTTTGTTATTAAGTCTAAATAAATACAAGATATTAAGTACCAGTAAGCATCTTGAATTGAAATTTCGAATTAATGATTTAGGTAGGTAGGTATGTTAATTTTGGAACATCTGTCAAGTCACTTCCATTCCAACCGCGTGAGAATGAAAAAAAATTGACTTTGCAAAATACATACTGATTATTGCGGTTGTAGGGCATATTCCCCCTGGACCCTGGACATTTTTACCTGAGCATTAACCCCGGAGATTTTCCCCTCAAACCATTATTTCAGATACTGAAATGCTCATTATATACACGCTTAGAAAAGATCTTGACACGAATGTAGTTAGGCCGTGGCAACAGGTTAAGCTGTTAACTTTGACAGGTTTAGTAGTAAATTTTGAAATTTTTGAGGGTGGGGAAAACTGTTAACCACATGCAACAATACTGGTGTTGCAAAACACAACACTAAACTTGTTAAATCAACACTAAACCTGTTGAATCATTTATGTAACTGTATATGTATGCTAAATTAGTAATCCAGAGTTGATGTGTTGTGGCAGTCCGGTGGTTAGAGTGCCAGGTTCGTATTCTAAAGAGTGTGGGTTCGAATCCAGGGGTACAATTCCAGTTTTTAATGTTATTTTTTAATTAATAATTTCTTAAGCATATTAGTTAGTACTAAGGTGCGTAAAGGGGATCACCCCCAAAAGGTGATCAGTGGCTGCCGTTTAAACAGTACGGCCTATACAAATATAAGTACTAATATCTATACAGCTTATAATCTCAACTATCTTTTCTACCGATTTCAGCTTCTTTCATTAAAAACTCTGGCTATGTAAAATCATGAAAGTTTTGAGATCGAGCTTTTTTGTATATTTTTACGCCGATCACATTTTTAAGACCCTACTTTTCCATTAACTTTAAATGTATTTATAGTAACTGACCACATTAAGGGCACTTGGGCCGATGTAAGACTTTCAGCGATTTTTTCGTACAATGACCTGTATCTTTTGCAACTTTTAATTTTCGACACTAATTTTAAGTATGTTTTTGCACATACAATATATTAGAAGAGCAGTATAATGACAGCTTCTCTAAAAATATACAGGTACCTAAGTGAAGTTTCGAAAAAATAAACTCGATTACCTTTACTCGCATTAGTACTAGTAGCAAACTTACTCCAGAAACACGCACTACACTATTTTTCCAATATGAATATTCCAAAATTCCAAATACAATGTAGATTAGTTATGTATGCTGAGGCTGACATTAGATAAAATCCTTCCTTACTTGATCGGTAAGAAAACAAAAGTAATACTGTTCACCCCTTGAATTAGTCCAGTACATAGCACCTAAACTTATTTATTTTACAATAGAGGTTTCTGTTTTTTGAACAGAAACCCTTCAAACACAATTTATTTTTCCCGCCTCTCGCAGTTTTAATAATGTCTAAAGCCATTGCAATTCTAAAGAATAAAACACTAGCAAGGGAATAGTTTCACATGTAACCCATCGATTTCAATGAGTTATGTCCACAAAAATCAGGCTACTTTTAAATAGTGAGGATCCAAAGTAACTTGAGTGTATTTTGCGTTGTTCGGTCACAACAGTCCGCCAAACTTCAAAAAAATTCAAATTTTAATACTAGCATCTACAGTTCTCATTTTCTCATCCGATTTCGGCGTTTCTCGAATTTCACGTTTTCTGACGTTTACACTATTTTCTAAGAAGTAATTTCAGGATTTTTCAAAATTCGAAAATTTTCATTTTTTGGAAAAAATGGCCAATAAAATTAGGCCTCAAAAACAGTGCTTTTTCTAAAAATTTTCGAAAAAATGAAATATTATGAATTTTGAAAAATCCTGAAATTACTTTTTAGATAAAACCCTAAGGATCCGAAAAAAAAAAAATTTCATCAAAATCCGACAAGAATTGTAAAAGTACCAGGGCTGCAAAATATTAAAATTTGAATTTTTTTAAACTTTGGCGGGCTTTTGTGACCGAACAACGCAAAATGTACTGGAGTTACTTTGGATCCCCACTATTTAAAATTAGCATGATTTTTGTAGACATAACTCATTCAAATCGACGGACTACATGTGAAACCATTCCCTTGTAAGTAATAAGAATGCAGCTATTCAGTTTTATGACAGTGATGATACTACGAGCTCTTGAAACAGACTGATAAAACAAAATTCTAAACTGAAATGAATTAGTGTATACTCATGGCCATTCCGATGTGATAAAAATAATTACGCAAATTATTGCATATTTTAGAATGCATATTGCTTATCAGGATAATGCCTAGAGACTGGCAGTCCGATAGAAAACCAGTTTTGTTTTCTCAGAATGCCTTTACACGACCGCGTAATATTATATGTATATAAATAAAGGCTTGGGGGTAAAATGTCCGGGGGGAAAAAGTCCGGGGGGAATAGGTCCTGGGGTGAAAATGGTCAGGGGGGACATATCCGTATACCTGCTGGAAATGTAATGGAAACACTAATAATTTTAAAATAAATTCAGTTGAGTATTATTGTTATACATATAATGAACCATCACATTGAGCAAACCGATTTTATATTTAAAATTAAATTTTACTCCGTAAAGAATAAATAAGATATAGGTGGGTATATAATTGTTGTTTCTATTTCTAGTATCATAAGTAGTAAACAAAACTGTTTGTTTATAACTATAAGCTTGCTACTTTCGGTAAGTGATGTCAAACTTCGGTAAGTGATGTCCAAAAATGTTTTTTTTAATTTGAAGTGTAATGAATATAAATCGACGAGAAATGAATAAATCTACCGCAAAACAGTATTTCATGTCGTAGAGCCTGAAGTAACGCTGAACCAGGCTCCTAAAGCTGCCTGAAAACGGATAGGTTACATTTTCCCCTCCCGCCTTCGGCGGGGCCGCCTCCGGCGGCCGAGGGAAAAATATAACCTAACCGTTTCCAGTCAGTTCTTCCTACCCCCCCTCCCCCAAACCTAACCTAACCATAAATATAACAAACTTCGATAGGTAGCCACAAGCGAATATGTAGCCGCAACAGTAATCCAGAAATAACTAAAAGCCATGAGCTTTAAAGCGAAAATATAGGTCAACTGCTGATTGTTTCATTATAAATATATATTTATAATTTATACATATACATATATATAAATATGTATATTATTTATATTATTCTTGTATTTATTTTTACCTGTTTACATAATTTCGTTATTGTTATATTGTATACCTTAAATACAGAATGAAAACTGCCATTCTGATACCCTTCCTCGTGGTCTTGAAATAAAATTATCAATTCTCAACATCTTCATTATACTAACATACATCATAATATAACACAAAATACATACATCGCCGCAGGTTCCTGATACTCTATATTAGTTGATTTATTCATTTCTCGTCGATTTATATTAATTGCACTTCAAATAAAAAAATTTTTTTTGGACATCACTTACCGAAGTTGGACATCACTTACCGAAATGGACATCACTTACCGGCCTGGGCATCACTTATCAAAGAACAGCCAAATTTAGGTTTTAGCATGGTAAGTTGGTCGACAAAAATTATTATGTAATCCAAGCCTAGTTTTGGCTAAAAAAGACTGCAAAACAGCAGTAATTAAACACAATATATTGTTTTAGTCTTAAGGAAAATGCAAATACATATTATGTTTTAGTCACTTTTAATTCAGTTTTAAGAGTTGAATCAGTTTTAGGCAATAATTTTGGGGGACCGCTTTTACCCAGTTTTAACTGAATAAAGCCGCTTATTTTTTGCCGGCCGTTGGAACCCCCCCCCCCCCCCCAAACCTGCCCCAAACCCTGGATATAAAGTAAAAGCAAATAAACACAGTATAAATGTGTACACATTATACTTATGTGGCATTTCAACTTGTATTTCAAAAGCTCGACTCTGATTATCTAGCTCTGTGTACTACCTCTGTATACTACCTCTGTGTTTAAACATTGTACGCTCTCAATTGTAATGTTCATCCTGGATCAGTACTTTTTGTTCACTCTGATTTGCACTATTGCATTGAATGTCTCAGATTATTTAATTACTATTAAAATTTTTACTATAAAATGCATGTTGATGAATTACATGAAATATGTTACAAACTTTATGTGAATGTATACATTTTAGACACATTATTCATAGTTAATTGTACTTAGCCGACTTGTGTCGGTTGGGTACGATTGACTATGAATATTGTGTCTATAACTTAGATAGTGAAATATGTGCAAATTAACATGGAATAAAACCACAGTTCTGCATTAATTTGTATATCTTTTCAGCACAATATATAATTAAATGTTTGGGTACCCATTGGAGCGATGTGTAGTTTCAATTTCATTGTAAATGGGTAGCAAATTTCCTCGGTTTCACCGTGAGCAGCAAATGACCTACTTTTGCTTCTGGGTAGCAAATGTCCTATACGCGTATTTTCAGTATTTTGTGATGAGTCTGTATTGAAACAAAGTGCAATTACACAACTTAATATTTTAAATCTAGTCTACTAAATAAAGGAATTGATAAAGGATTAGTCTTAAAAATGCAAAGTGGTTCAAAAACATTAAAATAAAATATTTCACGGGGAAATTGAAAAAAAAATCGTCGGGCAAGTTGCATATTGAGCCGACGACCGTCGGGTGGATTGTACCGACGTACGTCGGGTGACTTGTAGAAAATCGTCGGCGGTCGGGTGAGTTGCAGAAATTTTCGTCGGCTAGGTTGCAGCTCACCCGATGAAAATTCGGGTGTCGGGTCAGTTGCAGAATTCGGGCGTCGGGTAGGTTGCAGAAAATCGTTGGCGGTCGGGTGGGTTGCAGTAATTGTCGTCGGGTGACTTGCACTTCCACCCGACGACCGTCGGGTAGATTGTCCCGAATTTCGTCGGCTGATCCCTGTATTCTATACTTCTACAATCCCTGTATTCTATACTTTCTAGAAAAATACCAGCTTAAGAAATTAACGTTGTTACAGTAACAGTTTGGTATTTTGCTAGTAGTTGGAGATCGTGGCACGATTCCGGCCTTTTTTAAGCCCTTTCGAAAGAAGATAAGGCTTAATTCCTTCTACACGCTTAGAAAAGATCTTAAGAATCTTGTACGATGGGGCTAACAGGTTTATCAATAAATTTTAAAATATTTGAGAGTGGGGAAATCGGTTGGTCACGTAGCAGTAAATGTGATCACCCCTTAAATGTGATCAGTGGCCGCCCTTCAAATATTACCACCTTTAAAAATCTGTCCAACTAATATTCATACAGCTTACAGTCTCAACCACGGAAGTATAAAAAGGGAATGAGTACTGGTATGATTCTGCATTGCAATCAAACTCCGATGCGAGGACGTTTCTCCGGTTCGCCTGATGCATAGGAAAAATCACTGCGTACGCTTCCGCCGTCTATACGTGTGCGCCAACAACAGCTCCTCAGCATTACATTTGAATAGGGACTGCACCACAGCGCCCTTTCAGTTGAGGGGCGGAACTGCCTACTACAACAGCTCCTCAGCATTTCCTACCATGCAAGCAGAGAGTTTGTCGCGCACTCATTTAGATGTCGCAGTTCTCCGCTCGTAGGCACTTTTATGAGCGAAGTAGGGGGTTATCTTTTTACTTCCGTGGTCTCAACTATCTTTACTACTGATTTCAGCTTATGTAAAATCATGAAAGTTTTGAGTACTTTTTTGAATTTTTGTATGCCGATCACATTTAACATTTAAGACCCTACTTTGAGGTGAGGATAAATAAATGCAAGGTAGATTAGGGGAAAATTGACTTACCAATTTAGAATAGGATTGTTTCCTTAATTGAAGTTAACGCAACGTTTCGGATCTAAAATGCAATTGTAGCGCAAGTTGTGAGTAAATATTTACTCTTTCTCTCTTTTGTATGTGTGTATACGCTTACGCTACGCATAGATTGGATTCTGTAAGCACTTAGTAGTTATTTACTGAATATAAATTTTGCATAATGTATGGATTATGAATTTAAGTACCTACTCATTTTCTATTTTTTGAAAACTTACAACGTACAATTTGTTAAGTATTCAGTCTAGACTCTCTAGACTCGTGAGGTAATTAGGTAATTCTACTTTATTCTACCAAAGTAGTATACCAGTGAGGGCCCGTGACTCTGACCATTCCAATCCCATACAAAACGAGTTTGAAAACTAAAATAAATTATAAAAGAAACTTTCTATTACTGAAACGGATTATATTCAGTGTTAAAATAGAATGCTCTCTTTTATGCAGTGAATGAAGCAATACGCAAGTATTACTTCAACTGCAAATATATATCGGCAACAAGGCCCACAAGTTCATAATAATCCATTTGCACAATAGGAATAAAAATTAAAAATCGTCACAGATTTGCATTTGTGCAATTTGAAGTTATGAAAATATGCACATTTCTAATGTGCATTGCATATTGTATTGATTTTTAATTTTTCCAGGGTGTCTTTCTTCTCGTGTAGGGTGTTGTTTGACACGCAATGTCAACCCAAACAATAATAAGCACTCCCCGCATAGCATTCACAAAAAAATGATGGGGATGATTGATTTAGCGAATTCCTTTGTGACTAAACTAAATAGTGAACTATACCGACCATTTTAAATCCAAATATGTGATCTGTATATTTTAGAGCGTAGTTCAATATACTTAACGAATAACTTGACCTGTTTTTACCCCGACGTAGTACCTATACACTTTTATGTACCATGAAGGGCAGGGGCGGTGCTTGGCAGGGCAAGTTGTGAATTTTTACGCTTGCGCGTGTAAAAGGATGATCCATAAATAATGTCACCTAAATTGTCACCTCACCCACCCCAATGTTATCACTTTATTGCTTCAACGGCTATCTCATATATGGCATGTCATCAATTACTGGCTAGACCCACTCACCGTACCAATCACATCATTTACGGATGATCTCATCCCTTTTGTTGTCTCATCTGATAGTGAGTCTTCTTTTGTTTCTGAAGTTAATTAACGTAAAGCAAACGTATCCTTCTGCCTTCTGTGCTTAAGATAAAATAATAGAATAAAAAATACTGAAATACAGCAGAAAAGGCGCTTCAACAAATTCCTACTTACTACGAGTGTGTTATATCCTGGCGCCGGGGAAAAACGATAATAAAATACGATGTTTCATACCAAATGCCAGTGTCCAAAGGTCGGCGCCTATCCTATAATATAGGCTAAAATATAGGCGATAGGCAGGCAGGCAGACAATTTTAAGAAACGTTTTATAGGCAATAGGCAGGCAAATTAAAAAGATAAGAAATAGGATAGGCTAGGTAGGCAACAAAGAAATTCTGCCTGGTAGGCAAAATAGTTATGATGTGCATTTTTGGCCTGCATTTTGGCAAAAATAATTATTTTTATCGCATCTAGATAGTAACTTAGGAAGGCTTATTTATAAAAAATAGGCTTTTAATAGGCTGATTTATGAAATATAGGCTGATTTAAAAAATAGGCAGTAGGCAGGCAAATCGGTAAAAATAGGCAATAGGTAGGCTTCAAAAAAATCGTGGAAAAAGGATAGGCGATAGGTAGGCAATCGGATTTTTCAAAAAAATAGGATAGGCGATAGGTAGGCTAATTCAAACGCCGACCTTTGCCAGTGTCAACTTTGAACCTCAGCTTCAATCATTTACTAGGAACTACCACACCCACATCATAGCGTCCTGGTTTTTCTGGTATTTCTGGATCTTTATAGCTAGTTGTGAACAGGGATTCCCGGTCCCGGGTGATTTGGCTGGTAAAGTAGAATCATTATTTCAGTGGCAAATGGTGGCTGACACGTTTTGACGGTTCATATAGTATTGATATTGATAGTTATTTTATTTCTATTGATAATTGAATTTACAGTTATAGTTATATCGGTTTGTGAATCATACTTATTATTTATTTTATTTTTGTATGCTGACTTCCACAACGACCTCCAAGTGCCTCCAACAACGAACAGCAAACTGTCGACACAGTCTCAACCTCAGTGGACACTAATCGCAACTGGTTGCCGGAGCCTTGTTGTCAAAAGGATAAGCCATATAATTATTAAATATTGGCAGCGGGTACAGCTACGATCACACATTTAAGATTTAAACGCAATTATAGGTATGATGTTTGCTGATGGTGATTTTTACTTTCAACTTTATGGTTCGTTGACAACTCAAATAATGACTGAACTATACTATTTCTCCTCCTCATCTACGATTCTATCATAAAGTTACATATTTGTATTATAATTTAACTTATTTAATCCCTCAAAGTTTACCACATTTAAATGGCACTTTGGTTAAGTATAGATTCATCTGAGTCATGCAATTGTCATGTCTGTATACTTATTATTAAGTATTGATTCTGAATACGCCGAGATGATGAAAAGTCAATCTTGAAACGAAAACAATCATAACTATAGGTATACAATTGAATAATGTTGCAGGTGAACTTTCCTGTAGATTTGGAAAGAGCCACTGACTGAAAATGACTTCAAATTCAAAATTACTCGAAGCATCTGTAAAAGGAGATTTGGAGGAAATGAAGGAGCTTCTTCGAGATCACCCGGATGAGATTTGGTATTCTAAAGCACCGCTTCATTATGCAAGTTATTTGGGATTTGCTGCTGCTGTCGATATGCTACTGGAGCATCCGCAAGTCCATGTTAATGTCAAAGACCGGGACGGGATGACACCTTTAATGTTTGCCGCAATGGAGGATCATACAAGCATCGTGGTCAAGCTCCTGGATCATTTTCCTACCAGAGTGAATGAGACTAACAATTTCGGAGCTACAGCTCTCATGTATGCTGCGAATTATGGGCGTACTACTGTTGTAAGGCAATTGCTCCAGCATCCTTTCATCGATGTCTTCGTCGTGGATAATAATGGGAGAAATGCTTTGAACTACGCATGGAAGAAAGGTCACTATCAAATCTGGAATTTGCTCAAGCAATGGCAGGAAGTGAGCCAGTCTGTCCACAGCCTGTTTCAACTACTCAATGCTGCTAAGGAAGGGGATGACTTCTTCGTGGAAAAATTTGTAGTAGGAACTAATTACTATCCGAAAGCTAATGAGAAAATGTATCAGCTCATTAATCAAGCGGACGCAGACGGTTTCACTGCTCTGCACTTGGCTTCGTTGAAAGGGCATACTTACATCGTGGAGAAATTGCTTCAGCATCCAGCCATCGAAGTTAATAGGGCAGAAGCAAAAAAGGGACGGACTGCACTCATGTTAGCGGCTTCATTTGGTCATCTTTCAGTTGTGCAGAAACTCATGGATCGTCCAGATATTAATGCTAATAATGTGGACTGTGATGGCAGAACCGCGTTAGCTAGTGCTAATCTGTATGGTCAGATGGAAGTGGCTGAGTACCTGTCCAAGAAAACTGAAGGTTTTACATATACCTATACCAGTTAAGTGATTTTTTGCTAGTTACTGAGTTAGATGGATTGAATTAACTTGGCTTTTTCGATTGTGTGACTTTTGTCGAGACGTTTTATTATTAGGTAGTTCGAGTATCATGTATTATGCACCTTTTAGTATACTTTTGGTGAATTTGCAATTAGTAGAAATTCGCAGTAATATTAAATTTTATAGAATATGTAAAGAAATTGATCATACATTTCTTCGGTTTAACGTTGATATTTCTTTCGTTTATTTATATTATAATTGTTTAAATGATAGTTACATTTTGAATATGCTAGACTGTGACTATATATATTATTATATATTATTATATAATATGATGATATTTAGTTGGACGTTGTAAGAATTTATTAACAGACATTTGTTTTATTTTACTTTATTATAAAAACACAATTGCGATATAAGACTTTTATTATTAAATATGTCATGCATTTACCACGTAATAAATTTGTCCCCCACAAAATGCAGTTATACCTTTGTGAAAGTGGAGCACCTAATTAAATAAACGAATGAAATAACTTTTACCTAAACCGAACTACCTACTTATTTTTACATTTTTTTGGAACTACCTTTCAGAAAAAAAAAGTGCCGAGCTCTTTTGGTATATTCAGAGGAAAACGGCACCATGGATGAGCATAATTATCAAACGCCCTCAGCTGCTGGTTATTAGTAATTTCTTACTGAATTTAAGCTGGAGTTATTTTCTAACTAAAAGTTTAAACTAATTATTGTTATCATTTATATTCATACATATTTTTAATTAAGTTGTAATAGTTATGTTCTATCTATCCCCAGAGCCAGAGCACATACTCAAATAGCATCTTAGTTTTCTCTACAGATACGTTTGCAAACACTAGGAGGAGTGTAAACACCGAAACTCAAAATTAGATGTTAGGCTATATGCATGTAAACATACGCTGTCTCGTCAAGCGAGCTCCGCGTCGCAGATGTTTACTAATGTTTAGAAATCATAAAAAGTACTAGTACATCATAAGGGCAGATTTTTCAGCATTCTGAATGTTTACTTACATCCCAGTATAGAGGCCGTATTAGCTAAGCTTATAAGAAACGGCTATTTTAAATGACTAATTGTATGCACCAAAGCATTCAATTTCTAATACCTACCAGCTATTAAACCAGCAATTTACATCCAAGGCATAAGGCATCCGTTAAATAAGACGCTAACTTTTCAATTCTTTAATTAATTATCATAATAGTTAAATAACATTAGAATTAGCATTAAAATACTAACGAAATAGGATGTTTTGTCGGTCTAGCAGCTACACTGCTAGATTCACCTGTTTTAAATTTTCAAGACCATTCCTATTCTATTATACTAGTAAATGTATGTAATACATTAGTATTGTAACCGAGTACACTTGACACTGTAATCTTTGGGTGTAATACCGAATGTGTAAATGTCTTGACATATTCGATCGCGAACTAGCATCTACCTAGGCAGTCTAAAGTATGTCATTGGGATATTGAAAAAAACAGTTTGACGACTTTAACGTATCATGTGTCTAACTAGTTATATCTCAGTTTTTAGTAAAGTATTAGCTGGCTAAAAACAAAAAATTACCATAGTGTAATTTTACTAATTCGTTTAAGGTAATAATATTTGAATTACTAGTATAGGTAATGTTTTAATAGGTTGTGTATTTTTGTGTTTAATAATACGCTATATGTATATTGTCTGGATACAAAGTCGAGATACCTGGGCAAGGTGTCCAAACAGTTTCATATCCATGCAATCAAATGGAAGCGGCAGGGTTTGGACACCTTGCCCAGGTATCTCGACTTTGTATCCCGACAATATATATATTTCGTTAGCTTGCAGTTTGACGCTTGGATGGCAGTAGTTTTTTGCATACATAATATGGATAGGACTGTCCAAGAATTTCTTAATTTACATTATTATCTGCGGGTTCCAAATCAAAGCCCACATTTAGAAATCGAAACAAACTATTTCGGCACTTGTCATCATTCTAGCATTTTACTCATGCCATAAGCTTTTGACTGTGACAGCCCGGCAATCTTACTTTATTCCTCATTCGCGTTAGTTCAACTGCTCACGTAAACTTACAATATAGTTGCAATAAATATGGCGGAAGCGTTAGCTGAAGTAGCTGAACATGTCCGTATTGATTGTGGGCCTGAGGACCAGCAGATGTTTGTTGCACCAAGGGAGAAAGCAAATGTGAGTTATGCCAAATATTTTATTTCAAACTATTAAAAAATAGTGCATAAGACTTCTATATGGTGACATTATTTATTCCGTGTACACCTATCCAAGTGTTTTGATTCACAATCCAAATGTTGAAAGAAAGTGTATTGAAATTCGTAGAACCGCATAGCTATGCTAGCACGAGCTAAGCTGGACTGGAACTTAAACAATAATAATTGATAGCACAGCAGAAAGTATAGTACTTTAAGTATTTCTAATTCAAAAATAAATTGTCATTCCAGGTTGTCGAATCAATAATTGGCTTACTGTCCGTGTCGGATTTGAAAAAAGTTCGACTCTTAAGCAGGTCGGTTAGGGAGAAGGCCACGCCGCTCCTCTTAAAAAAAGATGCTTTACAAGTTCAAGTCTGGTACTCCGCTGCCCGTCAATCCTACACTCGTTTTAAGAATGGGAACTATCCTTCAGGTCTGGATTTTGTGAGTCGAGTCATTAAGTCGTCCTATACTCAAGGGAAGTTTCCGTCTACAAATTTCCAATTTGGCTACTATTTCGATTTCAATCTGGAAATGATTAACCTGTTCGCCAATTATGGAAGAAGAATCAAAACTATATCTCTTGCTTTGGATGGTCCTTTGAAGAACAAAGTGTTGAGGGAACTACTGCTCGAGAAGGCACCCAATCTGAGCCGATTGGAATTTCGGAATTTCGAGTCCTTCGATGATTCAAAATTCTTGGATGAGGATGAACTATTTGTGGAAGGCTATGGAGATGAACGAGTGATGCTCCCAAATTTGACTTCTATCTATGTCGGTTGGCTCCCGTCCGAGCGGGTGAGGGGTATGGTTCGAGGCTTGGTCAGGGCTGCAGTCAATCTGGAACGTTTTGAAGGATACAGATTTGAATACTATGGGATTTTCAGGGAATTCCATAAAGTGAACCTTATCAAACATTTTGACTTTCTCCCAACCATTGTCAATTTAAGTGCGGTCCATACGTATGCCAACATGGGCCGGGAGGACCCTACTTTACCCAAGTTAACTGAAATGACGGTCGACCTATTTGGATCCTTTAGCCAAAGTTTGAATATGGAGGCTGAGACTGCGAAAGCTCTACAATCAATTTTGGAGACGAGTAAAACCACATTAAGAAAGTTATGTATAGGCCCTACTGGGCATTACCCAGAGCTCAAGTTGCCCGCCTTGGAAAATTTGAAAGAATTAAGGCTTTTAACATGGTCCTTTCAAAAAAGTTTTCATATGTTTTCCCCATTGATTAATATTGCGGAAACATTTCCGTCTCTTCGAATTTGTGATTTGACACAACTTGGGATGTGTGCAGACGGTCTTCTTGATTATTTTCCAGGAGGGGAAGTCAAGGTTAAGATTGAAGAGACTCCTCTTAGTTCGGATCCCGGCCCTAGTTCTAGTGAAAGTGGTAGTAGTGGTACTACTACTACGGCCATATTATTCAGCAAAACCACAACCAGTTATGTCTTTTCCACTGTCAAAACGTTGAAAATTAATAATGCAATGACCAACGAAGATCTCTTGTTCATTTGTCACAATTTTCCCAATGTTAAGAAAGTTCAAGTATATTGTGCCAAGTATCTTGGGGTGTCGAACCTGATTTGGACTTTGCCAGATGAAGTTGAAACCATTGAACTACACGGTATCGATATGAAGACTATTTCCTTAATTTCTCATTCTCTGGATACTTTATTCACTGGGATTGAGCCGGCCGGTTTGGAGCAAGTGAAGCAGAAGATATTGGAGCAGGACGCGGAGCCGCCGACTAAAAGAGTTAAAATTGCCTTCACAAGTTTTCCTAATAATAACGCTATGAGCAAGTTAACGAGTAAGTTATTATTATTATCTTCATTATTTTACATCTTATTCGAATTAATGATTAGGTTTTGAGTTCCTGGTTCGTCGTTTATCATCCTTGTTTAGCAGTTTGTCAATACAAACGATAATTCATGTGCAATATTTCCATTTGTTAAATATCATCAAGGTTGGCCATAAAATTAAAATTACAACTAATGTCGAACTAACGCTATTTTTGTGCATTTTACTTTGTATTATTTCAGAGTTAAAAACTGTGCGTGTCTTCCTCCACCAGACATTCGAATTTTTTCAGACTCCTCCAGCGGTTGATGCGAGTCCGCCAGAGCCAGATCCTAGTCCTCAGACAAGTTGGTATCCATTTGTGACGAACATAATGACGCATTTTGTATCTTCTGCAATGCCTGCTGGCTTTAAACTCGAATTTTTATACGATCATGGAACACGGACCTGGGCTGACTGTAAGTTCATTCTTATTTCTGATTTCTTATGAGAGAGAAATACTTCATTCATTCACTGAGTGTTGCACAATAATAATTGTAAAAGCCTTACAGCTCAGTATACAAAACAAACTAATGATGGCCACTTACTGAATATTTAAGTGACTGACAGTGTTCATGCTAATTCCAATTGTACTTTACTAAGAATTTAAATGAATTTATGAATTAGAATTATTATTTTTGCTCGCTGCCATAATTTACCCAGCTACATGAGCATAATTAAATTTTAATATTATTGTTTTTCAGGCTTGAACGAAGTCCTCCAGCCCTTAGTCTCGGAGTCTATAATAGTATCCCACTTTGACGAAACCTATGTGCATTTGATGTGGTCAAATTAGTCAGTGAAGATGGATGCACAAGTAAAAGATCCAGAGGAAGCGTTCAGAAAGTGCATTCTTTGACTACAATTAGATATTTTCAGTTTTGTATAAATTTCAGTATTAGTACTTATAAAACTTAATTCCAAAGCTGCTTTTAATTTTTCAATTATCATTTTTAACCTTAAGTTGTATTGCTCTTTAATGCTAAGGAATTTGACTGGAATTCTCAAAGCCTTTGCCTTTGTGTAATATACTCTTACGATTAGTTTTTAAGACCACGGTAATTTTTTGCTTATTTTCCTTACCTTATTTTCTATCATTAGGTAATTATGTGCGTATGTATTTGTTGCTAATTGTACTGGAGCAGAAAATGCTGTGTAATCTATGTCTTCCGTGCATACTAAATCATAGTAGTAAGAAATTGCATACTTATATTATTCATATTATTTTCTTATCTCTTAATAATTTTTTTAATATTTTGAAATCTATTGAATTTAATAAAAGTTTTAATGCACGGCTAATATAAAATTAATAAAATGAAATATTTTCACAAAGCTGATTCATAATACGCCGTCAGTTCGTTTAATTTTTCCCAGTCCAGTTGTAAACCGTGATCCACAATAATGCCATACCAGAAGACCATAATATGGTTTATTATACGGTACAACGTATGTAAACATGCGATATGTTGACAAAGGTGCTCCTAGCTGCAAGCTAAAGTCATTCCAGTCTAGCACTTGTATATACATAATAAATGCAATTCTTACATGCGCCGGTCCAGTCCAGTGTCCTTATTTTATTCGTTACCAGAATTCCCCAAATTATGATGAATTGTGCTATTGAATGCGTTATACTAAAATACAGCTAGTATAATAAACTGTTAAATTACTATTAAAGCAATTCTGCAGCCTAATCATTTTCACAAGTGTGTGATGAATAATCCCTTCGATGTTATATGATATTAGCTTTACGGAAACTTCTGACGAAATCAATATTAAAGGAAGATTTTAATTGCAAAACTGTAATCTTATCAATTATACAATTAGTTTTATTTAGTCAAGGTACATAGTATGTAGTAATTTACGCAACATGTTGTGTAATACAATAGAATAAAATAAAATATATTATTATATAAAAAAAGGCTAACGATATTGGCAGTACATACCGAAAGCCGAAACAATATATAGTAGGTAATTGATTATTCCACTCTGTAAGTAATGTATATTTTTAAGTATGAAATAGGATAGTATAATAATAAAAAACTATTTCTATGATATACTTAATTGACACTAGTAGCAATTTTCGAGGTTTCTTCTTGCTTCTCAAAGATATCATTAAGAATATTGGCTGTTTGAGAAACCTTATCTGAAGATAGGAAGCTGAAATGATTTCCATCAGCAGTGTGCACTGTAAGCGGCTCGTTGCAATGCTTAAATAGAAGTAAATGTAAATTAATAATTAGTTGATATGAATGATCCTTACCAATTTAATGAAGTAACTATAGTCAACTGGTGACTCAGCAGGTATGTATTAAATTTTCAATGAGTAATTTGGGGTACTGTGATAAAATGTTAATGCTACAACTCATGTAAGTAATTACCTCTTGTAAGTTATAGTTGTCGTCAGTAACGTCTATCATCACAGATGACTTTTGACTCGCCTTAATTAAATAAGGTTTTCCCTTGAATTTTTGCATAGGTTCGTAGGATTGAGTGAATTCAGCCAATTTAAATGTTCTCTCAATATATGAATTAATTTCTCTCGTATCCGTCGTCCCTGTAACTCTTGACTTGACTAAATTTAATAGGAGTTGCTGATTGGTTTTTATATCTTCTTCCAAATTATCCAGAAAGTTCTATAAACAGAAAGTAGATCAGAAATTTATATCATTGCGGCCGCCATTAATATTAGTTAATATTTCTTCCCAAGTCTCATTTAAAAGCAATGACAAGATTGACAACCAAGGCAAAATAATTACAGAAGCACAAGTAAATACATATTTTTTTAAATCTTAAAATACCTTCTCTTCATCTGGAGTAATTTTTGTAAAACGTTTTATTGATTCTAATACATTTCGAAACATTCCACGGATGTCATTTGTGGCCCACGTGAAGCAACCGTCCAAAATTACTAAATTAGTTACCTAAAATATAAGTTAAATATATAATTATTTTGGTTGTTTTTGGAACAAACAAATCAAAGCTACTCCAGTAACAGACACGCAATTGAGGGCAACATACGGTGTTAAATAGTTACGTAATTTATTAATACAAAAACCAAAGTTTAATTTACTTCTTCACTATGTTCGTTTTCTAACTGAGTGGCCATTTCTAAAGCAATTGAGGCACCTGCGGAATAGCCAGCAATATTGTAAGGCCCTTCTGGCTGAACTAACTTCATTTTCTACAAACAAAAAACAATAAATTATTATTATTATGTCGACGTTCAAAACTTTCAAAAATATGGATATGAAGCAGAAATGGGGTTTCAATTTGATGTAATCCTATAATCCTAACCTCGATATAATCCTTAGCTACTTCTCCCACAGACTCAAATCCTGCCGAAGGGTACTGGAATCCGTATGTGTCCATCCGAAGCTTACTTGCCAAAGGTTCAAACGCGATGGAGTTCCCTTCAATTCCATGTACAATAAATAAGGGTGGGGACTCGTCTAATTCCCCCGTCTTCAACTTAATCACTGCTGATTCCGTTATTTTTTGTCTTTGGTTTCCAGCTGAGCTAGCTCCTCCCCCTCCCCCCTTCACAAACGTCCCTGCGTCAA
The DNA here is from genome assembly GCA_949802685.1 of Dicyrtomina minuta. NCBI lineage: Eukaryota > Metazoa > Arthropoda > Collembola > Symphypleona > Dicyrtomidae > Dicyrtomina > Dicyrtomina minuta. The sequence continues at coordinate 34,726,337 of OX461808.1, forward strand.
TAGCATGTAGATCTCCAAAGACCATGACACGAATTTCATTGGGAGTGAGTGGTAGGTCATAATCTCTCTCTAACATCTGTTTCAATTCCATGCCGATAAGAGAATCCATTCCGAGATCAACTAATTTAGTGGAAGACTCAATTTTGTCCACATCTTTAAGGCCAAAAATTTTAGCCATGGAATCAAGGAGTCCGACTCGATTTGATTTTTTCATCGTTTTATCAGCCAAGACTAGAGATGACACAATGCTGACCCTCTCCTGTTGAAGGGTTAAGTCAAGAACATCCAGACAAGAAGAAATCCTTTGAGCTACAGTCCCTTCAAAATTCTCTTCTCCAGTACTATTAGGTCCAAAAAGTTTTTCAGCTACAAAACCAACTTCTCCTATGATACCCCATTGAATAGCTAAACCATGAAGACCATCCTGTTTCCGAGCCTCACATATTTGCTCCATTACAGAATTGGCAAAACCATAATTTGTTTGGCCCATATTTCCTCTCCCTCCAGCTCCACTTGAGAAAACTACAAAGTAGTCAAGATTTTTACAATATTCTCGACTCAACTTATCCAAGTTTTGAGTGACTGCGATTTTGGGGGCTGAGACAGCTTCGTACATCTCCTTGGTTTGGTCTTCAATTAAAGCGTCTTTTAAAACCTATAGGGAATGTTTTGAATAATACAATGGTGTTTACTATAACAAATGTTTTGGTTTCAAAGCAGCGTGTCCTTATTTTGATCCTTAAAATACATTACTAGAAGAAAACTTGGATAGTTAATCAAATTTTTTTATTTTAGTAAAATTCCTCTTACCAAACCAGAATTAAAAATACCACCAACACTGCTTTCTGCATCTAAATCTTGAATAAAAGTCTTGGCAGCATCGTACTTTGAAAGATCAATTTTAGGGGTAGAAACCACCACGCCTTTCTCCTCCCATTTCCGTATGCACAAATCCTGATAGCCTGTAGTCACTCCTGACCTGGACACTAAAACTAGGTTCTTAGCCCCCCGATCAACAAGGAAATTAGCAGTTTCCAAACCTAAACCTCCCAAACCTCCTACAATCACATAGGATTTCTCCGGACTAAAATAGCTCCTGGTAACAGCTTTCACTCGTGGCTGAGTTCCTACCAGTTCCTCCTTCTGAACTTGAATTAAAACCTTCCCCATGTGCTTCCCACTCGCCATGTAGCGGAATGCATCTTCGATCTTATCATGTGGGAACACTGTTCTGGGCAGAGGCTTCACAACTCCACGCTTAATGCCATCCTGGAAATGCCGCTGAAGTGCTTCCTTCTCCTCGGAACACTCGGTAAAAAAATGGTTCAAGAAAATCCCTTGGAAATCCACATTTTTCAAGAAGCAACTCATGCCCAAAGAGTTATTTTGGAATGCATCGAAGGCACCAATCTCCAAAAATTTCCCATGCACAGCCAAGCATCGTACGGAGGCTTGAAGTTTGTCTTCAGCTAGGGAGTTGAGTACAATGTCAACTCCCCGGCCTTTTGTGAGCTGGAGAACTTGCTGCTCAAAACTACAATCACGAGAATAGCCGATATTTTCATCTTTTAAGGAAGGGAATAGAGTTTTAATGTACTTCCTTTTCTCTTCAGTCCCAACTGTTGTGAATACTTGACAACCTCGATCCAGTGCAATATTTAAAGCGGCCTGGCCCACACCCCCTGTTCCAGAGTGAATGAGGACAGACTGTCCAGGGCGAAGGCGACCGCGATTGAGGAGCGCATAGTAGGATGTTGCATACACGACCGGGACAGTTGCAGCTTCTTCCAGGGTCCACTGCTCCGGTACTTTCCACGTCATACAGTCCGGCTCGATGAGAACGGAGGAGGCGAGAGCTTTTGATGACATCATCCCCATGACCCTCTGACCCTCGGGGTCAACCCCAGAAAATTCAAACCCCATCACACAGTCCTGGTGACTAGAAGTAGTTTTGGAGTCAATAGGGAGCTTTCCCGTGGCAAGCATGATATCACGGAAGTTCATGGATGCATAGTTAACAGTACACAGTTGCTGACTGAGCTCATTCTTTTTGAAATATTTGAGAGGTGACTCGATCCAGCGTAAACTAGTCAAGTCCCCAGTGGTCAGCGTATTGATGTAGGCGTGTTCCACTTCTTTAGCTGGGGCGGCTACGTCGTGAGTTAATGGGAAATGTCTATAGGAACCAAGATTTCCATTTCGGTAAATATTCATGACTAAATCCTTTTGAATAATATTACTCAGTTCTCCTCCGTCTGGACTAGATTTTGTAAAATTCTCTGAGCTCAGATTAAGTTTTCCTTCAGGGTCAAAGATACAACGAATGTACTGACCACCTGGCTCTAATTTAAGACATTTTACAAGGCCGATAATCCCACTGTGTGGATCATTCTGAGATGTAAGATAAATGCGGGACTCTGGGGGGAAATTTTCACGTCCTGCTTTAGCCATAATTGATTGGAGACGTGGGAGCCAGTCGAAATTACCGTTGTCAATTGATATTAACTGAATTGATTGAGGGGAGATATGAATTTTCTGAAATTTAAAAATATTAAAATTTACTTCCTACCCACTATTTTCACGTTAGAAATTCAAATGGCTTTAAGAATTCTATCAAAAATAAAATAATATTTATGTTTCAGATATTTAGGGTAAGAAATACGGTAAAATATATCGTCTGTGAAGAATCAAAATGAACCGTATCCATTTTTAGCGAAAAATAAAATGCAATATCTACAAAAAAAACATGATCACGAAAGTATGTAAATAAAATATTTTGCACATTTTAAAAGCATGTAAATAGAACATTTTGCCCTTTTAAAATGTTTGTAAATAGAATATTTTGCACATTTCAAAAAAATGTAAGTAGGATAGTTTGCAATTTTCAAAAATATGTAAATATTACATTTTACACATTTCAAAAAATAGTAGTTAAAATTTTCCACATCTATATCATTTAGTATTTGTTTTTACACAGTTCATTTTAATTCTAGTTAAAACTGGATATGGTTCATTTTGGTTTTTCATTCACGATATTATTTATAATATAGCTAACCTTTTTAAGTAAATGAAGACTACCCCCTTCAGCAATTTTATGAGAGACACAGAGTAAATTCTCGGGTAAAGTAACATCGAATAAGTTCTCAGAGCGGAGAACAATATATCCATCATCATTAAGATTTTGAGCAATTGGTTCAAGAAGTGCACTCTCATCAACAAAAACAACATCGCTGCTAGATCCCGCATCCGGGAAAAGTTTATCTACAGACTCTTTACTCATCACAGTCCCGAGAGATTTGATCTTATCGTCCAGTTTTTCTACTTCAGTAGGAATAGATAACATGGTAATTTCTGCCTGGTATCTCGGTTTAGTAACCATAATTTGATGGATGGAATCCGTAAGGGAATTTTCTGCCTTGGTGAAAACGTCGAAGATTTTAAACTTATTTTTCGGAACGTTCTCCGTTATTAAATCAATCATTCCGGAAGCAGTGGATAGAAGAGGGTAATTTTGATTTTGAGAGGATTTTGGCTTCAAGGATTTGTTATCAAAGTAAGGAGTGAAGTTATATTCTTCGACTGATAAAGTTTCATCCTGCCGTTTCCGTGGAATGACCATTGCAGTTAAACCTCGAAATTCAACGCCGGGACATTGAATTGTGTTCAGCTCAGATTGGATAGACACGGGCACGGTTGGATTACCGAGGACGGCGGAATCTCCTTCTTTCCCTGTAGAACCTTCAGATTTCAGATAACTGATTAAGGCTTCTGGGTTAATTGTCACGGACTGAAATCGAACCGGCACGGCAGTATTCCTTGTCATCACACTTAGAGCTATAGTCTGTAGGACAGAGTCGAGAAAACTTATCCAGTTTCCTTTCCAACTTACTTCAGCCCATTTTCCTGAGGACAAAGAGGCACAATTTTTACTATATTAACTTTATTTTGTGCCTTTATTTAAGCAGTTTTGAAGTTAAATTTTCAAATATCACAAATCAAGAGTGAAGGAACAAAATGGCCCATATCCAATTTGAGCTAGAGGTAAAAAGAGCTATGTCAAATGTTAAAATATTTACTCAATGTAGATAGGTAGTAATAAACTGAATATAATTTAATACGCAGTACTAAAATGTTAGTACAATGATTTTGAAAAGTGAAAAATATTCTATTCATGTATTTGTTTTTTAAAAATCGTAAATTTTTTGTAATTTACATCTTTTTGAAAGGTGCAAAATAGAGCATTTACATGTTTTTGAAAGGTGCAAAATAGCGTATTTACACGTTTTTGAAAGTTGCAAAATAGTGTATTTACTTTGTTTTGAAAAGTGTGCAAAATGTTCTATTTACATGTTTTTGAAAGGTCCACAATAATTTTGAAAATAGTGTGAAACTTTCTATTTAATTGTTTTTGAGAAGCGCAAATTACTCTATTTACAGGCTTTCAAAATCATGACATTTAAATATTTTTTGTATAGATGGTGCTTTTTTTAAAGCTAGAAATGGCTATGGGTCATTTTGGTTCTTCACAGACGAAATGTTACATGTTACTATACTGACACTATACTGTTAGTATACTTGTCACATTAATCGTTTTGAACAACTATTCAGACAACATCGACGACAATGTTCAATGTTTGAGTCTTAAATTAGGTAATAATTATTAGTCGACCAGATAATTATTTTAAACATCACAATTACCTTCGTTATCAATCGACTTAATTCCCTTAAAATTCCCACTATAGTTATAACCTCTCAGTTTCAATTCTTTATAGATATCTTCAGTGCTGAGGCGAAGGCGTTGAGTATTTTCTGGGATATTGGCAAAAGGAATGGAAAACATTTTCTTAGAAACATCTTCGGGTGACTGAACATTTCCACGAACGACAGTAGCACCATCTTCCCGAATCTCAAAAGAGCCGGTTCCATTTAAAAAGGAAAATGTAAATTCCGTGGGCTTTTCTTCACTCAGGAATGTTGCACGTTCGAAACTAACATTTTCAAAAGTAACTGGGACTTTTTCAAAATCTAGTCCCAGGGATTTGGCCAAACTTTGCCACGCTAAGACTAAGTAACCAGTGGCTGGGTAGACGATGCGGCTGTCCAATTTGTGACCGTTGAGGAAGGAATCACTTTTCTCTTGTAAATTGATCTTCACTGTGGCGCCCCCAATTATTTTCTGAAATTCAAAGGCAAACGCAGAAAAGCTAGTATCAGTTTAAAAGTAATATTCAAGAATCAGTAGGTAATTAATTTGCAATTATTAATTTAGTAACATATCGTCTGTGAAGAACCAAAATGACCCATATTAAATTTAAGCCAGAATCAAAATGAGCTATTTCTTAAAAACAAAATGCGAAACATGCGTACAATGTTATATTTGCATGTTTTTTAAAAGTCCAATATGTTCTATTGCTTGTTTTTTAAAAGTCCAATATGTTCTATTGCTTGTTTTTCAAAAGTCCCAAATATTCTATTTCCATGTTTTTGAAAAGTGCAAAATGTTTTATTTGCATGTTTTTGAAAAGTTCAAAAAATGTTCTGTTTGCATGTTTTTGAAAAGTGTAAAATATTCTATTTGCATGTTTTTGAAAAGTTCAAAATGTTCTATTTGCATGTTTTTGAAAAGTGTAAAATGTTCGATTTGTACGTTTTTGAAAAGTGTAAATTCTATTTGCATGTTTTTGAAATGTTCAAAATGTTCTATTTACATATTTTTTAAAAGTGGATAATGTTCTATTTAAATGCTTTCAAGACATATTTCACAATATTTTTGAAGATAGTGGATATTGTTTTTAGTTAAAATTAGATATGGGTCATTTTGGTTCTTCATTCCTACCTTTCCTACCTATCTACATAATTTAGCAACCTTTGGCAATTCCCAACCGAATTAGACATGCGATATGTCATTTTGAAGCTCTTAAAAATTTAAAAATACGAAATTCTTTGAAAATTGAAAATTATTTAATTTACTATTTGTTTTAATTAAAATTAACTTTAAATCTGCAATATTAAATTAAAGCTTTGATAATTTGCGCGTCAATCATAATACATATTATTCTACTCCTAATTGCCGTCATTTTGATCTATCATTTGTCTATAGTTGTAGAGAGTTACCGGTCAACATTTGACATTTTAGGTTTGGCGGGAAATTCAAATTTTTAGTATTCTCCTATCTAGTACTACATGATTTGATTGACTTTTGAGTTACTCAGCGGAATAAAATATACAATACATCATTTTAAAGCCCCTTAAAAATAAAAACTAAAAAAATTCTTTTAAAATTGAAAATTATTTCATGTATTTTTAAAATTGCAATTACCTTTAAATTTGCAATTTGAAAATTAAACTTTGAAAATTTTTGCGTCAATGTTAACTAACAATAATGTTACCTGAATTTAAAGTATTTTTTTGTAATAAGTTGAATTGGAAAAAGTTTATATAAGATTTAATGACAAAAACTAAATCAAACTGCCTAATGTTGCTGTTAAGGCTGCCATTAAACAATAAGGGCATTAGCCCTTGTTTTAGACGATATCTATAGTTAAGTACGTTACGAGCTATTGGAATTGTGTGAGGTTTATAATCATATGTTTTGTTGTTATTAGTAATAAGAAACAACTAAATAATTGTTGCTTACATCTGGATTTGCAATAATAGGGATGCTCCAATTTTGTTCATGATCCCATTTAATCAGTGAGCTTATAGTAGGTGCTTTGGATGACACGGGGAAATTAACCGGAGGATACAAATTCCCGATATTCACGTCCACACCAGCATTGTATATTTTCCCCACAGCGGACATAAAGTATCCTAATTTATCTTCCACCATTGAATTCATAGGGGCAATAATAATATTATTTGGTGACAGGGAGCCCTTCAGAATGGCTTGGAAAAAACCATGTGGAGCAATTTCAACGACGACTGCATTGGAGGGAACGTGCTGAACCGCCTCATGGAACCGAACAGGCATGGACATATTATGAACGTGGTAGGCTGGGGAAGAGTTCTGTGCAAGGGGATGACCCCATCTTGCCTCTGGGATACACGAGCTTATCCATCTGGAAGTTCTGGGTCGATCATCATTGTAGATTTCATACATGTATTTAAAGAGCAAATCCTGAGCTTGGAACACATGCTTACTGTGTGGAGCACAATTACATGTGTTCACTTCCTTGGCAAATATTCCTTCAGATTGAAGTTGCTTTACAAATTTTTGTACATCTTCTTTACGCCCGGACACGCTCACGTTCTCAGCTGCATTGTTACAAGCTGGAGAGATTTCTGGAGGGCATCGGGAATTTATTTCTTCCCATGAGAGTCCAACTGCAGCCATGCCTCCGGGATATTTCATGGTTTCTTGGAAGGCTCTTCCACGGGCATCCCCAACCAGCAGGGATTCTTCAGCGGATAAACAACCGTCAGCATAAGAACAGAGGATTTCTCCAGAAGAGTGTCCAATGAAACCATCTGGTTTTAGTTCCAGGGACATGAGCGTGTCGTATAAGGCAATCTGTTTTTAAAAAATTAAATGTCCAATTAGATTAGATTATTTTAGTGATTGGTTATAGATAAATATATAATATTGCTTAATCCAAGGCAAAAACTGTGTGTCTCAGTTCTGCATGTATTTGAAATTTTTCTTTTTAAATGTATATTTGCATCTATGATAAATATTTATTGCCGATTATATTAAAAAAGACATATTTTACCTGAACTGCAGTAATAGACACAAGAGCATATCTAATGCTATTAAAAATGTCGGAATTATTTGGCTTCAAAAGTGCTTCCAAGTCCACTCCAGCGTTTTTCAGAATTCTTGTAGATTTGTCCATGGACTCTCGATATGCATCAAGTTTCATTAAATCCTTTCCCATTTCATTCCATTGTGAGCCCATTCCTGGGAAAATAAACCAAAGTGGCCTCGTTCCCGCCTCACTCCTTTGTACTTGAACAATATTTTCACTTTCTCCAGGTCTAATCAGCCCATAGCCCCGATGAGTATGTCCAGGAATATTGTTTTTAAAAACATTGTGAAGGAGCCCTGCGAATTCCGGATTCTTCCCTAGTTCACAAGCTCCGTCTATTGATTTCTCTACGGTTTCCGTTGTTCGACCTGAGAATGGGATAAGAATTGGCATATCGTTGTTTGTTTGAGCTGAGATTTCTGTTCTTGGTCCAGACTCAAGAATCACGTGACAGTTGGTTCCTCCCAAGCCAAATCCACTTATTCCAATGAGGCCACCATTCCATGGCGTAGGTTCTGTAACAACCTGGAATTAAATATTTTGAAAAGAAATTAATACATATTAATTTATTTTGTTGGTTAACAATGTATTAAAATTATCATATTTTTTTTTAATTAAAAGATTTAATTCTGAGACTGATTTAACTAATTACTCACCTTAAGAGATCCATCAAAGACATGTTTGACATAAGCGTTAGGTTTATTAAAATGCAAATTGCCTGGAATAACCCCTTCCTGAATGCTAATGAGACATTTGGCAATGCTACAAAGACCTGCCGCTGACTCTCCGTGTCCCATATTGCTCTTCACAGAGCCAATAAGTAACGGTGCCTTCCTGCTCTCAACTTTACACATGACGTTGGACACTGCTTGAAGTTCTTGTGGATCCCCTGCTGGGGTACCTGTGCCGTGGGCTTCAAAGTAAGAAACAGCCCCGGGATCCACACCAGCATCCTCGTACACTTGTCGAAGCAAACTTTCCTGTGCTTTTCCAGAAGGGAAAACGATCCCTTCATTTTTGTAGCCATCAGAACTAGATTTAACGTGTCGTATAGTGGCGTAATTTCTTTTTGCTACACTTTTCTTTTGAATCAACATGGCTACTACTGCTTCACTTCGAACGAATCCGTTTGCTATTTAAAAAGTTTATCGAATTAATTGTAAATTTAAGTCTAATATCAGAATCAGAAGGTATCTAGGATCAGAAGATACAATACATTTCTGATGCAATATGAAATTTTGGTCTCTGAAATTTCCAGGGTTTTCAAAAGTGACGATAATATTATTTTGCATAAATTTGTATAGGTTTTTAATGGAACATTTATGATTTTTGTTTGCAGTTGATAATAATTTACCGGACTCATCAAAGGCTTTGCACTTCCCATCCGGGGCAAGAGCGTGGAGGTAGGATAAGTCAAAGGAAGCACACGGATTAATATGGATTGTGGACCCTGCCACAATGGCAGCCTCACAGTTTCCATTTCGAATAGCAGCTACAGCTGTGTCGAGTGCAACTAAACTGGCTGAGCAGCCAGTGCTCATGATTGTGCTGGGTCCCTTCAGGTCAAATGTGTAGGACAAGCGATTGGCAAGCATAAAATTTGGGACACCTATAGCTCCGTAGCCCTCAAGATTGTCCACTTCCCCCGTCATAAACCAGTAATCTTGAGATTCCCCACCCATGGTTCCCACGTATACTCCTACTTGGGATCCTTTCAAAATTTGGGGATTGATACCTGTAAAATTGAAATAATTTTGATTTTCAGTTTTATATCTCATTAAAAACCACAGCTAAAGTTATTATTTATCGTATGACTCCTGCAACTGAAATAAGTTTAATTATTTCCAATTTTAATTTGACTATAGACGTGTTACCAGCATCCACAATGGCTTCAAATGTAACTTCCATGAGTTTCCTCTGTTGAGGGTCCATGGCCTCTGCCATTTTTGGAACGATGCCAAAGAAATTTGCATCGAATTTATTCAGATTCTTCATGAATCCATACCGTGGTGGGACTTTATTTCCGACGGACCATCGATTTTGATCTGTGACCATATCTACACCTTCAAAGAGATTCTGCTTAAATTCCTCCATACTTTCTGAGATTGGGAATCTTCCAGAAATTCCAGATATAACAATGGCGTCTCCATCCTCTTCTTGCAAGCGCTTAGCTTTGTTTCCTTTGGTAGTAGTATTGGTGGCCGTGGTTTGGACTGCAGTGTATGCCGTACCATTAGACTTCCAGTGGAAGCCATGCCCTCGTCCACTTACGCCATACAAATGGGCTCTCTAAGAAATTGTAAGTACAATGTATAATGCCGATTTGACCATTTTTCACCTACATTTTTTTTTAGTTTTTCCTTGTAGCGTTCAGTGATAGGTGTAAAAATAGACTCACATATTGGCTTGAAAGTGTCCCTTTACACAGTTTCCCGATCCGATTCATAATGAGGAATAAATTCAAGGGTGCTACAAAAATAAATTCATTCTTATTTAATTAATTCAATCTTTGTACTGAACTTTTAATAATATTTTTATTTAATACTGTTGCTAAGTTTTTGATTTCACTTTAACTTTAACTATATTATTATTTTAGATCTAGAATTTTCTTTGCTAACTTTTAAAAAGATTTCAATACGAAGTGACAAATAATACAAAATACAGTTGATACTTCTTAAATATGTATATGAGTTTCGTTTTTCTAAGTATAGGCAAACAATGCTGCAGCTCTTTTTTTTTTATAATAACAATTTGAGTTGAATTCTGTAAACTACATATACTATGATGATTCTATATAGACTAAATTAGGTAGGAAGTAAACTTTATCCACACTTTTATTAGGGTAAATTTATATTGTTGTATACTGAGCTCTGAGCACCGGAACTTAATTGAGATTAGTTTGGTAATTTATAAAGTTTGATCATTTAAATCACGCCACTAAATAGCTAGACAGACGCAAATAAAATTCTGTCGCAATCGTAAAATTTACTAATCTCTGCGTATTTACTAGAATTAATATTCAGTGTGTCAAATATGTGAAGCCATGCATGGACTACTAAATTACATGATGCCTTCGTTTTTTATTTCTTTGTTTTGTTTTAGACTCATATGCGATGTGATTATGACAGCTGTAATATATGTACATTGGATGAGTACCTTGAGAAGCTTTCCCTTCCCTTGGAGTCGTGTACGAATACTTCATCCATATTATAAACTTTGAGAAAATTGTAAGAATTCGAAATTATAGTAACAAACAGTGCATTCTTCGTTGCGACTTGCGACACAAAAGAAACGACTATACTAAGTAAAACGATTTCCCGACCCACGTAAAGTTAGTAGTAATTAATACTCTTGAGTCATGCACATTACCATTATTACTATGTATTGTACGGCATGTTTTCTAAATGTTTTTTTTAGAAATGTTTTACATAATTTTAATTTTAATTAATCAAGCATTACAAGTATAAGCACAAACTTGTCCTTATCTGCTTGCACGTGCATGCATATTTATATTGTATTAAGTATGTAGGTAAATACTTCTACAATTTTCAATTCTAGATTTGATCCCAATTTTGACCTTGTCAGAAATTTTAATTAAATTAGGGAAAGAAAAAACTGGATTTTCCATTTAATACGCAAAAACTATAATTGTACGTCTTTGTTTTAATTTGTGCAAAACATGAAGTAAATGAAGTATTTTAGCAATTTTTAAGGTAAGTATTACGTGCTGTTTTTTCGTTATTTTTTGTATTGATATGTTGTATAACAATGTTATTTTTCCTTCGTAATTAAACATTAGCAGAGATTTGCTTCAGAGTTCAGGCCAGGCCACGCCTTTATATTTACATTGCAAAGACGCATTGACTTTAACTTTACCGCAGTTCAAAATTTCATGCAAGTTTATTTTTTATAAAATGTACTCATTTCTTCTAACATGTGAATGACCACTTCAGTTTTATTGATACAAGCGATATATTACTAAATATACAGTTAATTTTTTTTTAACAAATTTGAAAAGTTGCTTTTAAAAATTATTGCATTCAGTTCCGTCCGAGTGCAACATAATATGTACTTACTGAATAAATAGTATGCAGAAAATACTGTGACTGTACTGACAGTGTCTCCCTATTAAGCCACGCCAAGCGAATTGAGTTCTTATATTTGTGGTTTGTCCAGTTCCCAGCGTGACTCTGATTTAATCCACTCGAAGATTTATATCGATTGTAATCAGCTTCGTTGCATTGTATTTTATATGAAGTAGAATTTTATGATAGATTTCAATCCAAAATGGGTGAAAATCTGTGTGTACGTACTGCAAATACATATTAATGTAATGAAGTGTAGTAACAATGTACAATGTTTTTATGAACACATTAGCAGCAATAAAATTACGTAAAGTAGGTATGAACCTACTTCATACTTCATAATTGGGTACATGTGCATGAATACAGATGAGTAGTTCGTCTGCATGGATGCACTTTTTTTTAATTCAAAAATTATGGAACTACCTACTACTCTGATTTCATCACATTTAAAAATATGCACCTACTTAAATGTTGTACACTATTATTACTACACTATTTCAAAACCGGTAAATAAAACTTTTTTGCCTGTGGAAAAATTAATCAATTTAAAATGACATAAGCTGATTATTATTGAAATCCAGATTAAGGGTAGGGCAAAAAAGATAGGGAAAACTGAATCAGAAATTTGAAGTTCAAAACACAACTCTAAATAAAACTACAGTGTTAGCAATATGTATAAAAAACTTATTTTTTATCAAGTTCAAATTAAATAGAAAAAACCAATATACCTACATATGACATATATAACTAGTTAGAGTTAAATGATTTTTTTCACCTTTTGAAAGACATGCCTTTTTTTATGAATGTTTTTTTTCCCAAATATGGACGAAACGGTACGAAGAAAGTTTTCCGCATTTTTAAATAGAGTATTTTGCACCGTAGTTGAAATACTTTGAGCCATAATATACTATTACAGCTAAATCTAAAATGTTGTACAGCCAGAGGGCCGTATAATGCGGCCAGCGCAGGCAGACCTCGCTGTTTGAATTTTCAAAAAACATGTAAATGTAACACTTTGCAGTTTTCAAAAATTTGTAAAAAAAATATTTTGGCTTTTCAAAATCATGGCAAATAAAAAGTTTTGTACATTTCAAAAGCATGCAAATAACACATTTAACACCTTTCTCAAAAACATGTAAATAGAACATTTTGCACTTTTCTGAATCAAGTAAAAAGAACATTTTGCACTTTTCTCAAAACATGTAAATAGAACATTTTGCACTTTTCTCAAAACATGTAAATAGAACATTTTGCACTTTTCTCAAAACATGTAAATAGAACATTTTGCACTTTTATGAATCAAGTAAAAAGAACATTTTGCACTTTTCTAAAACACGTAAATACAACATTTTGCTTTACCAAAGGAAACCATCAATAAAATCAAAATGGTGGTTTTTGTATGAAAACAAATTGCTGCCTAAAAGCAATTCCTTCGTCCGGCTAGTCCGGCCCTGAGCATCCATACTGATATTGTCTATAACTAGTCGCAGTATTGGCATGCAGAATTGACGTAAAGTGAATCAAGATATATTTTGTTGTCTGTATCCTTGACGTCTATTTGATTTGATTTGGTGTGGATATTTGGTTAGTGTGCGTGTGGTGTGATCGGAAGAAGAGCAATTTTGTATTGTGTGGAGATCATGCAGATTTATCAGATGGATGAATGAACTGAATATAAGGTGCTTGATGCCTGGATGGTAGGATGTCTGATTATGAGATGAAATCAAATGAAAACTTGTTTGTCTGGTAGCTAAAAAGCTAAGAATGTAAATGTTGATAGTAGCTACATACGAGAGTGATAATGGTACTGATATTAAAGGAAGAGTTTGGAGTCAGGGTCAGCGTCAAAACTGCATTAGCACCATATAGACGCTATGTTGACTATTCCCTTATTTCATAAAGCTATAATTACATATGTACCTCTTACGTATAATTATTTATTGCCCAAGAAATAGTTCTATACAAGATCAAGAACCTATCTCTTTGTATATATATATGGGTACATACATGGTGGGTAAGTATATACAATGTTTAAAGATATATCTATACGTATTTTTTGTTGTTGAAGAAAAACGGTAATTCTTCCTACATATATTGAACTCCCGTTGCTCCAGAGAAGGATCATTGAGATTCAGTATGATTCAGTCACTATCAGTACATATAAAGATTTGTAAACATTTTTTTATTGATTAATTGATGGTATTAAAATAATGCAAAAAGATCTAATGTGAAGTCATAATCGTAAAGTGCATAAAGCGTGCTTTCCCGTTTTTTTCTCTCTTTTCTTTCTTTCTTTTTTTTTAGATTTTGACAGTTACACACAAGATAGCCAAAAGCCACTTGCCACTTTTGACGTTTGATGACAGCTAGACGAACAGACTGGGAGTTGATAGGACTACTTGCCATTTAAAAGGATATGTAAATTATCCTTTCGCCTGTCAAGTATAGTCCTTTAAAGTTCAAAACTTGTTATGCAAAAATTATTGCAGTTTTTCAAAAATCCAAAAACATTGTATTTGCGTACCCATGGTAATAACTATTATTATGCAAATACTACAAGTAAAATATACTATTAATTTAGTATGCAGCATTTGCAAAATAAATCTTCAGAGGCATGTTTTTAAAGGTAAAGTAAACTGTAAAAATAAAAAATTATTTGAAAATTTCCGTTTAAAAATCAAAAATTTGCAGTATACCTATCTAAGTGAAGTAAAAGACGTTTTATGCATATGTAAATAGGCAACGAAATTAAACCCGATTCTTGTTTTTGCAGAAGCTATTATATTTACAGCTTTTGGACTAGTCTTTTTTCATCTTAACCCTTGCACCAAAGTCTTTATAGTCGATTGCATAATACTTTGTTGTCTTAATTATTGTTACTACAGCAAAATTGTGTGATTTAATAATCTCGAAGAATTGAATTTATATGAATTTATATGACAAATATTATGCATATTTATTGTAAGTGATGACCTACCTAGGTATGTCCTTATTCCCTAATCATGTGTTAATAATCAGAGCCAGGTATTTTTATTTTCTCAGTAATGCTTTTGTATTTTTTAGAATTTTTTGCTCTCGGAATTTCCGTATAATTGAATGCTTCCTTTGTTATTTGTTTACGCTGGAGCTTCCAAGTCACAGTTAATAAAGCATGTTATGAAGTACATAATAATACTGTGCATATTTTGTGTATGTATGAAGCATACATTGTATTGTAAGTTGCAACAAGACGAAGTTTAGGCTTCGAAGTACGACTACAGTGCAGCATAGCAGACTAATTAAAATATGCTAAGCAAGTTTCATCTTTATTTCTTATTATACACCTGTCTAATAATGTAGGTTGGTAAATTTAATATGTAACCTGCGTGTTCAAGGTCTGTACTCGCGTTCCCCCATTTTCCAAATCTATTCTTTTCTTTTAAAAAACGTATGGCTTATTTCTCACGAAGAAAACAATTTCAAATGGATTTTTAAATCCTTTACTAACTTACAAAAACCCAAACATAAATTACCTACAGTTCTACATCTAATGATTTAAAATGAAGCTTCTCCTTAATTGTATCCTTAATAATGTGATTATACATTTGACATTCATTCAAGCTATTCATCTCTAAACAATATAAACGTGCAAAATGGTTGAATGTATCTCATCGTCAGAAATGTGAATACATATTGGTGTAGAATCAAATCCGGATCTTTACAAAAATGTCCCACAGCAAACCCGTATATTTCGTCCTAAATTATTAAGGAAAGATAAAATTTTACTTTTTGGAAAGATACGGATTTTATTCGGCTCCTACAATATATAAAAGTTTTGAATTTGCAGGAAGTTCATTTCAATATACATAAGTATAGGTAAATGAAATTCACTATGTGCCTTCGGAATGAGTTATGTACATTAACATGCACACTTTTTGAAAATTACTATAAAAATGTGATTTCAAATCAACTCTTAAAAATTTGCTTTATCAAATTATTTCATTACTTTTAGTACACTAGCTAAAACAGATTTCGAAAAAATTCAGTAATTGCGTAATAACCCACAACTTTTTGACAACATTTAAAAAAATCTAAATTCTAAAAAGTATTACATACTGATAAAAATCTGTTTTACCTGTGGAGTATTATGATTTCAATCCTTCCAATATTGTGTATCACCCAGCTTTACACTGTACAACCACAAAGATCTCAAGATGGAAATACGAAATAGCACCAATAAAAATAACAACTTAATAATATGAAGCACAAATCACGGTTGAATATACGATAGATTTGGTCTGCAGAGGTCAGAGGTCAATTTGAACTAGGAACAAACGTAAGAGAGGGAATACAATGGCCAAAAGTACCCAACAAAATCGGATAAATAGCAGTAGCGGTGTGGTGACCATGTGACACAAACGTTCACCTGGCGTATTTTGTCTCCTGATCCCGATCAGTGCGACAGTAAAACTAACAACAATGTCGACTTGACCATATCGTGTAGGTATCCTTAAATATTTCGTATCGTATGACGGAGCTATGATCAGGCATCAGGCGTGAGGGCAATACATTTCCTTGTGGAATAATGGAAAGAGCAACAGAGAGTTTAGGTCAGTCTATGTTTCTGCATCTATAATATATATTAGGACGCTTAGAAAGAAAATCCAATCAAGGATCCGCACAGGTATAAGGTTGGGAGAGGGAGAACGCTAACGTTGTTGAGGTAGTAGCAGCTCTTTGATTTCCATTGAATTCGCTTAAAGTTTAAAGCGACCAGCGACGGACAGGGTGACCGGTGCCGGTGCCAGTTTGCACTTTGGCTTGGTTTTTCCACATTATAATATCAGCAGCTCAATCATGGTCTCATCATGTCTGTGTTGAGGACCTTTGCAGTCAGCTGCTTTTTGCATGTGCAAATTACTTATTGTTAGTGCCAATAATATTGCGACATATCGTGAGCCCAGAGATACGATTCGTGAAGAAGAAGCTTTAGGGATTAAGAGAAGGGGGAAAGAGAAACAGGTAACGCAGCAGTGTAATGAGTTGGAAAGGTTTTATCGTAAAGAAGTCCAAGTATGTAGACGTAGACGTATAGAGATGAAGTAAATGCATGTACGTGGTTTTGCTCTTAAGTTGAGATTACTGACAGACACGTTAATGTTACTGTTGTAGCTATGAAAAATGATTGTGGATTTGTGGATCTCTTTTTTACTTTACAGATATTTTCATATACTTACCTAGTCACTCTGTTAAGAATTGAGTACATTTTGCCTGATTCCTCTTTCTTTCTCTCTTTCTTTCTTTCTACTATTTGCTGGACTTAAAATAATTATTACGAGAGAAAAGCTGACGAACAGGATTTGGGAAAGGTTAATTTTTTCATCGGGAAATGAACTAAATGGATGGACTGAGGCAGAGAATAGAAAAAAGGTTCACTGTTGTTTTGTGGATTGTTCTTTTCTTGCTTTCATATTGGACCATTACTTTAGGTTCTTTTAAGTTGAAAGATAAAGATTGTAAGATGGTATGCTCTCTACCAATGTATATAGGCACATATTATAGCGCCGCATCATTTCTCTCTTTCCAATTCAAAATGATGTATCTGACCAAACCACTAATAAGCACTCCCAATGCTAATGGTTATGATATTATATGCAGTATAATATTTTAATATCCCATGGAATGTTGAAAAAATTAAGAAATTGTAAAATGCAAAATGCAAATACAACTTATATAATTCCTTCACAATTGAACTTTGTCTAGCTAACTGCATTTCTTTTTTTGGCAAATCGGTTTTTTGTATTAAAAAATTCTTGTACATAGAGCTAAAATTTTCGAGTAATTAGATTCTACTGTAAATCCCCTTTTAAATGATGGATTAGTTGTATAAATTCGCAGTGAGTTACCGGTCGTAATTTGAACTTTTAGATTTGGGGGGCATTTCAAGTATGCAAAAAATTAGGGCAAAAATTAAATTCCGTTGTTCCGTTTTCGCTACCGTCACACGAAGTTTAACATTGCTAAAAATATTGTGCTGCTGGTTGGCTTTACTTTTAAGTAGGTAGTTTAGTTTGGCGTGAATAACTTGATACATATAGTTTGCGGGTTAAATGATGATGACGTATGCATGTGTGAGTAAAGGTGAGTTCCGATTTTGATAGCTAGTCTCTGTGACAGGCTATATATATTCATTTATTCAGTTCTCCCGAAACATTTCATACATTGAGTCTTTTGTCCTTCCAGCAAGGGATCCAATTAGTGATGCAAATAATCTACCTTAGCTCTGCGTGCACGTACTATGTAATATCAGTATACCTATAGTTGCAGTAATACTACCAGTTTTACGTAGGCCATCACATTGGCCATTGACTTGCCTTCCCCCATCGGTCATCAATATCAAGCAATAATTCATATATGTATGTACACCCTTTCTGCATGCATTACAGGGAGAAACATGAAAATGGGCATATCATTATTATACATGCTTTCTGCATAATATTATACAAATACATGTATTCGCAAACTGCAAACTGCAAAAACCTCAAAACACTGTAATACTTGACGTGACCATCAATATTAACTTTTATGTACAAACCAAACCAGAAACCGAGTGTCAGATAATGTTTTTAGTGATACTAAATTCCACATATACATACTACATAGCATAATACCGTATTTGTTCTGATAGCTTTTTATATTTTTTGGAGTGACAGCCCGGTGATTTGAGCCCTTCGCTTTTTAAAGTTTAAGGTAAAAAAATAATGCTAAATTCAAACAAAAACTAGCTCAGCTTGTTGTTACATTGTTTTTAGAGATACATTTTGATCAAAACTCGGTGTTTGTTTGAGTCCCGGCACTTGTTTGAGCTACCGACGCTTATTACATTTTTTGGATTGACATGGCTACTGCCATGCGCTTTATTTGAGGCTTATTGGGTAAAATACGGTATATAAAAACAAATAAAATATATTGCAAAATACTTTTGAAGCTAGTTTATTTGACATATGCAGTCAATGCAATACCTGTAATTATTATGACTTCAAATGCACGTCAACTGTTTATCTACAGCGGGATTTGCTACTACTTTATACTTTATATAATTATTTGCAAAGCAAGCTATTTTTTTTCAAATTCATAAAACAGAGTCAATAGCCACCCGTCCATGATGTATCAAAATTCAAATAACGACAGGTCTTTGGCCACTTTGGTTTTGGTTGGCTTTTCTGTAGTTAAGACGTCGCTCTTTTTAAAATTTCGCACCAAGGCGTTATTAGTAGTAAACTTAAATGACTGTATGTTATGCAGTAGCGTAGATTGAAGACGTTGACATAGGACATAGTGCAACAAGAGAAGAGCAGTGAATTCGAGTTATAAATTTAATTTTCCTTCAAACGTTTTAAAAAGTTTGTATTAACACAACGTTAAAAAGAGTTTCTTGGAAAATTTAATGCATATATCTGTAAAAATAAGTTCACCTGATTTATAATCATGCCAAAAATTTCAAATGAGCATCTCTTGCAACAAATCTAATAAGAGGTTCCCTACTGCCTACCTGCTTACCGATAAATGTCGCCCAGGACAGGATGCATGCTGTGTCGGCAGTTTACTGATCATCGCACAATATTATTGATAAGAATTTGTTGGCTGCTATGGTGAAACCTAAAACGACTTCTTCTGTTTATGTGTATAAGTTTGAATAATGAATAAGGACAGGAGGCTACCTGTTTTATAAAAACGCATAGGAATATAACTAATTTTTATTTTTAAACCCAATCTGCTATGCAATAATGAAACTGCGTGCAGTCACACACAATAGAGCCGCATTACATTAAGATTACAATAAAAGAATAATAATAATAATAACATCATAATATTACTTGACAAAAAATAAAAATGACTGAACTGTTTAATCTATCAAACTGTACAACTATTGGTACTAGATTAATACTACTTCCTTTTCCTAAATGTCTTCCCAATGGAGACTAATGACTACTATAGGTTGGATAAAGTTATCTACATACGTAAATTCAAAATTTGCACCACTGAGTTATCAATTATTATTTAAGCAAAAAAGTAAGGCATTGTAGCTTTATAGTGCAATATACAGCTATATGCGCCTTTAAAAATAGTTATAGACATTTAACATAGTAGATTTAGAAATACATAGAATGCACACACGTCTTCTATTGACGATACGATGGCAGCTGGAAGGCTGGACTATAATTTGATCATTTACTAAAATATAACTATATATGTGTAGCTTTATTGTTTGGGTGGTAATCAAAATTAACTTTTCTGCTGTTCCGATTTTTCTTGCTTAGCTTTCAGCTTCTTCATTTTCATCTTTCTCAATGAACTTGACACACTCATGCTTCCTCTTGCTGAAGAAACTGGAATCATGAAGTTAAACCATTCTATGGCTCTCATCTGTAAATAATAATTAATAACATCATTATTTAGTAGCATATTACGATTTTAAAAATATGATAAATAGTTGGTGTTGAATAACTAGTTTTTGAATTTTTGGAACATGTATGGAAATACCTAAGCGTAAGATATATTTATTTTGGGACGTTGCTGTATACTAACTTAGGTAATACACTACGATGTTTACCGATATCCGTGTAATTACAAAATGTAATGAATTAAAAAATGGCATAACTTTCCAAAATATGTAATTTGGAACATTTTTGACTTTCAAAAATATGTAAATTATAAAATTTTGTGCTTTCAAACATATGTTACTTAGAACATTTTGCATTTTCAAAAATATGTTATTTAGAACATTTTGCATTTTCAAAAATGAGTTATTTAGAACATTTTGCATTTTCAAAAATGAGTTATTTAGAGCATTTTTCATTTTACAAAAGCATGTAGCGAAAAACTTGGGTAATTTTTAAACATGTTCAGTTAAAACAGTTGGTACTATTCCAAAACAAAGAAGTGGACGAATTTCACCTACATGCTGAGCATTTTAAATTTTGCAAATTTTAAAAGCTTACAAAACCGTATTCAATGTAAGAGTTTCCACTTTAAAAAGAGTTTAGCAGATTATAATGTTCAATACTTGTAATTTAAATATTTATATATTGCGATAAGTTAAAAGTAGAATATTTTGCATTTTAACACTTTGCCGCCTTCAAGTACGTAATAATATTGATGTACAATTTTATTGAATTTCGAAGAGTTCAATATATAATTGAATATAATTGAGTATAATGTTATGCTACAATATAAACATGTTTACCGATAGCCGATGTGGAACATGTGCAGCTGTTCTTTGTTGAATGCCAATGGTTTTGAGGGCGGTTTGAACGTAGTCAGTTGGACTGGGTGAAAACCATGACGGTGTACTTACCCGACTCATCTTTGTACTCACATATGCGGGTAAGAGACTTTGAATGACGATTCCTTGACTTTCGTACTCAAACGCTAAACTTTGACTGAGTCGGTCAACGTAGCCCTGAAACATTAAAGCGATAAAGCACAATTATTATTTCAATTATTGCATAACCACCAGCATCAGTATAAAATATTATGTTGTTTACTACTGTATGTTTGAAATGTATGTGAATCATTACTATAAGTACGAACGCGAGTTTCTTATTAAGTACTATTTTAACATTAATTATAGTGGCATTTCTACTTAGCTATTCATCTACTTACTACTTACTTTGGCAGCACCATAAACACTCATTAGTGGGATGTTTTGAACGGCTGACAACGAAGACACATTGACGATCACACCCTTTTGCCTGCCGCACATTTGAGGAAGAACCATCCTTGATAGCATCGTCATGGGTAAAATATTACAATTAATTAAATCCAGACAGTATTGATCCCCGTTGGGGAGTTCGGTGAAGTACTCTGCATACGGGTACCACATCCCGATGTTGTTGACCAAAGTCCCAACTTCTAGCCCTTCAATATCTTTCCGGATTTTATCGTAGACGCTAAATCCATCCTTGAAGTCCACCGTTATTATCCTGGTTTCCACACTGAATCTCTGCTCTGTAAATTTGAAGTATTTTGGATGATCAAACATAATAAGGACATACAAAAAATTTGTAGTTTTGCAATTTGCAATAATAACATGTTTGATTTCTGATGCTATGAAAAAATCTGGATGGAGCGTTTTGCAAGAGGTAGAATGCACTGGAGATAGTTCAAGGCGTGTTGATATTATTGCTTATAACCAAGTAACAAGAAAAGGTTTAATTCTTGACCCAACTGTTAGAATGGAGCAAAATGATACCGAACAGGCTGAGGCAGTAAACAAGGAGAAAAAGAAAATTTATGATTCTTGTATTCCTTATTTTAAACAGAAACTTGGATTGGATGCGATTGAAGTTATTGGACTGTACGTGGGAGCTCGCGGAACAATTACTAAATTTTGTCTGGATTTTATGAAGTCCCAAGCATTGTCGGCATTTTTAATTGACGATATTGTAACGACAGTTCTGAAGAAATCAGTACAGATTTGCCAGCATTATTTATTTTCTACAATTCCCAATGCATAATTGGCTACACTACATATATATTTTATTCATTACTCTATTTTCTATCTGTTCTTGGATAACAAATTGTTGTAACGTATACTGAGTCTATTAGGCTACCCTCATTGGAGGACAGTGTTAAGTTTGTTCTTTTGAATAAAATTATCTTTATATATACATACAAGTAATACTATTACTTGCCTATACTTTTACTGCACAGTACTGGCTTCAAAACGATTTCAACCGCTAGATATTATTTGCCAGGTTGTTTCGACAAAATCATGTACATATGGAATTTACTCGCAAAGGGTCGGACACAAGGGGCGTCATCCAAGTTGAGGGTAGGTTACGTTAAAAAATATGACACCCCCTGTTAACGATCGACATTTACGCAATGAACTTCAAAAATAGATTTAACTATTTTCGCGCAAAAATGTGCAACTTTTCTTTACATGAAAATGTAGCTAATTTTTGAGATTATTTTTCATGAAAATACCAGAAACAAATTTTTTTACTCGTTTTAGTTATTCCAGTTAAAAGCTTTTGCATTTAAACACATGCGGCTGAAAATCGAACAGCTAAATTCTATCCACATGCGTTTCAATGCAAAAGCTTTTAGCTGGAATAACTAAAAAGAGTAAAAAAATTTGTTTCTGGTATTTTCATGAAAAATAATCTCAAAAATTAGCTACATTTTCATGTAAAGAAAAGTTGCACATTTTTGCGCGAAAATAGTTAAATCTATTTTTAAAGTTTTTTTCTGATTACTCCCAGGCGCCGCACATAAATAGCGTCACCAAAATTTTGTAAAATTTTTGATACCACCCACCATGTCAACCTCACACGCATTGCGTAAATGTCAATCGTTAACATTGGGTGTCATATTTTTTAACGCAACCTACCGTCAACTTGGATGACGCCCCTTGTGTCCGACCCTTTGCGAGTAAATTCCATATATACATGATTTTGTCGAAACAACCTGGCAAATAATATCTAGCGGTTGAAATCGTTTTGAAGCCAGTGCAGTAATGTCTCAAACATGATATCAATAATATCGAACAACTGATGATCCGTCAACAGCAGGAAAATACATATTATGTATGCATGAAAATGATTATTTACCAATATTCCGAGCGACTCTCTCCAGTTTATCTTGCGATCTACTTATAAGGACAACGTTAATTCCAAGTCTTGCTAGCTGCAAAAAATCAGTCACAAAATATCAGTTAACTATGAATACTAGAATACGGAACTGGCATTGCTGAAAATTCTAAAAGCAATAAAATATGATTACTGTAAAAAACGAGAAGGCTAATGCCGAGAATACTTGCAAAACCTGATACCTTCCATTTTCCCACACATAGTAATAACAAATTCAAATAAAACAATAAGGTCTGGGACAGGAAACTAGAAAGAACGTTCTACATCTTGAACAAAGAATTAATATGTTTTAAGGAAGTTATCAAAATCATAGTAAATAAATAATACTCTTAGTTACCTCTTCGCAATAGGCTTTTCCCACTCCATCCGAAGCACCGGTGACAACTGCGAATATTAGAAATACACTTTTGAATTAAATCAAACATTTATAAAAATGGGGCATCATAACACAGACATATATGAAGATTCTTTTCGAAAATGGGATTAGTAGATTTTTTTCAAAAATGAGATTATTTGCGTTATGCGTACTATTCAACTAGATACGTTACTGTGCTGAATGATAAAGATAAATTACTTTGGTTCTACCAAAGCAATTTTTTTAAATAGCCAAAATTTCGTTGCATGGCAAAGCAAGCGGTAAGTCCATTTAATGATTTTTGGCAAAATGGGATAAGTCCACCTACAGTGTTCATATTTGATTTTGAATGTTTTCGCTTTTTGCATATATAAGAAAATTCGCGTGAATAAGTTTCATATGGAAGAAAAGGTTTCAACGTTAATAAAAGTTTGGTTTCACTCAAACCGATTAAAATTTCATCTCACGGACTTTTTAATCCATGCTAAAAGTTATTGATTTTAAGGCAAAACGGGCCAAGTCCACAAATTAAAATTTTTGGAAATTTTTGAAAAAATTCCAGACTCATTGTTGATGTATGAAACTGCTGGTAATAACGCAGTTGCAGTACCTGTAGAAAACAATTGAGTTCAAAAAAAATAATCCTGCGTCACCCTTTGTTCATTATTCGTTGTTCCGGTAAAAATTTGCTTTGATGGACTTGTCTCGCTTTGTCAAATAAATCTTCATATGTGCTTACTATACACATTATTTAAAGTCAAGGATTACCCAATATATTAAATTTATTTATGGAATAGAACAACAATCTTTGCTTACTTCGTATTTAATTGAAGCTACATATATCTTAAATTATTTATATTACTTTTTTAAACATAAACTTACCCGCCCACTTCCCCATCTTGCGTAGGTCAACATGATGACCTAATATGGGACTAATCCATGTATTATAGATGGTGATTAAAATCTGCGGTACTTCATAAAGAATAATAGCAACTGTAACTATTAGACCTATTAGTTCAAGAAATGTAAAACCTAGAATTGAAAATCCTCGAATTTCTCCACCCCATGCGATTAGAGATGACAGTGGAAGCTATACAAAAACGGCAAGAATAATAATAGTTATTAAATTCATAATAAACGACAAACAGTAAAGCTATATACTTGATATCGTTAGTTTTACTTTTTACTTTAGTAATTAGTAAAAACAATAATGGTAAAACTTAACGTCCAGTAATTTCAACAGTCATAATGAGCTTACCATGATTATGTGATGTGTGACGAACAAAAACAATTACAATTAAACTAAAAACAGTCCACAAAATAGTTGACAATGACAGTCACTGAATAGAAGATACAGTTTTCACTTGTTAGATGGTTAGCGGTAACATTCAAAAACCAGTCAAAGTTGTCAACAAAATACTTGAACATTCATCGATATGAAAATGAAAATCTGCTCCTTTGGATCTTCGCTGGATTGATAAAATACTAACAGTTCGATTTTCGATTAATGGGTCATGATGAAAATGAACTAATAACCAATAGGGTAAAGATTAAAAACTTGCAAATATTTAGTTTAAGAAAATTTTATAGTAATTTCGAGTATGGTAATGCTCTGTTCTGTTCGGACGTTGACGTCCGACGCACTTGTTTTGCAATTGTGTATGCAAAACACGAGGTTTGCAATCTTCAAATTAGCGAATATTTAATAGGTATGTATAGTTTTGTTATGACGAAATTGTAGTATGTTAAGTCCAAGTGACGTTGAACTAATTGGTGGTACTGTACAACTCAACGAGACCAGTTTTCAGTCTCCCTTCTCTCCAGTCAGTCAATGCTTTCAGGTTCCAGATCAAATTCTAACTGGGAAATTATGGAGTTGTATTTCAAAAAATAGAAGAATTTACACTGACTACTTTGTTTGTATGTAAAATTGTTTTACTGTAAATATTTTCTTCATTTCAGTCACTAGTCACTGATTGAGTATAGAAAATATAGACGGCTAATGAAATGACGCAATGTTTTGTACAATAGGGCAAGAAAAGTGAAGTACTTAATTTAAGTATAACTTGAAAGTTGAAATTTCTCTCACACTATGTAATGCTGCAGAATTTGTCTTATGTACTTTAACTTGTACGAACCTTTACGTACTATGGCCTTTTCGTTTTTTTGTTTGACATAAAAAACTGGGGCTATGTATCTTCCATTCTATATGTCACATTATAATTCAGGCTTATATGACTTGCGTCCTCCACATGCTCTTTTGATTTTACGTAGAGTTGGTTTTTCATTTTACTTTGCTTGATAAAATTCTATACAAAAAAAGTTTGTGAACATAAACCGGTTTTCCAACCCCAGCTCCAACGCGGTGGAATTTCCGCATGATGTTAAACGCCGTAATATAAGTATAGGAACACGTAAGTCAGGGATGGGCAACCTACTGCACGCGTGCAAAACCGTGCACGCCGAAGAACTCAAATTTGCACGCGAGAGTTTTTGAATTTTAGAAAATGATAGATTTTTTAGGCAACAAATGATGTAATTACGTGCTTACTTCGATTTTACATTTAACAACCCGTTAAAACAGCTAAATTTTAAATAAAGTGACAAATTAATGCCCTATTTTTAGTGTAATACAGCAGAAAAATGGGTAAAATAAAAAGTTATTTTTTCCAGCGATAAAAATTTGCACGCGGCCAAAATTATTCTTGAAAAGTTGCACGTCGGTCTAAAAAGGTTGCCCACCCCTGACGTAAGTACATGATCTTTTAGTTTGTAAAACAGGCATGTACTTGGGTATGTTTTAGGATATCAAAATCAAATGTACGTTTTCGTTGAAGGTGCAGTAGCAGCCTAGCAGCCACCTTTTATTATTGAAGTGCGTAGAAAGATGTATTTAGCTGACACAGCTTTCATATTAGAGATTAATAATAAAATACTATGGCGCTTAACGCAAATGTCCATTCGGAACGTCGGACTTGATGAATTATAGATGCATTATTTTGACTTTTTGTTTTGCTACTACAGCTACTGCAGCGTTATTTTTGCTTCAGCAATTATGCATTGCAGTATTATCAAGTACCTAATATTATTTATTAAGTAGTACTATTTACGCTATTTACTTATTTTTCAAGATAATTGTCACAGACAGCGTCACAGGTCTACGGTCTATAGTCATTAGTCATACAATCCACTACTACACACATTGTGACCGTCGTTCGTGACTATGGGTATTTGTATGGGATGGGAATTAATTCATTGCAACAACAAGCACTTATACGTGGGAACAATATGCATGTAATTATTAGTAATTTATTCGTAGCTGATTTGTCTACTGTGGAAACGGCTACTTTCTGGGTAAAACTAATTGTAATTACACCCACATCCGCTCCCATTGCCTCACAATCGTAATTATCAATTGCAAATACTGGTGTCACATCCCAATGTATAAGGGCAGTTGAACCAGAATGCAGTTAGAGTTAGATACTGCAGTAGCATTGAAAACTGAAACTAAAACACATTGCTTTTTATTGTTTATAATTTATGGGAATATCCTTGGAAGGAAAATATAACACATGTAGTGCACGTAATGAGCATAATATGCCCCTAAAAAAGTAATACCTAATTATTTCAAATAGCACATAAATGTTCATATTTTGTATTACATAGCGACCATTTATTTACCAGCTACACGGAGATGCATCACTAACCGATAACACTAAGCAGTATTAAGCTCATCCAATCATTTTGCTTGATATACATAGGATTTTCAAACTGCAGGAAAATACTGCTAAAAGGAATGTCTCTGCGAATCCATACGTTTTCTGGAAAGGTATTGTGATTTTGTTTGGATACTGGGAGGAAAATGTATTGTGGAACGAGCTGGTGGGCGGAAATGTCAGCGGGAAGAAATATCGGGGACGGAATATCTTCATGAAAAACTGCCCGGTAGGAAAATGTCCGTGTAGAATGAAATAATAGCAATTGATGAAACTTCGAAAAATGCAATGGTAGTCAATGAGCATTTTTAGTAATTTGTTTAAATATGTAATGAATGACAGGTATATCCTGTAATAGTACGCGGGTCTGAGTGTCTGAGAGGTCTCTGTTTGAAATTTGAATAGTGCGCGGGTCTATTTAACACACGATTAAATGGCAGTACGTGGGTCTAACAACCCAGGCTTATGTATAACAAAGAGTTGATAGCAAGGGAATAAAATACTGATAATCATGAAATCAAAAAGAGTGTTTATTCAATTACAAAAAATCAGAATGGACATCTAGCCTGTAATGCTACTCATTATCTTGACTTACGATTACATCATCCAAGTATACTTCTTAGAACTAATACAAGTTTTTTTAACGGGTATCTAAAATTCTTTAGATAATTATATGACAATATTACCAAAGCATGTAATATTAGTTAAAATAACCTTGTCGAGAATATAGTTCAATCCAAAAAGAAAGAAGATATATACTTTTAGCTAGGGATAACTATTAACATTTTATACAGGGCATAACTACCAATGCACACTGCACATGTATAAGGATATTAAATAAAGAAACAATATTATTTAATTCTCGACCTCTAAGGTCGGCTGGAAAATTTATAATTTCATTCTGCATTACTAACCATATGCCCAATATTATCGAGATCACATTCTCCAGCCAAAACGTTTGCGTACCTTTCAGCTGACTCCATACATTTTGTTATCGCTTCATCTAAAGATTCACCAAAGGATGTAAATGTAAACTGGTACTCAGTTGTACATCGAATTTGGTTTGCCTCGCTACTCTCATCACTATCCACGGAAGTCCTCGGCTTCATTCCATTACGAACTCGAATATCCGGTTCCCCAGGCTCTGTTCCTGATTTTGTTGTGATTGGGAAGCAAGAAGGTTTTGGGTCAAATTCGATCTAAAAAACCAAAAACAAAAATTATTAAAATTTAGGATTTTACTATTATTAGTAGTACCTACTTCCATACAACATGTAAGTAAGATCATGAACTTCAAAGTGTACCGTGTCACTGAAACGAAAAAGCTAGAAATTCGATGTTATTATTATTATTGGGATTTTATTCACATTTGTCAATTCATAGTACAATATATAATTTAGTATAGCTTCATACAAATAAGAAATTTTGCGTATATCATAAAAAATCTAATAAAATAAAGCAATTTAGTTAGGAAAGTTAAGAAGCCCGACGGCATATTATATCAAGCGCATCGGAAAAAGATTTAGCTAATTAAGTGTTAGCTTAATTATATCGGGGAACAAAATACAGAAAATTAAACCTAATCTAGGTAACAACTATCGATGTTATAATATATAATATGTACCATCAAACTGGGATTTTCCTCTAAATTCTTGATGGAGCTGGGGTCCACGCTAATGAAGGCGCCAGCTTGGGCAGCCTCCGAAGTGGCCGTCTCCATCCCTCCTCCTCCACCCTCCATTTTGTTTCCCACAAGTTGGTCCAAAACTTCAAAAGCAGCCCGTCTCTGCGCGTAGTATGCGTTGGCACCAACAGCTGAATTTGTTGAGTAAAAGTTTCATTAAGTTTTGAAATGAATTATGTAATGACGTAACGAAAGAATTTAGAATGTGGAAAAACGATACCTTGAGCACGCATGCGGCCTAAAACGCAAGTGTAGGCATACTGAGCCTGACCAGATCCCTCTTTTTTGAATTTAGAACAAGAGAAAGAAGGGGCACCTATTCCCTTGTCGCGACTGTAGTTCATCAAAAGCGTCACAGGATCAAGACATGCATTGGCAGAAGGGACTCTCTTCCAATCTGGGATATTGAACGCAGGGAGCGTTTCTTTAATTTGGTCAAGACACAGTTCAGCGGCATAGAGCTTAGCCAAACTTATCGAAGGTGCTGAAGTTTTAACTACAACCAAGATATTTAATACAATAATTATTACTACAGGCATCAAAACAATATTACTGTACTGCATTTCCAATACACATAAAAAATTAAAATCATTGGTTGACATATTCAATTTCCATGTTAGATGTACATATTATGTATAGTATAAGTAACCGAAGCGATGCCACTTACTAACGAATTTTCCAGCAGTTAAAGTACATTTAACATAGACAGCTTCGTCCAATGTACCCGTGTCCATGTCGGTAAATTTAAAATCCAAAGTTTCTTCCCATTCTTCCGCCAAAGCTGTCAGAACGTCAATAGAGCTTTTAAGATTACCTCCAGTCGCATTCTCTGACAAGTCAGGAACCGGATTTTGAAGGGTACCTAGCAATGTGTATTAATAACAACGTTAATTAATAACAGTTTTAAGCATGGAATGTTTAAAAACAGTTAACCTAAGGCCTAAGGCGGATTACACTGCACGCACGGGAGTGATCGACGATCGACCTGAGTTTGAGTTGATTTTTTACGATTGACTGGTTCATCAGTCGGTAATAACCGGCACAAATAACCGACGCGACAGCATTTCACCTTCGGCTTTTTTAACTAATTTTAAAAGAGGTGGCCTTTGGTATTAAAAATAGGTCAGAAAATGAACAAGATGAATTAGCTAACTACTCCCTCTGGCAATATCATCTCGGCAGTGTGAGTTTGTGAGCACGGTGCTTTGCACTCGCTTTCGTGATTGTACCGTACCGTGCTTAATGCTAATAATAATAATTCAATAATAAATGCAAATGTTCACCGTTGAACACCCGTGCCTACACACGAGACGGCCCTCTCCTGTGCCTTAAAACCAGAGAACACATCTGTGTCCTCGTCCTCTGCCTTAAAACGTTCGTCAGTCGCCCCGACACCCGAGCCCGACCCCAAATGTCATACTAATTCAAACGAACTTTAAGTGCTTTCAAGTTGGCATAACCTTTATCGAAAAGGTTGATTTACTATATAACTACATAGTACGAGATAAGATCCAAAAGTATATCCATGCAATGAAAATTAATAAGAATGATTTGGCTGGCCGAATAATTGAATTTTTACCTTCGTCTTCGGCAAAAGTATCACTTGCCATTTTAGATTTTAAGGACATCTAGTTTTGAAAACTATTTTCCTCATCCGACCGTCAGCTGCAAAAAGTGCGGGCCCCCAAATCAAGCTGATGACAAAGGCAATGGCTGAAACTCTCAGCTTGAACGAACTATTACACTAAAATTAAAAATACAGCTTTGAACTTAATTATAGTATCCCACTGCAATGAATTCCACTTGTGACTTGTGAGTGACGTGTACGCATAAGAACTAACTAATAATAATAATTTGTGATTTATTTAAAAAATAAGTTAATAAATTAATTTAAAACGAACACGCAACAAAATGTCAGTTCATTCGTAGTAAAATACCGTGTCACTTAGAATTTAGAAGTGTATTTTTCGTGGAAATAAGCCACAGTCACAGTCTACCGTCCCTTCCAAACCCTGCTGTCCCTTGAAATGAATACAATGCAAGCATGCAAGTAGTCAGTCAGTCAGTCTAATTTCCAATTTCCAGGCGCGTATGCAAAAGTAAAAGTATTTTCTTTGTTCGGAGTTTGGCGTACCCTACACATGGCTTCATATTTACTGCGTGCACAGAAGTTACCAGCTTAGGCATTTGGTGGCGTACAACGGGTATTCAGGAATTCATTACTTGGCTGGGGTTGGTTGGTCCAGTACAATACAGTAATTCCGTTAATGTTATTTCATAGTTAATATACTTTTAGTTAAAGTTCGTTTCCCATTAATTGTATGTTATATACATACTATTTAACTTACGCGATGTAATTTTTGGTATACTATGCTGTTACTTAATTACGTTAACTTTAAAACTGATGGAATGTGCGATTTAAAAATACCTTGTACCTCATAATTAAATCGAGATTGAGGTATTGGTAAATTGTAAGTTGGTACTTATTTGGTACTTGGTACAACATTATATGGCATGCTATTTGATAAGATAGATAATTTAACGTTCCTGCGATCAAATTCTTTGCCTTCATCAAATCCTACTACAAAGTACGGATAGCATGTTTGAAATACTTTAAATTCTATAAATCCTAACATAATAATAGATTTATGCGATCTTACCACTACTGTTTAAATTATAATTATAAGTCAGAATAACAAAACTAAATTACCTTAACTGTTTAACTGCTAATGAGCGAGGAGAGCAGTGCAGACCAGAAGGTGATCAGACTTCTATGTCACGTAAGTAAACTTTACAATTAAGTCTAATTACAATGTTTAGGGATGCTAGGGGGAAATGTAAATTGGAAATGGGGAAGGAAATGCGCAAATATAATGAATAAAACACACATGCTTAGCATTCGCCAATAGTAGGTACCTAGGCTCCTCAATCAGAAATCAGAAACAATAGATGCCACGTCCGAAGAGTGTTAAAATTGGGTGTAATTAACATGTTTTAATTATATTTCCTTATCCATTATCAATTACTGAGGTATGCGATTAATTACATTAATAATTACTGTTCTATACTGAAGTTGGAGTTAAACATATTTAATTTTATTTTGAAATTTAGTGTTTTGCAAAGTAAATGACATCCCTGCTTGAGATATTATTGAAAGTAATTGTGAAGCGAGACTCCAAATTCAACGGCGCAAAATGCCAATAATAGTTTATACTGTACGTTTAATTTTTAGTGAGTACGGGTATAATTAGTACATTAAGTAGCAGAATTTAAACTTGGGCACATTAATTTTTTCCATGCGATACTTTACGAACAAAACAATGTGGATTGCATTGAAGAATAAAAACAACGTTGTGGACTTTTCCAGGATAATATTACTTTTTTAGCAACACAAAAGTATAAGTGTAGTTTCCATATTTTTATTCACTATACTCAGCATTGTATATTACTAGCACTGACACATTAAATGTAGCAAAATATTGTAGTTTGCATCGTCCATAATTATTATCATAAATTGCTGTTTATAAACATTAATAAGTCATATTCAAAAAGGCACAATTGACAATAAATTGTAATAAATTATGCCTCAATATTTAAGACGAAGGTTTAGGAATTCTGACAGTTAAATAATTGCGTTAAACAAGCAAAAACAAGACACATATACACCTCCGTACATTATTCCTTTTAGCTTTTTATATTGCTTATTCAATCGTTACGATGGCAATACTAAAGTATACAATTTAACCATGTCGTGCTACATTTTTTTACATCTTTAATTAGCTATATTAACTATACATCCATTATAATATTATATGTAAATACTAAACAATGACATTATTATGAAACTCATGTAAACGAATAAGTATCATAAACTTCTGGACAACATCGTTATCCAAAAACTAATAAAAACGATGCTATTTCAGTTACAGATCCTAATGAAGAATCAAGGTATGATTTTTATTTCGAATTTGAAATTAATATACATGGAAACGACAAATGGACTTTAACTTTTACGTGACATAGAGTACACTATTGTTGACATTAATATTACTACAGAGAAGACAAAGTATATAATATATTAACGACAAGACAAATATTATAATTTGGAGCCTAAATACATAATTACATCTACTTACTACTTGCTGCAAACTGCGAATTAGGTGCTAGCTGCATCAAAACAAGCTGAAAAATTTCTACAACTTCATGTTTAGACCTATAATTTTAAACTACCTACCTACTAATACTGCTATGTCACACCTTTTGGTAGTGGTACATTTTTAATACGCTATAATACAAATATAACAAAATCAGATAATGGATTTCACGATTTATAAATGTACTCATTGGTTCGGTATGTATTTACAATACATTGCAAAAAACTTTCTTCGCGCTTGAGCTTCCGAAGATATTACACATTATTTTCATCATAATTAGAAATCGATTTTTAAGCTACATACTGAGCTATAATTATTAAAAAAGTTAGAATATATTACAACGTGTGTAAAAACAAACGATTTTTTAAGGCAAGTATAAACGGATATGCGAACAATAAAAATCAACAGCTGGAAAGTGACAGATCGTGATCAAGACGGACAAGAAAATTGTAACAAAACATCAAAACATTGTACATACACTACTATTTGAAGCAATCAAAAATGAAAAGGAATACCAAATTGGAAATCAGTCATAACCAACATATAAAACCCTTTGCTTTTAATTTACTAGCTGTATGAATTTATAATTCATTAAACAGCCGACACAAACTGGCGACAATAAATTTATTATAATGGTCAAAATTTGCAGTGTCTTGAAAACACGCTCTTTTGCTCTAATTTTTCACTGTAAAATACAAAACTGTACAAAGCAGTAAATCTTCCATATTTTTACAATAATAAATAGTAAAAAAACAAAAGTAGAGTACATACACAAAACTTAGACAAGATTTACTATGCTCCAAAATCTTGCATATGCACTTTTACATTATTACTTTCTTTATGTTATTATTTTTTTATTACCAATCATATCTTTCCTATGCGTAGGAAAATTTGTAAAACAGTGTTTAACTAAAAATAACAAACATAAAAATAAAACTGAGAAACATGATAAAGATAATACACATACACACAGATACATATTGCACAATTAACTGTAAGATTACATATTATGTGCTTAGGTATGTATGTCTAAACGTGCGTAGGGCGAATATAGCTGCGACGATTTGGTCCATCACCGGAATTAGTAGAATCGTTGTGGGTGCTGGTAGTTGTGTTTCTCGGAGTACCATTATTATTGATTATATCAGTTCTTAAATTTGAGTTTAAACTTATGTCATTAGACGAGGACGTAGAAGGAGGAGGGAGCAAATTAGTGAGTTCTGTCCGGAGACTTGTGCGTTTAGTTACTGGTCTGGAGGACTTTGGCTTTGAATTCGGAGCATTGCTGTGAAGAATAAAATCAGAAGCTCGAGCAACATCCCAATGAGACATTTCCAGTGCGGAAACTAAGGGTCTAGCATCATCCGTTATCAGAGATTCCGGCAATAGATACTTTAAACGGAGTAATTTGACGGCATGATTTGTTTCTGCGTCTGTCGCATCCAATGCCCAGTCACATTCCTCTTCCGAAGCCTGAAACAAAATATTAACTATTACTAATATTTCTAGGATTTTAGTAATGTTATTTCTATGTCCCATGAAAGTTTAAAAAAATTAGCTTTCTGCAAGTTTTATCTTATCCAACAGATATTAGGTCAAGAAACAAGAATCTAAAGGTTTCACATCTGGCTTTTGTACTTATTAGAATTCTGAAGTTAATTGTATTTTTACATTTAAAAAACTGCACCATGTGTCACTTGCTCTAAAAGAACAAGTACCTACTTTGCATGTATTGCTGTTTGGCTTTATAAAAAAAAGTAGTTTGCTTGTTTGGAGCTATTAAATAAAACATAAGTTACACCTATGGACGTAATGGGAGTATAAAATTTAAAAGATC
This sequence comes from Dicyrtomina minuta, assembly GCA_949802685.1. Lineage (NCBI taxonomy): Eukaryota > Metazoa > Arthropoda > Collembola > Symphypleona > Dicyrtomidae > Dicyrtomina > Dicyrtomina minuta. Next base: position 34,761,549 of record OX461808.1, read on the forward strand.
TTACCGATGGTCCCAGAATCCTCTGAAGCTTTTTAATTTTGACAGAATCCCCTGGAGTGATTTTCATGGGATGGGAAATAATTGTTATATTCGAATTCTGAGCCGGAACAGATTCTGATACTGGTGTAGTGTCCGCATTATTTACAGCAATTGTAGCTGCTGTCGCGGCAGTTGTCGTTGTCGTCGTAGAAGGAACTATTGATAAATCCTTTACTATAGAGATCGAGCCAGAACGGGAATGAAAGCCCCGTGCAGTTACCATACTACTTACAGTTGATGCTGTACTACTGCTATTTAATTCGGAGTTTTTATTCAAAGTTACACTGGAATTATTCATGGAAGTTGAATTAGAGCTTTCATTTGCACTTTGAAAACTCTGCTCCGTTAAAACTGAACTTGATGAATTCCTGGAGCTTGGCGTTAAGCTGACAGCAGATGCAACCGAGCTTGAAGATAATCTTCTATAATTTCCAGGGCCAGTTCCAGCTCCAGCTAGACTGCATGAATTATCACTATTCAGTCGATTTCGACTTCGAATTGGGTGGTCTTCTAGAGTTTCTGTTGTTCCAGAGCCGTTCGGTGTAACAGTTGTTGCTGTGATTGTGGGGGCAGTAATACTGCTCGATGCAACGGCATTACTTTGATTCTGACATTGACTTTCTCCATTACAGTTATTGCTAGTACTAGTACTGCTGCTACTATTTTTATTTACAACTTGTACACACGCATTTAAAATAGAATCTTGGGATCCTACGCTACCTTCAGCTAAAATATTTTCATAAAGCAAAATAGAAGAGTCAGGACGATCACGAGAATATCGATATCGATCTAAATTAGGATTAGGATGACCATTGCTGTTGTTAATGAGATTGGAGTTTTCACTAGTAAACAGAGTACATGGTTCACGCTCTCGATTTTCTGTAGTCGTAAAACTTGAAGCACTAAGTCTTTGTCGTACGTTGAGCTTCTTCACTGGATTTGAATTTTCTGAACTATGTAGACTTGGTCGTTGTCCTACTAACTGTTGCCTATGATTATTCGTCTCAAGAGTAATGTCAGTATTACCTTGGCACTGATTTACACCTTGAGCAATGCCAATGTCCTTCTCTGGCGAAAACAATGTTTTTTCTACAGGTTCTGTAGAAGAAGTGAAGGCAGTCTCCGGTTTATTAAGTAAAATATTATCATTTTTATGCTCAGAATTATTTTCTGTCAGAGATGAGGGTAGTATTGGCGTTGATGTAGGTATGGGAGATGAAATTGAATTTGAATTTAAAATAAGCTGTCTTTGAGGCTTTGGTGGAGGCACTGGTGGCTCCCGAGGAGCTGTTGCTACAGAGTTTGTATTTGTATTATTCGAATCTGAGGAAGTTGAGGATAGAGAAGAAATTCGTCCAGGAATAAGTAGTGGATGCTTTCGTTGATGTCTAGTGGACAATGTGGACGAGTGGCTTCCACTACCACTACCACCCCTTCCTTTCTTAGGTGGTAAAGGTAGCACATTGGCGCTGGCCTTGGTCATGAAAGCCTGCTTATTTTGTCTCAAAAGTCTTAAAGGATTTCCGTCCACTTCATCTTCCTCCTCCACATCTTCTTCTATTGCCGACTCACTCGCTGTCGATAATAATATAGGAGCAGGAGCACTCATTGGACTACTGCTACTACTGGGACTAGAGATAGTATGGTGGTGTTGTGGATGATTGTTGTCCTCAGCAGACTCACTTTTACTTAAAGAACGACTGTGAGATTTACCAGGAAAACTCGTGAGATTACTTGAAGAAACTAAGGCAGCATTATTTGAGCAAGTGGGTGAGATTTCAATTAAAGATTGTGGACCGTTCAATGTTTTACTTTCAGGTTCAAAAAAATCTGCTTTCTTCGATAAACTACTACATTTTTCGGGGAAGTGGAAACTCATGGATTTATTTTCAAACGATGGAGTTAGAAAACCTATGAAGAAGATTCAGTATCAAATTTTAGTTCATATTTCATCAATAACTGGTATTCTCACGAATTCAAGCTTGCACACTATACATACTGTTTAAGTCTACATCCTTAAAACATCTAAGTATGCGTTATACAGCATAGTTTTACTTTGTGATTTAAATTTTTAAAAGTGCAATATACATGAAATACATACTATATTAATCAAAGATAATTAAATAGTTTTTCGGATATTTTATGGTGTTCGAAAAACTTGCAGTGAAGACGTTTGTTGAAAAATTTTGGAAAGCTTGTATTACCTTTACCTACTTAACATTCAGATGTGAGTGTGAGTATGCATCACAACTACAAGTATTAGAATCAAACGTAAATATAAAAATACGATAAATGTGAACTAACTACTCTACAAACTATAAAATAATATATAATTCAATAAAATAAATAAAATACCCAGTGTATTCATAGATGGTTTTTCAACGAGAGAATTATACGCTTCTTTCGCTTCCTCTGTTAATGTAGACTATGGAGTTGATTTTGATGCATTCACATAAACAGCAGATTTCGAAGAAAAAATAACAAAATAAATACAAAATAAAAACACATCACAAAACTTTAAAGACACGGCGTGATCATCACACTCCAAATCAAGGAATGGCACAATAAAACTTGTATGATGCAAATAGATCGCCTCAAATAAAACAACAACAATGATTTCAATTTGGAAGCAAAATCAACATACCTGAATATCAGGAATTGAAGCAGCTTCTTGAGAATAATTTCTGCGCTCCTTATCATTCTTCCCAGATCCCAAAATAAATGAGAATTTTCGTCTGTGAGACGGTGAGTTGGGTGTTCGCGGTGAGGAGATATCATCCAAAGAATTATTCGTCAATCCGTTTTTCCCAGATCTATCCAAATCTAACATAGACCTACTTGCTAGCTCATTTACAAAGACAATTGCTTGGTCCAAAGTTCTTCGGTCTGACGACGAAATAGGTTTAACCTAATATTTTATCATGTTCGAATTAACATTTTTGAATCACTGAATTGCATGAAATAACGTCAAAGAATACAATTAAGGTATTATTGGACATTGGAATTTATGATATTCGTAGTTTCGTAGTTACTATGAGACGACATACGACATACCGAAGCAAATTTTTTCTTCGCTCTCGCCATTTCTCTCAGCTCATTCTTGACATTATGTGCTTCAACTGGTTGTTGATGAGAATCATGTTGAAGCGCACTAAAAACTTCATCAATTAAACTAGGACCCATCCCCAAATCGAACGATTTCTATAAAAGAGTCAAAGTCAGGCGTAGTTAATTTTTATTTATATTCTTAGAGACAGACCATTCAGGTCCAGAGGTACAATAAAACATACAAAACTAAAATATATGAGAAATGAGCATGAAATAATATTAGATATTGCTTTTGAATTCTTTAAACAATAGCAAAGGCAAAATCCATATAAGCAAAAATATAATGGCTGTAGAACTTTTAGATTTCCAAATTTCAAGTGGATTAGAAGACATTAAGGCTCTATGGTTCACCTCAAACCGTGGACTATCCAACGGAGACTGTGACTTAGAACTTAAAGCTGGATTAGAGAGACCCACTGAAGACGCTCTACAACCTCCGATGGCTCCCATAATTTCATTCTCTTCATCTGAAATCTCATGGTATTCATGATCTTGGTCTTGGTCAGAATTAAAGGTACTTCCGGGAATGGTTACCATCATATTATGCTTTCCCCTTCGCCCAGCAGTAGTAGTGACAGTTGAAACTTTGGAGCCGTCATCCGTACTACCTTGGGTGGTTGTGTCTAAAAGAGGGATAGTATCACTTGATGACATTTCCTGTGTAGCATCTTTCCCATTTCGTGTTGAGCACTGTGGACCAGGTCGTGGTCCAGAGGAAGATCCAGCTTCTGATGGCAATTCTTCTGGTTTATACGGCGAAACCACTTGCCGCGGAACCCAACACTGATATTTAAAAATAAAACGGTTTATTACAAAATAGAAGAAGAAAGAAGTTTCGCTATCAAGTGCTATGCAATAATGTAAGACCAAATTGAAAAACTAAGAGATAAAAAAATCAAATTATTTTCAAACTGCGTATACAAAATAAGTGGCAGTTTTAATAAAATATAAAAACGTTATATCAACAGCAAAGATGATTTTTCTATTACATCTAGAATGAATACCTTAGACCCCAGGAATGTTATATCGCCAAAAAATTGGCCATCAGTTCCAACATGACCCGTATGCTTCAGGTCTCCCTGTGGTCCACTGATCATATCAGCACTAATTTTACCTTTTCGCATAGAGGAGGACCGCGAATCTATGCCCAAAAGTAAACCAATACGATTGCAAAATTAAATACATAGCCATAAAAGGTTAGAAAAAGCTACTACTTTTAAATAAAAATGATAATAACTGATATAAAAAATTAATACACACCATTACGATGGAAAGGACTATTAGACTGTGCAACTGATGGCAGACTAGATCCAAGGTAAGTAATTGTATTTCCTGGATGAAACAACCCACTTTTCCCACATTTTAAAACACCTTTCCATAAAATCGTCTCGTCCGATGTTTGGGGTGGCCTAAAACAGTAAAATAAAATACAAAGATAAATCATATAACGCAACTCTGGTTTAAAATACTGGAATTTAAGAAAGCCCCGTCAAGAAACTAAGGTAAGTCACAGGTAGCGGAAAGGAAAAAATGTTCGACGACATGCTTACATTTTTGAAACATACAAGTATAGGGGAGAGATTCAAGCATCAAATACTTTTTTTGCATACTAACTGCGGCCTTGCCGGCTATACAATTACAAGTATGTAAGTACGCACAAAAGTAACATACATATACATATCGTCGGTGAAGGATCAAATATGTCTCCTTTCAGAGGTATTTTTGAGGACGGAAACGAGGAAGTTAAGGAAGCAATTGAAAAATTAACATTAAAAAATACTCATATGTATCATAAAACTAAAGACAAATACTAAACAAATTAATAGCATTGAGGCTACTGCTGCTATTCAATTTAACAATTAGATGTAATAACAATTACGAAATTGGACCCACTCCACTCATAAAATTTTAACATCGGACCACTCACTCTTATAAGCCGTAAATAGGTACTTTTTTATTATAACTCAAAAAAGACAGAACAGAGACAATTAGGTAAACACATTCTGAACAGTTCGTTGTACTTGGAATACGAACAACAAAATTCCACTTTTAACATGAGCCTCCATTCTTCCATAATGAAAAATTTAGGGCAGAATGAGTCATTATGTAATTTATAGGATCAATAAATTCTAAGCCAAAAGTGAAACTGCTTACAATTAGGGGGCTGCTGACTGTACTGCACTTTTAAAAAATGGCAATGAAATGAACACATTATACTGTAGTAAGTAGTTATTGTGTATCCCGCATTTTGGCAGTTGTCCATTCCCATTAAACATTCAAGTGCATATAATAATAACATAAATATTAAGTCGATTGCTTCATACTTCATAATATTACACTATACACAGCATAGCTGCATAGCAAAGGATTCAGTGCGACAAGCTTAAAGCCAGAATGAAAACGAAAATGAGACAGTGACGAATAAAGTGTATTCTATTTTTAACACATGAACCAACCAGCTTCAAGTACACCAAGGAAATAACTGAAAAGAAGAGATTCCACTGGATTAAAGTTCAAGCAAAAACAACACGTGCACAAGGATTTTTTATGGCCATTTTACAACCATTTTTCCCATATCCCATGAAAAAAAGTTTCAGAAGAAAAAAAAACTCAACGAGCGTCAACGACTATTAAACGTAGCTAAAAGTACTTCACCTCCAAAGGAAAACATGCAGAAAATGTGGCACGTTGACGTTGTTCTCGTATCTTCCTTCCTGTACATTATGTACTTTCTCGTGTGCGTTGAACAATGCACATTAAAATAGAACCAGAAAGTGATAGTGTAGAACTGGTACAAAAAAACAGGAGCAGAACTCTGACTAATTGAAGTAGTATTTTCTTTACTACCCTTTCTAACCTGGGGTTAATTTAATTTAAATGAACCGTTCTACACACAACGACGTGTCACATTCTAATTTCTAACCGTTATCACATCTGCTTCCTATCTTATTTTTATGTTGCAATCTGTAGACTATTTTGAAATGTGACTTACATCCGGTCAAGAACTGTGATGACATCACCCGCATCGTAGACAAGAAAATCCCTCCTGGGTTTTGCTTCACTTTCTCTGATAGCTTGAACAGTCTCTGGCTTACACTACAATAAAATAAAAAAATACACGGACGTTATAACACTTATAAGATAAGCAATTAAATCATCTCAATCAGATATCAAATTTTATAGATATACTTTATATAATCATTCGATGACAACTTACCTCTAGAATGAGATGTGATAGCTGAGTAAATGTGGGTCGATCGATAGGATCATGTTGCCAACACTTGAGCATTATTTGACAGTAAATTTCATTTGGACAACATTCAGGCCTCTCCAGTCTTTGATAATTTGGTTCATCAATAGCTTCTAGAATCTGTTGACCCGTTAAAGCTGCCCAGGGTTGAAAACCATAGCTAAACATTTCCCACAATGCTACACCATAAGCCCACACATCCGAGGCACTTGTGAAACGCAGGAAATTTATGCATTCTGGTGCACACCTATTATTTTGTTATGTATATAGAAAAAATACAGTTGAGTCACACTGACACCACTAACTACTAACAGCATAATAGACAAACCACAGAATCATGTCTAAAATTACATTAAATTACCCACAAACAACTCTCATTTTCTTATATAATTCATAATAACAAATACATAATGATAATACAATAAGAATCATTATTATTACCAAGCGATGGGAAGCTTCAAGTTAACATTGAAATTAGTCTGATAATAATCCTTCCCAACACCAAGAGCACGCGAAAGACCAAAGTCAGATATTTTAACTTTGCTTCGCGAAAACACTAGGATGTTTCGAGCTGCTAAATCCCTTAAATAAATTACAGACAGAAATATTTATAGCACAGACGCTTCGCGGCATATTACACACATTAAATCAAAATTAAAGTATCAAAGAAGTAAGTAGAATTAAATAAAGCTATCAGATGATATCTATGTTATGCATAAGTCTAACTACGAAGATAGAAACAGCAAACTCCATAATTATTAATAATATGGATACTGTAGCGAAGTAAATTCTTACCTATGAATAAGTCTCTTTGATTCTAAATATTGCATTCCGTCACAGATCTGTACAGCAAAATCATATAAAGTTGGCACGCTCAAATTCCTTCGCATAGAAGGCTCCTTCAGACATTCTAACAAAGATCGAAGCGGAGCTAATTCAGTCACCTGAAATTTATTCAAATTGAAATTTATTTACATTATGGATGCTACCAATGATTATTTTCGATTATGAATGAAGGCAACACACTAATTAATTGACGAAAAACATCCGTATAAAGCACGTACGAGCATTAACGCAGAGGTGTCAAGAACAACGCCGTACAAACGGACGATGTGCTCATGGTCAACAGTGTGCATTATGGCAGCTTCTTTCAGGAATTCCACGGGATTATTTTCCATTCTCTCTTGACTTAGGCATTTTATTGCAACTTGCGTCTACATTAAACAACAATAGTTCAGTTTTTAAAATTTGAATTATTAGTAATACTAACGTATGTAGGTACCTAGTTATAATTTGACCCATTTACAGTTTACACCTGTTTGTTTTTCAATAATTTAGTTTTTACTTGTTATCGAAAAGCAACTTCCTTACACACAAAAATGCATCATAAGTAAAAAATCGGGCCGAAATTATTAATTACCCGTTGTCCGTCATCCGACGTCCAAACACCTTGCTGTACAGTTCCGAATTCGCCAGAGCCCAATGTTTTATGAATTACTATTGACTCAGCTTGAATAATGTGCCTCCCAGGAGCAATGCTTTTCATAACTCTTCCAGGTGCATTCTGACTACTAGTAGACATGGAAGCGACTGAAATTGCATCTTCGCGACGTGAAAGTAGTTTCTAGAACAAAATGCAGCAATATTATATTAAATTTCTATTTGTTCAATTGTATACTAGTCGCAATAGTTAAACGACGCATAATAATAAATATTTTAACTTTAACTTTTTGGCCATTTTATTCGATGTTAATTTACCTTTTTCATCTTCGCTAGGTATGTTTGTGGACAATGCTTGTGGAAAAATTTCTTTAGTCGTCGTATTTCTGGTCTGGACATACCAATTTGAGTCATGTCATCGTCTGATACATATTTTAATTGATTTACACTCTGAACCTGTGAAATAAAAGTGCATAGTTTTGTGTAAACTGTTAAGTAATTACCTATTGGAATAATAAACAACGACAGCAACGCTAATATATAGCGTTAAGATAGCAAAAAGAACACTAGTTACTGTACCGCTAAAATATAATGCTTAATCACCAACCTTAAGATCATTCTTGATAGCATTATAATACTGCTGGAGCTCTGACTCAATTAAAAACTCGTACAGACCGATTCCAAGTTGCTTTGTAGACCCCATTATGTTTTTCCAGGTTGAAGAAAGGAAGTAAGTAGTTACTTCTTCCAACTCCCACAATTAATAATAGTTAGTGAAAAATCACTCAACTTTATACCTAATGTATTTATACCAAACGACACACGTTAGTGTGTTTTGTTGATACAAATACTGTTAACAAACAAGAAAAAATTGCAGTTATTTCAGAAAGAATATTTTCATTTTTAAGTCTTTTATTCCGCTGCCCGTATCTCCCAGTCCTGCTCAGTTCAAATAACCTCAATATGCACATCACAAGAAAATCCGAAGTCGACAGGCTATTTGAGAGAAAAATATCAACATCAATAATTCCAAATGGTTAAGATTGGGACAATCAACGTCTGATCTGAATAACTATTTTCCCTTGGCCCTGTACGTTGCCCGCTTCCTGTCAACTTCCCAACAGATATTGATGTTTGATTGAGTAAATAAGAGATGGCTGGTGCGTAAAATACATAAATTGGTTAATATCAATTAAGTAGATCCGTTTATTTTCTTAAATCACAATTCCAAATTCTATCACTGAGATATCTGACTGGTAAGATGAGCTGATCAGGACCGTAACATTTGACACAGATAACATCTGACTGTCGCATCATGTGTATATTAAATTAAAAAATGAAGACTTGAACCTTACCCATTCGTATTATTTATTACGATCAGAATCAGGATCCAGGATACTGACACGAGGACATCGTCACTAACTCCAAACATTGAACCACTGTTAACTGTGACTTAGTTAGTTCTAACTTTTAACTAGCAACCAACAAAGAGCCAGGGCCCAGCCAGAGCCTAGCAGAAGGTTTTATATTGCGAAAACCAACGTCCCAACAAACGAACGCCCATGACCGGCAACCGAAGAATGAAGATATGGTATATGAAGATAGATGAAATCAACAATAATTCATGATTACACCGATTCGATATCGATACAGAGAAACAGAGTTCAATTTACAACTTTCAACTTTGAATCTGAAACGCCGAGTGTTGTGGACATCCGTGTTAAGTTTCTTCAACGATTATTTCTTCTGCTTGTCATCTAATATTCACTTAATTATCCTTCGAGGAACCTGTATAGAGTCAGACAGTTCAGTGTCAATTTTAAACTATAACTATCTAGCATAAAATTACTAATTTATTATGAAACACTTCGCTGTCAGCTGTCAGTAAAATCAAAAATAGGTACTTTAACCACTAACCACAGGTGACAGGTGACAGACATCATACAAGTCAAGTCAGCAATAAACAGGTGACATGTCACATGTGCGATCTTCGAGAGACCGAAATACTGAAACATGAAATCGAAACCAAAAAGTCCGGGACACAAGACACAAGACTAGTTTTAAGTCGTTGTTTGTTTGTTTTAAATGTGAAATTAGCAGCCACCAGCAGAAGTTAGCACTAAACACTCACTCAAATTCAACATTAAAATTAAACAGTCAACAGTTGATGCTATCTAAATCTATAACTAACACAATAATAATATATAACTTGATAGTCAAAAGTCAGCAGTGCACACCCAGGATCCAGAGGAAGGATCGAGCACAGATAGGATTGAATAAAGTATACAATCAAGAAATACAATCCTCGTCGTCAATTACACCTTTCTTATTAGGCACTTTAGTATAAGAGGTACTTGATGACTTCATGAATTATATGACACTGTTTACGTCCGACCCCACATCCCCTTGCCCTTTATTATGCCTTACAATAAAATAATTCATTGAATTGAATGCTGCTTTCAACTGTAAATGTTGGTTTGCTTGAATTTCGAAATATTTCGAAGCCTGGAAGTATAGTTAGGATAAGGAATGTTGAATTGTTGAAATGTCTGTACGTTTTTCTCTGACTGCCTGTCTGGCTGGATGGAGCAGGGATGGAGCACGACTGTATGTAGGAAGCAAAGGGAGATCCGTTTAAAAAGCAAGTCTCCGAAATTGGATAAAGAATGTAGAAGGAAGAGAATGCCAGAGCCAGAACCAGAGAGGACGAGCGAGAGCTTAAAATATTTAGCAGCACCAGAGTCAGAACCAGAATGCCAGAGAGCTAGAAAGAATCACACACATTTTTTTTATACCAAAAGAAGATCTAAAAGTTGGGCCCGCCGCATCCCTATATCCCTATGTATACTTATTTATGCATATTGCTTTGTACTTAAAAGCATAATATTAAAGAAGGTCGCCCTCCCCTCCTCTCGTCGAGATCGAGAGTGTAGCTTCAGTATTCACTATGTTTGGTGTAGGAATGTGTAAAGGTACGATATCAATGTTGAATGTCTTATTACAAACCTACCTAAAATAAAGTACCTTTACCTATAGAGACATTCTGCATCAGCAGAAACGGCTTACACACATTATTTACTTACTTAAATGCATTGCATCTTTATTAAAGGAATATATAGACATATATACACAATGCAGAGATAGTAATTTCTAATAGAGGGAAGATTTTTTGCATCTCGAAAGCGAATCTCGATTTCGATTTCTATTTCAATTTAGGTGCTTTACCTATATTATTATCTCAAGTTCCTTATACTATAGATGTTGTAGTTAGTTGTAATAAACTAAAGGCACTGAAACTGAAGGCAGATAGGTAGTTATAGGTAAATAGTATAGCTATAGCTAGTTAAGGTAAGTAGGCACGTATTAATGTATTATATTTTTAATGTTGGGTATTCTGTCCATCTGTCCTCGTACATTTACTCACTCCTTATATTTATGTATTATTATTGTTATTATTTCCATCATATTCGTATATTTTTGTCTTTTCGTATCTTTCACAAGGTGGGAAGATGTCCAATGCCCAGCCTCTCAGCGTGAGTACCAGTACCAGTACCAGTACCAGTACCAGTACCAGTACCAGTACCAGTACCAGATCAGTACCCCTGAAAAACTCTCGTGCATATAATCGCATAATAGCCGTAACCATCCACGTCCGCACGTACGTGACTACGTAATACAATAACATAACAAATAATTTAAGAGCAGTATAGAGCACAGAATAACCTATAACAAAGGCAAAAGCTTGTTAAATTAAACCATATTTAACCGTAGCGTCCCCAAGTACCTAAACCATACCTTCATTTTTTAACTCAACCAAAACAAGAAAACCCAAACCAAACCACGCAGAATGATAGAACTCCACGTACTGTATACATATATTATCTATAAGTGGTCTATATGTCAATATACGTGTAATAGTAATTAATTTACATAACCTATAGCTATAGGTATATATCAAAAATCTAATTTAATTCTTAGTCTGCTTTAAACCACAAACATTTTTGTGTGCAGGGCTACAGGATTGTATAGAAATCAGTATAATAAAATAGTACTTGAATTACACACCTCATATGTCATGTACTTACTACACATGGTTAAGAGTAGTAGTCATTTGTACGTGTGTCTACAAAAAACAGGATAATTTTAATTAGCAAATAATTGTATAAAAAGTATTTGTAATTCACCTTTTCACACTTTCCCTAATAGCTGTGTAGTAATTTGGTTGCGACGTACTTATATGTGGTTAGTTTATCTGTTCTATGCTGCTGACGGTTAGTTATTTCGGAAAAAAATATAATAATTGTAGTAATGATTGTAATAAAAAATAAATTATTATTATGTGTAAGTATTTATTTACGTCAATCCTATGGAGTATGGAGTACCTACAATACTTTTCTAAATTGTAGTTTAGCTATCATCGTAGTTCTACTACGATGCGATGATTTAGTTATTTGTTCTGTTCCTTTTATTGTACTTACATTTCTGTCAGTTGCCACACAAATAAATAATCCTGCTCAAATATATACTACTTATGCTTAATAAAATTTTCAAGTTTCTTTTTTATTTGCATCATACAGATGTTAATAGTAGTTATGTTTTTTTTTAAATGCCTCGGAGCCGTATATAGCCTGCAGACAGGCGGAGGCGTGCAACATGTGGCACTACTATATTAATGCAGTTTTTAGCAGACTATCAGGGGCCGACCAGGCCAGGATAGGATGATATCTGTAGTGTAAATGACTGATAAATATTAAATGACAAAAAATTGTAAAATCAGAATTTGCTTTTATTATGTTTATGAGTAGCTATATGAATCCTTTTATATTATCACATCGTTTCAGCAGGAGACCTCGTGTACTGCCTATGCCTGCATGTAATATATCCAATATCAGGTAGGTATACCTATATGTAGTTAAAGTTGTTTTCATAAAAGAATTTTTTAGTAAATTATTAGGTAAACCTTAGTTCAAGTAGTTTGCTGGTTCTGGTTGTATTGTACCGATTGTACGAAAGCAGCAGGTATAAGGGCATTGATATTGCCGAGCAGTTACAGCACGAGAGACGATAAAGTAGAAATGTGAGTTTTAGTTAATGGAAAATAAATTATGGAATGCTACTAGCAATTATGTATTATATTTATGTTCGCATAACTTGAATCGCGTAAATCGATACTTGCAATAAGTATTTTTTCATTATGTGAAAAATACTGAATATTAAAAATTTTCTTTAAATACTGACAAAAATTACTTATTGGAAAACTATATACAGGCAGTCAGAGTCACACAACCGTTTTCCTTCTTTCTAAAAACAGCATTTGAAATAATATGGCAGGCAGGGAGTATAGAGAGGCAGTGAAAAGTGAAGTCAATAATTCCCCGTCCACCTTTAAGTATCTACAATCTACATACCGTATTTTCTCTAATAGTACGCGGGTCTCTAATAGTACGCGGGGGGGTCGGAGCTCGAGTTTCGATAGTACGCGGGTCTATTTAACACACTATTAAATGCCAGTGCGCGGGTCTCTATTAATGCGCGGGTCTCTAATTATACGCGGGGGGTCGGAGCTCGAGTTTGGATAGTACGCGGGGCGTACTATTAGAGCAAATACTATTAGTATCAACATCCCTGGTCCTGGTACTGGTCTGGTCTCTGTCTGGTGTCTTACATAAAAATAAAAAGTCACATATATAGATATTTTTTTATTACATTTAGGTGCAGGAAGGGACCTATGTAGGTGCCTACTACGTGTAAAGTAGGTAGGTATACATAATTACGTTACGCCACAGACGGAGATCATAAAAGTTTCAACTTTCAAAAGACTCAGATCATAGACATAGACCCAAGCCCCAGACGCCCAGATTTGTGCCAGAGGACTCATATTCCTCATAATATAGGTATACTAAATATCCAAATGGTACAAATATGCAATGGAATTCAGATAGGATAGATGAAAGGGTACACTACAAACATACAAATATATTGTCACTGTCTGTATTACTGCACTGGTCTACAGCAAAAACTTTAAAGAACCAAAACCCATGTGTCTTGTCTTGACAGAAACCATGAGTTTCCCATGAAAATTGATACGTTAAACTGAATGGAATGGATCATGGTTACTGAAAACCGGTAAGGCTATTTGGCGATGCCATGGTGCTCAACTCAAGGCAATCAGTCAGCCCTTTTGGTCTCCTGTTTTCCTTGCCGTCGTTGTTATTCCCACATAGGTTTATTTTTACACACCCGCCGAAGAAGTAATAAAAATATTAAATTACATTCTAATTCCTTACCCTCATGACCTATGGGCATATTATATTTACTATGTAGACTAAAGGAAAGAGGTCTTATAATATCTAAGGCTAGACAGTGATATGGCGGCTCGTTAACAATTTTCTTGGATATAATAAGATATTACTTCATTTTCTCAGTAAGGGTTAAGCTTTGATAACTTGAAACCGAAACTGAACAAAATCAACAGTTCGTCGTGTATTGGCATCATATTATGAAACATATCGTCTGTGAAGAACCAAAATGATCACTTTCCAATGTAAGCTAGAATCAAAATGAGCTATGTCATAAAAAATTAGGACATTTTGAAAAGTGTAAATTACTCTATTTTAATGTTTTTGAAAATTGCAAATTGTTCTATTTAAAATTTAAATGTGTTAAAGGTTGTATTTACACGTTTTTGAAAATTTCAGAATGTTCTATTTACATATTTTTGAAAAGTGCAAAATGGTCTATTTCAATGCTTTCAAGACATTTTAGTATTTTTGTAGATAGTACAATATATTATTTTTAGCTAAAAATGGAATCATTTTGATTCTTCACAGACAATATTACGTTTTCACATTTAAATATAAATAATGCAAGATACTCAGCCAAAGTTAATAAATCAGCATTAGGTAAATTAGCACTCTGAGCTACACGTTAATTGCAAATCGCCAGCAGAAAAAATTATTAACAATTTCCTTTCTTTACCATTTATAAATTTAAATTATTCAACTTTAATTCAAATACTTTATATAATATAACGATAAGTATGATAACATTTTAAAATTCTTTAGAAAATTTGAAATACCATGATCATAATCATAATTATTATTATTTTATTTTTACTAGCAGAGACTAATGTCTGCAATAAGTGGCAAATGGTCAGATGGAGCATGTAAATTTGGTAATGACACCGAGTAATCTTTACATCCAACAATGGCTGCTATAGTTGCTTTATCAGGTGGTGGATAAGCTTTAATTAACTTTGCCTTCTCCTCCTGGTACAGGATGTAGTCAATACATCCTTCAAAATTCAATGTAACATTCGTTAATTCTTGACCCACATGGGAATTTGCGAGTTGCAAATTATGCTGAAATTCTATTCCAGGAACGAGTTTTTCAGGTTCATCTGTTATAAAGCGAGGTTTAAAAAAAATATGAGGTTCAATTTTAGGAAACATATTCAGTATGTATATCAAAATGCAATATTGAAACTGCTTATGCAAGGAATAAAGAATACATGAAACGAAAAACACTAGTGTTATAATATGTAGGTGACTTGTTTCATTCATTGTTGGTATTATTGCAATTGAACTTCGTAATATTGTATGCACTTACGATAAACCCAGTCGTCATCATTAGTTTCAACTTTTCCAGTTGTCAAAAGTCTATAAGCACCATAGGGGGGTGTGCAGTTAAAATCACCGCAGAAGAACACACGAATATTACGATCAGGATACCTTTGCTTTAATTCTTCTGCTTTGGCTTCCAGACTTCTTAAGCATGTCATTGTTTGAAGGAGACGAATATGGTCGGCATTTGGATGAAAGTAAAGATGTGTTACACCTGGTTCAAAAAAATTTAAAAAAATAAAATAAAATCCAACTCAAGTACAGTGAAGTTACTTTACAACGGTTTCTCACGATGATGGTGGATTTTGGCCGATGAAAGAAAGTGTCGTTGTAAAGTTACAACGGTCTTTGGCCATTGTAAAGTGAACTATTTTTCAAACAATTTTACCTGTGCGTACTTTCTTTCAATTTATTTTTCAATCCGTAGTTTTGTCAAATTAAATTAATTACGAGCTGCACATACTTCATACTTACGAGGGAAGGGTCAGAGGTGATCACGCCGAATTGGCTTCATATATTTTTGTTTGAAAAGAGCATGTGAAAAAAAGTAGATTTGCTTAAGAACATGATGCGAATGGGCATTTTGACTCGCTAAGTCAAATTTTTGAAAGTACAAATTCGCTAATGGTAACTAATTGGGCGCCATATTTAATGGACTAAAATATGAATTTTTGATTGTTCGGCACCCTGTAGCTCCTACAATTTTCGTCCGATTTTTAAAAAAAGTGTAGTTTTGTAACTCGCAAAACATTATCTAAAAAGTAATTTCTGGATTTCAGAAATTTCAAAAATTTCAGTTTTTTCACAAAATGAAGTATTTTTTTGTTTCTGTGTAATACAAGCGTACAGTTATTATTACCGAGTTAAATACTTCATTTTGTGAAAAAACTGAAATTTTTGAAATTTCTGAAATCCAGAAATTACTTTTTAGATAATGTTTTGCGAGTTACAAAACTACACTTTTTTTAAAAATCGGACGAAAATTGTAGGAGCTACAGGGTGCCGAACAATCAAAAATTCATATTTTAGTCCATTAAATATGGCGCCCAATTAGTTACCATTAGCGAATTTGTACTTTCAAAAATTTGACTTAGCGAGTCAAAATGCCCATTCGCATCATGTTCTTAAGCAAATCTACTTTTTTTCACATGCTCTTTTCAAAAAAAAAATATATGAAGCTGATTCGGCGTGATCACCTCTGACCCTTCCTTCGTTAGTACATAATGCTATTATCTTAAATTTTGCTAATCAATTACCGAGAACAAGAAGAGATTTTTCAGCGTTTTTATTTTCCAACACAGATATCTGAGCAACCGTATTTCTGTCTTCTAATCGGAGTTTTAAGGTTTCACTAGAACTAATAACGTTCCAAAATGGAAGCAATTTCATCGCCTCCAAAATATGAACTGTATTCCACTCCAATAATGTCAACTTTTCAGGGTTGTGAAATGATGCAACCCCTTCACGTGTATTTCCGATTTTACAGCTAAAGATTCCAGTCCGATTTCCAGTTACTTTAAAAAAAGGTGCATAGTCTCCCTAAAAAAACAAAATAAGAATATCAATATTAAAAAACTAATAAAGAATGTCGATATTTGCAATTTATTATGAGAAGCCAAACGCCCACACACAATTACTATACTCATAAAGCACGTACAAAGCATCAATAAGGAAGCTTCCGCACGTAAATTATATAGAAGTGTAAATTGTTTTTAAAACAAACCGTAAAAGCTTTTTCGTCCACTTCTTGAAGACAAATAATGTCTGCGTTGTACGAAGCCAATTCTTTTCTGAGCAATGACAGCCTGTAGGAAAACTCTAAAGACTCCGGGGGACTGTTACAGAACCATTCCGGTGTTGTATACGTATCTGCTAGTATATTGTATGAGACGAATCGCAGTATGTTTGGATCCTTGGAGTCAATTGAATCTAATCGAGATAGCCTCTCCTCAAAAAGCAATGAAGACACAGGGATTCTTTCAAGAGGACTAGGGAATTCTTCTGTAAAAGGTGCTCCGAACCGCTTACCGTCGGATGAAGGGGTGCATGTCAGCCGAAGTGTTGCCCCTTCTAAAGTATCGTCTAGGACAATCATGACGTTATTGTCATTTGAATTTGAAGCGTCACACGGAATCCAAGTTTCTTTTGCAGCCGACTGTATTGGTCGTCCATGTTTATTTTTGGCAGGTACTTTCCCTATTCTATCCCTTGTATACTCCCATTTATAAAGGGATTTGTCACCATCAAAATTTGAGTTTCCTTCAATCCTATGTGGGAGTAAAGGGAAACCAATGTAAGCCTTAGGTTGAAATTTTATTACATACACTTCAGGCGGATTTACTTGAACATTTATTCCTTCTTCATTATTTATTTGGAAATGAATTTCTGTGGAATCTTCTAGTATCCCATCCAGGACAGACTTTATAGGGTCATCCAATCTATGGGTTGGTGGTAGTAATAATTTAGCTGTTACTTCAGTTTCCTTCAGCTTCTTAGACATGTTCGTCACTACCCGTGTTTCAAAGGATGAAAGCGTCTCGGTGACAGAACGATCAAAATTAAATACTTTACCAGACTTAAGTGTGAAGGAGAATTGAAATCTTTCCCCGTTCGGTTCATAGCGTATGATTGCCGAGTCTAGTAGAAATCTCTTGGGATCAGCCATTGACTTAGGATTTGTCTTCACAACTTGAACCTCTAGCATCAACTTATTAACTTGGATCTGGGCTGTCTCTGACGGCAAAGTAGCGTTCCTAGTCAATAATGTAGTAGATGCGGATGTTTGAAAATATTTTCTGTGAAAAGCCCATACAGCACTTTTGGGTAGTTGTATTTGCCGTACTCCGCCTGTAGCGAACTTTTTTATTCTGAATTTTGATGTAATTAATTCAGTTAGGTCTAAACCTAGTTTTATATTTCTACTATATAAAAAATTTGACAAGTGTTGCATTATCTTATCAGTGCCAGTCAAATCATATATTCTGAGGTGGGCTCATTTTCTTGATATTTGTCATTGATCTAATTTTACTCTGTATTACACTAATGACATTCTGCGACAAGAAGGCAAAAATCTTTTACAATTGCATAAACAACAGTAGTATTCGGCAGTAAATGAAAAAGGGCAATTAAGTAGTGTTTATGACGGAATAAATTAGACCAGATTGATTAACTAAGAAAGTCCGTTGGACGTTGCACGTGGTTTTGGGCTGGCTAAAATCATCCGTTCTCAGGATGATATAGTTTAAAGGCTCAAATCATAAATTCTGTAAATTGAAAAAAAAAGGTTTAATATTATGTAAACTTTATATACAACCAATGAATGACTAACTAGAAAAAGTCTGAAAAGTCATGATTAAAACTAGGTGGGAGAAAATCTGATTTACGAATGTTCTCTCTTAAATCAAATATTATTAGAATATAACAACTCCGATAAAGCCGGTTGGTAAGTAAAGCCCAGTTCAGAAAGCCGAAAGTACTAAGTATTAAAGTATACACACAGAGAAATAAGTTGGTTTCGTTTTACGGTTAAATATTGCAAAATTTTGATTGCCGGGGATCTCTCAAAATTTGTCGCTTTCAACTGCAAGTTTTAACGTACCCAACGGCAATGTTCGCAAATGACGGTATTTCTGCAAATTTTGCACTGCCCTGGTAATTTAATTCAGCAGTCAAACTGTCCCTTTCCTTTGTTGGGGATCACATTAAAGTTGCAAGCTATGCTGCAAAAGTTTACTGTATTTCACTGCAAATGATAAAATGACGTATGTGTGGTAAACTTTGATGTTGTGCATAAGACACTAGCATTTGCAATGGGGAATAGTAATTTCAAAAGACGCATGCTTATCAAAATAGATTGCAAATTGTTAGCGACAGAGAATATTAGTTTATTGCCATGGCAGCATTGATTGCAGTGCTGTAGTGACGCAATGAAGCAATCAACAAATATTATACTATTATACTACAGTTGCAGTGGTTTCGATCTCATTTAGACTCACTAGTCAGTTGCTGTGCTGACTGCTCATCTCAGTCATTAATTGGAAATTTTCGTCGTTTTATCGGGCGTTTTATCTCAAGTCTTGTTAGTTAATTGATATTATCTTATTTTAGAAGGGTCATTGTGCTAGGCTATTATAACTGCATAGTACACCTAATATATTAGGATTGTTGGACTAATTTTGAAGGTCAGCTTTTCTAGATCGGGGTTGTTATACTTTGAAAATCGGGATTGCGGGATATCTGCTGGTACTTTACAGTCAATGGATTCAATAATTTTACTTACCAATATTATTACTTTAGGTATTCTATATATTACTCATTAACTCCTACTTTATTTATCGTAAAGGGTCAAGGAAATAATCATTCATTTTGTTTGTTTAGAGATTTTTTCATTTCTAGAATCAACTAAAAAACTGAATTTTTCAAAGCAAAGTATTGCATAATTGCATTCTTGTTGTAGCAGGTGGAATGTGGACGCGTTTGTCAGTTTTGAGGATACTTCGAGTACGAGCACTTAGGCTATAACCTTTCTATCTCACAATTTGTTCCATCCCGTGTGTTTGGAATTCCTCGCAGTATCCGTATCCCTTGCTAAAATTGTTCTACAACGTGTAAACTATTTAGTTGGTATTATTTAGAATTTTTTCACATTATGATTTATGTTTAATAATTTTTGAAATTAGTAGTTGCAAAATTTGACTTTGCAATGTAGTAAATAAAGTGAAAAAGTGTGTACAAAATAAACAATTGTTTTTGCAAGATACGATACAATTCACTAAGCATTCTAAATGTCTAATTTTAAAGTAGGGGAGCCAGGAAATTAATTTGCATAAAATATGTCATCTGGTTTTGTAAGATACCCCGCAAAATTAAATGCAGTTCCACAGCAATATATTTTGTCCATATTTCGTTCAAACTTTTTGACGTTTACCTATCAAATATGTGGTTACCGTAGGTTACTGCAAACATTTTATTTGCAGTTTCCACGGTAATTATTGTTACCATTTGTTACGGCAACACTATTTGAAGCCGAAAATACAAAACGTTTTTGAACGAGAGAAACGGTAAATATTTGAAGGATCCACGGCAAATTCTTACGATTATTTCTCTGTGTGTACTAATAACACACGTGACCTGACTAGTGAGACACACACCTTCAACGTGTTTGTTACATCAGATTTTTTTTATATTTAAAATTTAAAATAAAATTCTACTAAATAATAAACATCACGAACTTTTATATACATGATGTAAAGTTTACAAATGATGTTTTATGAACGCAAATCTTTAATATTTAACATCTATGCCACATGTCAGTCACATGTTTAGTTTTTGATTAATAAAAAACATACCTATAAAAACAGTTACTTATACGACACCCTCACCGGCACTACTAAACTGTTTTCAGCAAACACTAAAACTACTTAAATTAATAGACACGAAACTCGAAACACAGGACTTTTTGAAGAATTCAGATGATCCAAAATTAGTTTTTCACACATTCTAGGGAGCTAACACAAATGGCGCCACTCATTATGGTGGGTGGGTCCCAAAAAGAGCCCCATTTAACGCAATGCTAAAAGCGTCACCCATAGGGGTGGGTGGGTCCTAAAACTTGATGATGACGGGTGGCGCCATTTGTGTTAGCTCCCCTATTCAAAATTCATTAAATTCAAACTTTAAACGAGTTTACACAGTTAAACTTTCCCGCGTTTTCAGAGCAAAATCAAGGTGTAGCACTACCAATTTGTATTTGAATCCTTGGACCACATGATGTGGACAGTCGGGGTGAATCGGGGTCGGGACGGGAATGTCGGGAGTCGGGATCTCGGGCCGGGACCGCCGGGACGACAAGTTTTTAGTTGACCCTATCAACTATCAACAAGGTTGAATGGGGAACGGAGATTTTATCAGTTTTTTCAATTTCATAGTTGACTTTGAGTTCTGGGTTCTGGATTCTGGATCCGGCCTGCCTTAACATCTGAAAATGTGCACCTTCATCTTTTACAACAAAAGAAATTAGAATCCACATATAATTATGATATAATAAACAACATAAAAACTTCATAGGCTTATATTTTAATATTTTTATTAGTCTAAAAACTAATTTCAGGTAGGTATAAGTACCTACTTACTTATAGTACAATGATCTCTCCATTTAGATTTAACCAAACTCCAAATTACTTCCCAAATCTTACAACTTTTTTCATATTTCATAAAATATGTTGTACATACGCTGCATAATAATGCTTGGATTAATATAAATATTTAAAAGTTTGTGCTTTCAGAGATTTCGAACTGTACCCAATTATTAATCTAAAATCAATACATAGTTTTTTACAAGCATAGTACTTTTGTTTCTACTGAAGGTACATAGCAAGCTTCCTGTACTATTATACTATCTGCTATCTATGTATCTATAATGCTTATTTTCTGAATTATCGTGTTCCGTTTCCGTGTTCAGCTATCAGTGGACACAATCAGTAAGTAGCTTGGCGAGTGTACTAACTCACACGCAATTATTATGTATTTATGTAAAGTACTTACCTACCAGTAGGTAGTATCATCACATAAAAATTCTTGCCTAAATAAATTATGTGATTATTATTACATTCGTGTTATACACAAATGTCTATTTTAGGAACTTTGTTTTTTTTTGCAAACGCAAGCCTTCAAAGGATTATCCTGATTACATTTGGAGAATGGGATATTCTTTGATTCTTGAGTATATGCTATAATATATGGTCTTCTCTTAACATAGCTCGGAACTCCGAACCGGAACCGGACCCGGACCCGTTGGACCGGGCTAACGAAAGATACTTAAAGTGGTAGAAACTTTCATAAAAAGCTCATAAGAAATGTAGTAAAGACATGCATCACTCATCAGGCGGGTTTAATAGGGTACTGTGGGAAATAACGACTGCGGCCAGCGGCCACTCAACATTCTCTAGTACCAAATTCCACTATATGTATTCTCATTCATTATTGCTATCATTATTGTCAAGAGTCAAGAGAGTTAGAAACATGGCTGGCAATAGTTTTGAAAAAAGATGAAAGTGTGGGTTTCGAGTAATGGCGGTATTCTTTTTCGAGCAATTTTAGATTTTTATTAGTACGGTACTTTGCATTTTTTCACAATCGGCAGGTTCTCTGCTTAGGTTAACATATACCTTTTGCTTGACACTTAAAATTAAGCATGATGTAATACCTAATAAATTAAGCTCACATAATATTTATTATTGGCTGATACTAAACAAGTGTTGTGTATTACCAATACCACAGTCAGTGTATTCCAATATTTTTATAGAATTCTTTCTTCTATTTCCTTTTTTGTTGATAATTTTAATAAAGATTCCATGATATTCTTAAAATTAAAACTTTTGAAACATTTACCAATGTGTCACCTTCAAGCTGCGACCTTCGTGGATTTCTATATGCCTACATAACCATTGTGTATATCCCTAGTTAGGGCATGTTACGGTTAAGGGTGTTGAATAATATCGGTCTGTGAAGAACCAAAATTACCCATATCCAACGCTAGAATTAAAATGTGCTACTTAATAAAAATCACTAATTTAATTGGATGCGTAAAATGTTAATAATGAGTTTTAAAAAATTGCAATATGTTGTATTTACACATTTTAGAAAAGTGTAAAATGTTCTAATTACACGTTTTCTAAAAGTGTAAAATGTTCTAATTACACATTTTTAAAAAGTGTAAAATGTTCTAACTACCCGTTTTTGAAAAGCTTTATATGTTATATTTACATTCCTTAAGGATAACACGATATGCATACATTGTTTGTAGAATGTACTTACATTTCGTATTTAGTTAAAAATGGATATGGGTCATTTTGATTCTTCTCAGGTGATATGCTGTATTTGCATGCATACAAATGTAGGTACGACTCGAGAAGAAAGCATTTATAGTTCAAGTCTGAGTTAAAGGCTACCGGCAGGAAACTTTTTATTTTCTTATATTCGTTACAAAAGATAACACACTCTGTTTTCTATCAGCCATCCAGGTCTATTATCAGCAGGTTCTCCACGCCATACTTTCCTTTTTATAAAATTAAATTGATATGCACGAAATGAAAATGTAAAAACAAAAACAAAATGAAAATTCAAATGTATGCTACATAATATAAAGGATAGCATGTAATTTTTCAATTATATCATTGATTTGTACCGCGACCGAGACCGAGATACTCCTGGAATGTATTTGTTATACATATAAGTATATTATACCTATATGTACTATTATTCTCAAGTTATCACTATTATCACATCTCATGGCAATGCAATATGGTGTAAAAGTACTAAACACACTAAATACATATATTGGCATTGGTATGTTGGTTGTGATGATGGATTATTTCATAGCCATTTTGCCCTTTTACACGCTACGTAAGTACTTCCTTCATGGGACACATATATTATCTTTTTCTTCCGCCCAAAAATGATGAAGTAAAAGTTTTTGAAATAACTCCACGGCCTACATATGACGTACAGATACCTATTTCAATATACCTATATTCGAAAAGTATTAAGTAAATTGATTAAAGGCACATAATAATTCATTCCTGGATTTCATGAAAACCTATATGCTGGTTTTTGCATTCAGGATGATTTGAAAATATTGTTCCGTACTTAATGTGGAATGCCAGTTAATTCTGTGTACATAACTAATTATTGCTAACTATTATTTATACAGATGGCATTGAACTGATGACACTGATGGCAACTTGGTTAATGCGTTTGCCATTCAGCGTAAAAATGGCTCTAAAATGTTCATATATCCGTGCAGCATTAAGTGCGGTAAATATTTTATACTGTCAGGACCTATAAATAATATAATGAAAACTGTACAAAATTTAGTATAGAACATTTTATTTTTGAGTGCGAAAGATTTCAGTCAGTGTTATTACGTCACAAGTATTATAGCTTAAGAATATTTCTATATTCTCAGGAATACAACCATAATATGAATCATCATATTATTGTGTCACGAATTCCAATGCACGCTTTACTATGCTCCCAAACCCCAACTAAGGTATATATAAACCTGTAGAGTTATTAAATAGGCTATGGGTAGGTACTTACTATATAGTAAAGCACATAATGTAGGTTAGGTAGGTACATATCTTTTATTAATCTGTCATACAAAATTAGGTTTAGCCGTTCGATCGATTCATTTAAAACAATTCGGAAAATATTTCCTCCCTTTATACTTTATACGGAGCCAGAGTCGCCGTATTTATTTGGAAACAACTAGAAGCTATTTTATATATGCAAATGCGTGTAAATAATTTAGTTTGTGAAGCTTTAAAAAGGCCCATATATCAATTTTTAGCTGAGAGTATAAAATGCATTGACTACAAAAAAATTACAGCACCATGATCCTAAAAGTACATTTTGAAAATTCCAAAAACTTGTAAATAGAACATTTTGCTGTTAAAAAAACAAGTAAATAGAACATTTTGCTCTTTAAAAAACCAAGTAAATAGAACATTTTGATCTTTTAAAAAACCGAGTAAATAGAACATTTTGCTCATTAAAAACCCAAGTAAATGGAGCATTTTGCTCTTTTAAAAATCCAAGTAAATGGAAAATTTTGCTCTTTTAAAAAAACAAGTAAATAAAACATTTTGCACATTTAAAAAAAAAAGTTTGTAAATAAAACATTTTGCACATTTAAAAAAACCAAGTAAATGAAACATTTTGCACATTTAAAAAACACGTAAGGCAATAATATTCCAACTTATATTTGAGCAGTAGGATTTATATTTGGGCAAAATTCCCAAGAGTGAACGTTAAAAATGTTTATCAAAATCTTTCAAAATCCCTAAATTTCAAATTCACTATTGAAAGTTATTTACAATCTCTAGTAGATGAAAATTTGAAACTTCAAAAAATTTTGCAAGTGTTTGATAAAACCCTAAATGACCGAATAAGCGCCTTGGCGCTTATTTAATTTGTTTGGGCTAACAAAAACATTTTACACTGTCCAAAAACTCGTAATTATATGACATCTTACGCATCTAATTAGATATATTATGTCATTTAGTGTTTTTTTCACATAGCATAGTTTGATTTTAGCTGAAATTGGAGATGAACTATTTTGATTCTTCACTCACGATATATTTATATTTATCGAACCATAACCAACCACTATTATGTACCTTCAAGGTTTTTCTCCAAAAATCTATGGAAAAATCAATAATTAACTTCCAACCTTGAATCACCTTAGCCAATGTGTTTACAATTGTTTATTGTCTCAAATTGACTCCACCAATCATCAAACAAGTCAAGGTATAACCATAACCCACTAACTTATGTACGGTGGTAATTATGTTATGGAGTGTGGAGTAATTATTATGTGGATTGGAACCTGAGCGTATCAACTATTATACGATACAATACTTACTACTTTACACATAATATGTTTTATGCACGCCGGAAATGGTCTTTCTCTGTCAAGTACTACTTACTTAAGTAGTATAGTGTTAGCTGGAACTGGAACTGGAACTGGAAGTGGAAGTTCGACCCACATTATACTTTCCACGAAAGTGGAATATAATTAATGGCAATAGTACAGCGGTTTATGATACCATCAAACATCTCTGTAGACTGTAGGTAGAACATACATCTGTGTAATTTAGGATTTAGGCTATACACTTTCCTGGAGTGTTTTTCAGACCAAGACGACAGATACGTGAGCTCGCACTGGAATGAAAATTATGATGGAAAATACTTTATCTATATTCGTTTTATTCCGGAACAAAAAAGGGAAGTAAGGGAACCTACCACATAGGACATATATAGCGCTATGCTGTCCAGAGTCCAGATATATTTTATAGATTTTGGGTGCATCTATATACTACATACATTCGATGTGAGTAAGGTACATCGTTGATACTGATCTGATTCTTATACTGCATACTTAAAGGTTAGATCACAATAAAGGATGACCAGTTAATGCATACATATATTACATTATTGACTGACCCACTCTGTTCTGTTTAAATGTCACTCAACTTGTCTACACTATCTATATTTTAGTTTTATTTATATGGTAAAGGATTTTCGGTAGGATGCTATACTGATTGTATTATGCTTTTGGGTTCGCGTCCCTGGCTTATAAGTTTATATATGAATTTTCTTATACGTAGGTACCTAGGTACATTGTGCAGCATGTAACAATTAATTAATACACCTCACCTGATATTTTTAATTGCCCGTGAAGTGTCTTCAATGTATCAATTGTCTCGTGTGGGCTACATATATATTCCTACTACCCCACTTATGTCTTTTGTCAAAATTAGCCTGGTTCAGTAACATTTACCATTTTCCTTACCACTGTGATGTATTATTGGCAAAATGGATTCTCGGCTTCTCGGTCTCGAATCCGACTACACTGGTGATGCATCATTCATAGGATAAAACCATTTTTACAAAGTATTAGTACAGTTTACCCATAACGCTACGTAATACAGGTATGCATGTGAAGAGTTGTTTGGCAAAACGGGATAAGCCTACGTATTTTTTTTTCAAAAGTAGGATTATTTGCGTTACGTATGTTGTTATACTAGATAAATTACTGTGTTGAATGGAAAGTGTCAAAGTTCAACCAAATCAAATTTTAAATTGTCAAAATTTCGGCTTTTGGCAAAACGGCATCGCTCATTAAAATAGTTTTGGTGAAAGGGGATAAGTCCACCAAAAACCTTAATTTCTGATTTAAAGGTTTTTTTTGCTTGTTTTCGTAGTTTTTAGAAGAAAATTGCCTTGAGTAAATTATTTTAAGCGAGAAAAAGTTTAAAAGTATAAAAAAAAGTTTGGTTTCACTCAAAACGATTGAAATTTCATCACATGGACTTTTTAATCCATGTTAAGTAATTGATTTTGAGGCAAAACGGCAAAAGTCTTCAAATTAAAATTTTTGAAAATTGTCTACAAAATTCCAGAGTCAGTCTATAGATTTATGAAACTGCTTTCAATAACGCTTCGGCAGTTACAGAGCCTGTAGAAAAAATTGAGTTTAAAAAATAATCATGTCACCTTTTATTCATTATTCGTTGTTCGTGGAAAATTTGCTTTGATGGATGTGACCCATTTTGCCAAAAAACTCTTCAGATATGGGTTACATATATGTATTAATATAGAAGGTATTTAACAAAGTCAGATTCAATATACATAAGTTGGATAAGGTCGATATACATATAAGGTGGATTGAATCGTCATATATAGTTAAATTTAATGCGGTCCGTAGATGAGTACTTCAAAGGTCATTGGCGTACTTTTGTTAGCTCAAAAATATTAGCATATATTACACATATGTGCCATTTATGGTTGAAGCGACGACGAAGCAAAAGATAACTGTATATTTTATGCAGCAAAAATAATAAATTACATCCTAATTTTCATAAATGTTAAAAGATGAGAAAAAGCTCAAGAAATATACTTTGATTCCCATTCTTACTACTGCACTGCACTGTGCCATCCTATAAAATGTAAATACCTAGTTCAATATAGTGCTATAGTGCAATAATATTATCTGGAAATGTGAGCCTTCCGTCTGATTCATTTTGAATCAAGCTGTCAATGTTTTGAAGCAACTAATAAATTATTCAACACACAATATTTTCCGGATGGTATAAGGTATAGGCATAAAAGCGCCTAAACGACGAAGAGCAGAACATAATTTGAATTTAAAATTATTCCATGGATCCAAAAATCAAAATGGTTAAATTCTGCAAGTTTGTATTTTTTTTCGTAAAAAAATATTTGTGCCAGTATAATATTATTATAACTAATAATATACTTCGACTTCATCAATAATGCTGACAACAATGACAGTAGTAGTCTGCCCTACACTCGACTCGT
The DNA here is from genome assembly GCA_949802685.1 of Dicyrtomina minuta. Taxonomy (NCBI): domain Eukaryota; kingdom Metazoa; phylum Arthropoda; class Collembola; order Symphypleona; family Dicyrtomidae; genus Dicyrtomina; species Dicyrtomina minuta. Next base: position 34,789,890 of record OX461808.1, read on the forward strand.
TATAATCGACTACCCTTGGCCTTACCATTATTTTTTGGACTAATCGCTGTTATTATAATTTGTTTAATTTGTTTGCTTTTTGTAATAGAGACAGGTAAAGGTTACTCATAGAACAACAGTTTAGCCAAGTAGTAGGTAATATGCCGGGGAACGGGTGTGAATATGAACATGACGGATAGAATTGTGAAATACAGGTTAATAATAATTGACTATGTTTAGCGCCTGCCTATGCTACAAACAGTGCCTCCAACTGGTCCGACTCCGACCCGAATTCCGATCCGAAGCTTTTAACACAGGCACCTCATTTCATATAAGGATTGGTCCGTAAATGATGTCATTCAAATTATTACTCTTTAATGACCCATCCACCGCCATATAATATCATCGCTTTAACATTACACAGACGAGTACCTTTAACAAGCTATGTCATCAATACCTGACTAGACCCACTAACCTAACCAGTAACATCATTTATGCACGATTTGTAAACCAGTAATATCGACTGTCTTGCCTTATGAGTTCCAGCTCCAGTTGCCCTCCAAGAAGCAAGGCGAAAAGTTTTGTGTGGTCGCTGCTCCGCTCCCAGCTCCCAGTCTTTTGAGGAACTCGTACTACAAGTCAAGTTGAATATCATGGAGTTTTGTAGCATACTTAACAAAATACATTTCATATCTTCTACTTCTGACTCTGACTGAAAAAGTTTTGAAAACGACATGATTTTAAAATGATATGAATTCGATTTAAGTAAAAACTGTTACTCAATTTTTTGCATCAGTGTTGACGTGCACGTATTACGTATATGTACATCGTTTTTAGTTTTGTTTTTGATAGTGATCATAGTTCCAATGTTTCTTCTGTGATTGATAGACTCAGCTCGGTAATCGTTAACCTTTGGCCTGACTAGTGAGACTAAAAAGTCCAAATGAAAATTTCACATTTGAATACTGACGTGTTACGACTTCCTTTCGAGTTGGAGCTGGACTATATTACCTATAGTAAAGAAAACCAAATTATTGTTCTATTTACTTAAGTGTTACATTAAGTATGCTTTGATTCATGTGATTCATGTCCTGCCTGTAAAAAAAGTACCTAATAACAAATAGTGGATAATGTTTCAGATTGAACTTATTCAGTGATTCAGCATTTGACATGTCATTACCAATTACATATGACATAATCAACATAAAGCATAGTTGATAGTAGATTTCTGGACTGAACGCTAACTAACCATTAACTTTTTAGATCAGAGATAACACTATATTAACTATTCTACCAACAGTTTACACAAAATAAATATAGCGTTGAAATACTCCCCACGTCGCTCCTGGCTTAACACCTGTATGCAATATACAGTCAGGAGTTAAGCTGTACTTTAACTCCTCGGAGCAGTTAATCTACCTCTTAGTGGAGGATGTTAATTTACTGCTCTGAGCAGTTTATTTACCGCTCCGAGCTATAAATTTACTGCTTAAGTCGAATATTTGTGTTTCTTTGATCAGTGATGGTCAGATCGGGAACTGATGACCAACTTGGCATTAGTAAAAGTAATGATTAACTTATCTTTAGTACCTGATGGCCCAAAATCAGTTAGAAATGCGCATGGGAAGTTGGAAAACAGTTCAATATACTGATATATAGTTTTAACCGAGAAACCTAATCGTTGATCGTATTTTAAATTTTCAATCCAATCAACATTCAACTACAATCCTAAAGTTACGTGAGAATAGTTAGGTAATATTTTTCCAAGCCGACGACGGGAGGAAAAGTATATTTTCCTGACTTACTAGGGATGTGTTACCGGCGCCCCCAAAATCCTCCACCCTCCCAATGACAAAATTTATAGACTTAAAACCACTAGAGATACTCTAGAGTAGTCAGAATTATTTGCCAAAACAATTATCTGGAAATTAAGTTTTTCCAACCAAACGCGGAAGTACAGTCAAAGCGATTTTTAATTTATTTTTAGTCAATGTTAATAACACAATTTGAGCAAATACTCTCAAAACAATTTGTGATCCAGAATTTGTTAACTCGTGTCGGCTCAAGATCTTTATATCCATTAAGCTTTCCATACATATATTGATTGGGGTTCTTCAATAGCTCATGCCTAACTTCAATAACCCGTGCCTCTTTTCGATAATTCGTGGCACATTCAGTAAAATACACCAAGCTCATGCCAATTAAAACAATTTAAATTTCTTGGAAGCATATTTATATTTGTCATATATGTTGAGTTCAAACTGAATTAAATTTATTATTATTAATTGTAAACAGCACAAATTATACTGAAAACAAAGTAAGAAAATTTAAATTGTTTCAACTTGAATCGATTTTGACACTTCGAGCTTCAATTCTATTTTCAAAAATTTATCTTGATAAAAACCCAGCTTTGATTCGAGTTTATATTTCTGTTTCACAAAAAATAACTGCTGACGAACACAAGTGACTATAATAACTTCAAAATAAATTATAACTGATTTATGAGGTCTGAGCTGTCGAAGCGGAGTATGAGTTGGCATGTTGGGGTATAAGTTTTGGGAGAACACCCCAACCTTAAACTTAAAATTCGATTTTACGCCGCTCGTCGCCAGAACAATAGTTCAGAAATTGCAATTTTTTTCAACGACCCAGGCGTCTTGCCTGTTCACAGTTGATTTTTCGGGATTGCTACTGTGGATTCAAGTATTCTAGCTGGCCATCACTTACTATTAAAGATGAGTTGGCCATCACTTACCAAATCCAAGTTGGCGATCATTTACTACAGTAACTAACACTGGCTATCACTTGCTGAAGAACAGTTATAGCCATATACCATTATGGCAGCCTTACTGTATAAAATTTATTTATTTTAATTCTCTGTAACTCCTGAATTCAAGTTTCAAACCCTTAGTTATTGTGTCAATTTGGAAAACCGAATCTACTCTTTCAGAAAATCATCACTTTAGGGCGGTCGGTCTGTGACTGCGCCAGTCACATGACATAGTCGTGCGCGCCATGTCAAATTAGGATGTAAATCTACAGCTCGGCGCCTTTGGTATTAGCCAAAGCAGTTAATCTACACCCCGGAGACGTAAATAAACTGCTCGGAGCAGTAGATTTACACCTTAGGACTAGGATGTAGATTAACTGCTCGGAGCAGTTAATATACAGCTTAACTCCTGACTGATATATCAAAGTCAAAAGTTGTGAATAATTAGTGAACACTACGTAATACGTGTGCTACATTCTTATGGTCATGACAAAAGTCAAAAATATCATTGGTTATCCACATCCTAAATGTGAACTACATTGACTTGTAAGGTAATGAATGCAGAAATTTTGCAATGCAGTGATTTCCATGAACCGTATAGTCAGTCATCAGTGTTTTTAATACTATGTTGTATGGGTTTATGTATGGAGAAAATTAAACTCTCACACTGATTATGTTAAGTAGGGTAGAGGTGGGTAATTCATAATTGTAATCGGTCAGTTTTTCACAGGAAAATGTAAGCACTGACTGGTAATGAAAGTTGAAAGTGTATCTTCCAAAAAAAACCAACCCTAATCTTCTATGCAATGAATTTCTTTTTCCTGTTAAAAACTGAGAGATCACAATTACTAATTACCGCCCGATCACAATAATTATTCCCCTCCACCCTACTTACTACTTACGTTAGTAGTATATTGTACTGCTGCTAGTGAAACATTCAACATTAGACTCGTTAAATTTAAAAGTTCGCATGTAGACTTCGAAGCAAACCAATTTGAATATTAATCAAGTTGTTTTAAACTCTGTTAATAAAAACGGGGTCGAGTCTGAACTTATAACTGATAAAGCGGAAAGCACAAAAATACGGCTGATCTTACTACACAAACCAACCCAAAAATACAAGATTAACTATCTTATTGAAAAAATACTAGTTTGATGAAAACTAATTTTGAGAATCATCGAATCATGCAGTTTAAGGTATATTAGTTTAAAGTGTTTCAATAAAAAAGGCTAATTTGTTTCTGCTTTCTTCACAGTGCATCAACTGAAGTTGCGTGCATCTTAAAAACTGACGAGCTGCCCAGTCCAGTTTTTGTAGTCACGTTTTGACAGAATTTAGTTTTTTAATGCGTGACTTGTTGCTTGTTGCTCAAGCTCAGATGTCATTTAATGAATACTACTTGCCGTCAGTAACTGCGACTTTTCATTGCTTATTTTCTCACTCACGTATATACACACGATCAGATCAAAACCCAGTAAACGTTAATTAAGTATATCTCAAGGGGACACAAAACGTCGTAGATTAGTGGTTTTTTGTAGATCAAGGTGGTTAGGAGTTGAAGTAACGAATTACACAATTATAAATATAATGATTTATATAATTACATTACTCCTAAGTACATATGTACTTAGGATACGAAAAATATTTAACTCATATTAAAATTGGTTTGATGTGATTTTTCTGAATTTAAGTTCTACGTGAATTACAGATTACTGTTTACAACAGTAGATTTTGGGCACATGGAAAATCCGGAGAAAAATCCAGATCGAATGGATGAAAGTCCTACCGACGACGGGATTGATGCAAGAGGCAATCTAAATCTAAATACACGACCCGACATCAAAGCCCGTGTAATCAAGCTGAATGCGACGCAGGAAGAAAAATTTGCTCGAAATGGTATATCAACTGCCAAGTACTCACTCGTATCTTTCGTGCCGTCCTTTTTATTTGAACAGTTCCGTCGCTATTCCAATATTTTCTTTCTTCTAATAGCACTGTTGCAGGTACTTTTAAAAATAATAAATGATTGCACTTCTTAGGAGTTAAGGTTGTTGCTCACGTGATTAACTAATAATTTAATGAAGTAAATACGTCCTTGTTAGTTTATTGAAATTCTATTGCAAAGTTGAGGTCATTGTTTGCTCATTTGTTTTACCTTTTTTTGTCTCAAGCAAATACCAGATGTGTCGCCAACAGGAAGGTACACCACACTTGTTCCTCTGATATGCATTTTATCAGTTTCAGCATTAAAGGAGATTGTTGAAGATGTTGTGAGTATAATTTTATGAGATACTATGTTTTTATCTAACGATTTTGTGATTTTGGAATAACAAAAGTTCTAAAATCGTGTGACTAAATACACTCCTATAGGTGTAGTAACGATGTAGCAGAGCTGTCTTAATATAATACAAGTATTTTATAATCTAGAAACGTCATACAGCGGATTTGGAGATCAATAACCGGAAGGTTGAAGTTTTGAAGGATGGTTACTGGCAGTGGGTGAAGTGGAAGTCGGTTTGCGTAGGGGATTTTGTAAAAGTTCAAAATGATACGTTCTTCCCAGCTGATCTTATAGTTTATTCTTCCAGGTAATTAAGTATACTTATTTTATTTGTTGATTGCTAGTTAATATATATTTATCCTGAATAATTTTACTTGTTTGAACATAATTATCGTGCATTAATATTGTTTCTTTGGTCTACAAATTTTGTAGCGAGCCTCAAGCATTATGCTACGTAGAAACATCAAATCTTGACGGCGAAACTAATTTAAAAATTAAACAGGGCCTTCCTGAAACATCCACATTATTGGAAACCAAAGATTTATCGAGTATAAACGGTTTCATGGAATGTCAACAGCCAAATCGCTATTTATATGAATTTGCTGGCAAATTGAAAATTGGATCCAATGAGTGAGTATATTTAGGTTTCTATAAACATTTTTTCTGGAAGCTTGGCGGAGCTCTAAGTATACACGCTTTTAATTGGGAAATAATTTTTGTTGTGTAGAGATTTAGCTTTGGGTCCTGATCAGATGCTATTACGAGGTTCCAAACTACAAAATACAAAATGGATTTTCGGTCAAGTAGTTTACACTGGACATGAAACAAAGCTAATGAAAAATTCAACTGCCGCTCCTTTAAAAAGATCAACAGTAGACAAATTGACTAATACTCAGATACTCATGCTTTTTGGTCTTCTTATCGGGGTTTCTCTAACATCTGCCATTTTTTCACACATTTGGAGCACTGCCTACGGCGAAGTTTGGTATATTGACCTTAAAAGTAAGTATATAGCTTAAATTGTCGATATTTCAGTTGCCATTATTACATAGAATAAATAAGTTCGTTTAGTTGCCGATGTGTTAATTGCTGATATGTTATTTATTATTTGGAAGAAATTGATGGAATGGAATTCGCATACAACGTCTTAACATTTGTGATTCTTTACAACAACCTTATTCCAATATCGCTTACCGTAACATTGGAAGTGGTCCGATTCATTCAGGTAAGTTTGTAACATCGATTCAGCAATTTCTAAACTGTGTTTTCAATAAAACTCAAGTTCTAATAGACCTTGTCAGGTTTCACGATCAGTTATCCAAAATTGGGAGTTAACAGTTTCACTAAAATGCAACTAAAAATCTGAAAAAGAAAGAGCGCATGTTTGATTTAGATCATTTAGATTTAATATACTTATTCCTTTATTTATTGTATGTATAATAGGCAATGTTTATCAATCGTGACCGAGACATGTACCACGAGGAATCTGACACCCCTGCCACAGCTAGGACTTCTAATCTCAATGAAGAGTTAGGGCAGGTATTTATAGCTGTTACTTGATTTTGTACTTGTTTACTGTGTACTTGTTTGATTTTGTGTGAATCATTATTCATATAATATCTACAATTTATTAATACTGCTACTGCATGTTTTTTTTTATAAATTACTTATAGGTGAGGTATGTTTTTTCTGACAAAACCGGAACTTTAACACGGAATGTAATGGAATTTAAGGAATGTACGGTTGGTAGTATTATGTACACATCAGATGATCTGTTTGGGGACACAAATCTCCTAATGCAAAATTTAATTACGAATCACTCATCAGCTTTAGAAATCCGGGAGTTTCTAACTCTCTTAGCTGTGTGTCACACTGTTATCCCAGAACGTGTAGATGATCGCCTTATTTATCACGCTGCATCTCCGGATGAGAGTGCACTAGTTGACGGAGCCAGCAGGCTTGGTTATGTATTTGAAACGAGAACTCCAACGTTTGTAATCATCAAAGCCAATGGGGTTGAAGAGAAGTATGAGATACTGCATCTTCTAGAGTTTACATCAACGAGGAAGAGGATGTCAGTGATTGTGAAGTCTCCTGACAACAAAATTAAATTATATTGTAAAGTAAGTGCTTTTTCTCCCTTCATTTCGATGTTGTATTGTGATACAATATATATTAGACTGCCGGTAGTAGTAGATGTAGCTTCCAGTATTTTAGTTGTAGCCCGCAGTAGTACAGGAAGACTTAGCAATATTGTTGTTGGGCGCAGAGGCATAGTGTTTGGAGGAGCCTTGGCCCCAAAGTTTTGATAACGGTCATCTTAGTCTTTATGCTTTAGCATTCAGTTTAATCGATCGTTACAATCTACAAGTTTCTTACTTCCGTCATTGTCCCCCTGATTCGGGGGGGGGGGCTTCGGTTAACTCCTTTGTTGTAGATTGCTTTGATAAGTATCTGTTTGATTTCATGCACTTTATATTTTGAATTTGTTCTCATCTTTACGTTCAAATGAATTTGAAGTTATAAATTTACATTTTATTAGGGTGCAGATTCGGTTATATACGAAAGGCTGTCAAAGCATAACCCTGACACAATTAAAACTTATACACAGTCGCATTTGGAGCAGTTTGCAACGAATGGTTTGCGAACATTGTGCTGTGGTGTAACCGAAATTTCTTCCGAAGCTTACGAGGTAATGGGCATTCTACTCTAAATCATAAGCACTTGTATGTATTTTCTATAACGTCAAAAATAAGTGTGTGTAGTAGTAATATGTACGCGTCCTTAAACAGAATTGGCGGCCTGTCTATCACAAAGCCGCAACAGCAATTCATGACCGCGAGCAAAAATTGGAAGATGCTTCTGATTTGGTCGAAACAAATCTGATTCTTCTGGGTGCTACAGCAATTGAAGACAAGCTCCAAGATAAGGTATTTAGTTATTTCAATGCAACATGGCTTATTATAAAATGTCCATGCTTGTGCTTTTTGCTGCTGTGTACCTACTATATATTCGAGTGTGCAAATTTGAAGTTATATATAGGATTATCCATGAGTATAGGTATATTTTGAATCATATCACAGATCTTGTTCTCTTTTCAGGTTCCTGAAACAATAGCTGCACTTTTGCAAGCAGGGATCAGTGTGTGGGTATTAACAGGAGATAAGCAAGAGACAGCGATTAATATTGGATACTCATGCCGCCTTCTTAACCAGTCGATGGAGCTCCTAATTATAAATCAGGACAACTTAGATGTAAGAAAATATTTGCTGTTTAAATTGTTTACTTCCTGCCTCTTCAGGGCCCTGCGCTTCCCAGATACTCTTCTCCTGGTTAGAAGGGGGTAATATTGCTGCAAGCTGCATTCGCCGGATAGGCATTACCAAATCTAATCCGGCGAATGGAAATCCGTAAAAAAGATGACGATGAGATTACCCGAACTATGCGGATTGAGCGAAACTATCGGCCATTACCTACGTGGCCAATGCATTCGAAAATCTGAAAAGTATTATTGAAAATTTAGGTAATATGTGAGCATTTTCGTTATAAAAAGGGTGCTGGGAATGAATTTCTGCGTTACACGACCCATAAACTCACCCTGTTTTCAAGAGTTTTCAAAATGTTGGCTTTAATAAAGTTATTAGAGAATTTCCATGCATCGACTTAATACCGAATCTATTTCAATAGGAAAATAGTCTTACCGGTGTTATCAACCGCTACAGAAGTATTACAAGCAATATAATTTAAGAATACTTATTACACTGGTCATATAAAAAACCTAAACGTTTTAAGTGCATATACACAAAATAAATTCCATGTTTAAAGAAATATTAACCTTTTGTTGTAGGCAACGAGGGAGTGCATTCTGAGCTACGTGAATATCTTAGGACGGGATAATGGTCAGATACTTCCCAAGGAGAATGATGCAGCAGTAATAATTGATGGAAATTCCTTAAAATATGCACTGAGCCACGATTTGCGGCGAGATTTCCTTCAATTGTGTACAAGCTGCCGCTCTGTCATTTGCTGCCGGGCGTCACCTATGCAAAAAGCGGAGGTATGATTTATTTATTAAAATATCATTTATAGCTATCCACGGAATTCACTTCGTGTTTTATTTGGCAGAACCCCACAGTATTATGTGCTTGTGAGTATTTTGTTGTATAAATCTGGAAATTATTTTATCACATTAGATTGTTGAGTATGTAACCCAGTTGACTGGTGGGGTCACATTAGCTATTGGAGATGGTGCCAATGATGTAGCGATGATACAAAAAGCTCATGTTGGTGTCGGAATTTCTGGCTTTGAGGGCCTCCAAGCAGCCCTTGCTTCTGATTATGCTATCGCGCAGGTACGTTAAATTGCCTCCAAAGCAATTTACTTCGTTAATACTGTAATACTTACAACATGTTTACAAATTACTTTCATAAGATTACGGTCACCAATTAATGTAGCAAATGTGCCTCCCTTTGTATTTTAGTTTTCGTACTTAGCAAAGCTTCTACTCGTTCATGGCGCCTGGAATTATGACCGAATGTGCAAAATTATTTTTTATAGTTTTTATAAAAACATATGTCTGTATATTATTGAACTGTGGTTTGCTATTTATTCTGGATGGTCAGGCCAAATCATTTTTGAACGTTGGACTATTGGCTTTTATAATATGGTAATTTTTCCACTGGTCTTTCTTCTAATTTATTTATTTATACGTAGCCAGAGTACATAATACGTAGCAATACTCAATTTTTGTTCCATGAATTAATACCTTAAATAAACGATACGATAAACAATTAATAAAACAAAATGTGGCTTTGCTCCGTGACTCTCAATCACAATCTTAACTACATATGTATCCAATATTACCTAAAGTATTGAATGTTTGTGTAATTTGCAGTTTTTTACATCATGTCAGCCAATGGCGATGGGAATTTTTGATCGCAATTGTAGCAAGGAAATCCGCTTGAAATTCCCAATGTTGTATAAGCCTGCACATAATCCCTTTGGGCTGAGTATATTTTTTTTATGGGTTGGTAATTCCATTCTACATTCTGTGATGCTTTTTTGGCTCAGTCGCTATCTCGTTGGAGAGGGAGCTGTTTGGAGCAATGGTCGAGATGGTGGCTACCTTGTATTGGGAAATTTTGTGTATACGGTAATTTTACACTACGAAGCTCATGCTTCATATTATACCGGTTGAATTGTACTGTCAAGTTCACTTAAAAGGGATTCCGCGGGACCGACCAAATCTGTCCCTTATAACCGAATTCCCTTTTAACCATTTAAGGGATTTCCCTTTCAAGCGGTTATTATATTTAAAAAAATTCAGATTTTGAGATTTCAACCATGAGTCTGTAATTTTTTCACTTTCTTGCTTAATTCTGCTTATTACACTGGAACTCAAACCCGTCTCTTTTATTATTTCAATTTGTTTGTGGGTTTTTAACTTTTGCACGATTTCGTATTTTTGCTCCGTACTTAACGAGTTTCTTTCCCGCTTCAACATCATGCCTAGCGAACTCAGGAGAGCTGGAACCAGTGCAGGTAAGAGTCAAAGTCAAAAGTACAACTAACAACTGACAGCCAAGAAAGCTTTATAATCTATAAATACGACGACCTACTTAGATAATTTAAATGTTCAGATAAGAGATAAGATGAGTGCAGTTTAGTTGTCAAAAAACAGTAGTGCTTCACTCGTTCGGCTCTGTATTATTTGTCGGTCTGCCTGTTATTACTACTATTTTTCGTCAAAAATCCCTTTTAAGTGACCAAAAAAACCAAAAACGGTAAAAATAAAGTCCCTTTTAACCGGACAATCCCTTTTAGCGGGTCCCTTTTAACCGGACAATTTTAACATTGAATCATAGGCTGGCCAACCAAACACTTCAAATCTGTCCCGTTTAGGCGGTTTTCCCTTTTAACAGAATCCCTTTTAAGTGAACTCGACAGTAGTTATAAATTTCTATTGTAGAATTAGCATATATTTTGTATTTATTGGAACGACAAAAATTAAAATAACGTAGAAGTTGCTTTGGTGTAATTGAGTACAAAGTTGACATGGTTTATTCAGAAAATGAACCTCGAAAAGAGCCTGAGCTTACTAGGAACTTTATTTATGATTATTGGTTATTGTTTTTAAGTATGTGGTCATCGTGGTAAGTCTGAAATCAGGATTGGAAACCAAATCTTGGACGGTTTTTACACATCTTGCTATTTGGGGCTCCATCATTTTATGGATAGTCTTTTTGATGGCTTATAGGTGAGTTTTTCACATTTATGTCTTGTTCACTCTATGATGTCTATAATTTTAACTAGATTTAGTATATGCTCCATCTGTAACACTAACACTACCATATTAATGAAAGTTAAATATACTTTTATATTTTTGTTGTAGCCAAGTCTGGAAAATTGGTCTTCCAGTGGGGGCAGAGATTTTTGGAATTGGAAACTTGCTTATGGTATCTCCAATATTCTGGATTGGAATTTTTTTCGTTCCTATCATCACGCTGATTCCAGATATCGTATTTAAAGCGTAAGCAAACCTTATTGCACCTGCACCTACCTTAACATAACATGAATAACTTGTGTATGCGTGGTTTATTTTCATAATAATATTCATTTTTAATGTCGTTATTTTCAATCAGTGGTAAACAAAAACTGGTGAATATAAAAACGAATAATTGCTACCCGGGTTTCATAAAATACTAATATTTAAATTTTTCATTTATCTGTAAACAGGGTGCGTGGGACGATGTTCAAAACTTTGGATGAACAGTTCCGTGCCAGTGAAGTTAAGAACATTGATCCGAATGAATTTATAAGATACAAGAAAAGCAGGTTTGTAAATAAATATTTATTAAACGCTGGAATAGTGCTATAAATGTTTATATAAGTACATGCCGAGTTATTATTTTTGTACGGTACTCTTATGAAATTGTTGACAGTCAAAAGTATTAAATCGCTGAGCGCATACATCAACTATATACGACGCTGTTGTTTCTTGTTTGAATTTTCATGAAAAGTTTATTACTGCAGTTTTTGCGCTCCGATTTACTTCGAAAGCGTATGAAAAATCTTTGAAATAGACAATAATTTAATGTATGTACAATTGCTGGTATTCCGGGTACAATATTGTGAATGTCAGAATATAATAGCGTTCTCATTAGACGAAGTTTCAAATAAATAGTTTCTAAGACCTTCATACTTAATTTGGTTAAACTCGTTAGTTTGCTTTAAACGCGCCAGGAACTACAAGGTGTTAAAAGCTTCTGGATACTAATAAAGAGTAGAGTCGGGTATCTGTCAGGCCATTTTTTGAAAAATTTTTGTTCTCTTAATTAATGAGGTGAAATTGGGTTGCTGTAATTAAGATTTCATACAGGTCAGCACCCACCTTTACCGTATGTTTATTTTGCTTATTTGTTGGAAGTGTTCGAGGTTTTTGTGTGTGGGGTACTGCGCATTTTACTTATCCAAGAAACAGTGTAAGTGTTTGGTGATAGTAACCTGGTCTGATCACCTATTACCTGCAACTTTAACAACATTTTTTAAACTTGGTGTTAAATTCAGTTAAATGGGTTTGGTTTAAAAAATGATGTATCTTCAAAGCAATTCCTGAAATATATTCAGCATAAATTTTCTATCTGTTACAAGTATTACCTGCATATAAACATATATACTTAATTCTGTTTCGTAGCCTACCACCTGTTGTAGGACGCGCGTTGTCTGATATACTAGAAAGTTCTAAGCGCCCTAGGTATGATAATGGTTTTGGTCTCTGTTGCAGACCTATGCATGTTCTGGGACAATTTGTACGTTGTAAGTTCAAACATCTACCCTTTTTCATCTTTCTTGATTCTTGATTATGAATGTCACGTGGATTCAACGTCACGGTTGTCTGACCTTCTTGTGCTTGCCTTTAATTATCCATTCAAAACAAATATTTATGAAACTGTCTGCTTTTTGGTTAATGGTTATAGTTGCATATAATTAGACAGAATTATTTGTCTTATATCAAAGAATGTTTTTTTTAATTGGATCTAAGCAATGCATGGTTTGGTTTTTTTACTCCTTGCTATTAAATGGTGTTTTATTATGGAGTACTTTAACTTTGTTCACGCTTTAAGAAAAGATACTGTGAAAGTTGTATATTCACAGTTCTTTTCCCATATTTGTTTTTAAACTAGACCCCGTCCCTGATGGTCTAGCCTGTACTTACCTGCTTTCTTTTGAAACGTAATATTTTCTATAATCGTTTCTCTTTGCTGTGCCTTTTCATGTGATTTACTGACTACGAATTGCTTGCCCTTTTGCAATTATTTATTAATGCTTTAAATGTCTCTGCTTATGATTGCAAGTGTTTGGACCTTTGAACTGTTTTTAAAGCATGATTTGACTCGTACAACATCATAATTTCTTGTCAAATAATTTAATCGTATAGGCCTGAATTATAATAGTTTCATCTATGGTGCTGATGCTGACTAATACCGTTTTTTATTTGTCAAAAATATGGTGACACGCATTATTATTATTTTGTATGTGTTCATGCTACAAATCACATCACAATATTATTTTCCTCAGTTTTATTGCACTTAAATTAGAAATTATAGGTAAGGTCAAGGTTACAAGTTTGCAAGTGAAGGAGATGAGACTTAACTTTGACCCTTTACATTTAGATCAAATTGCTTTAAGAAGTTACATCAGTACGTATATATCAATACGACTTATACTCATTTGCGCATTTGGGAGTACCTGACTTCATTCATAAATTAGGAACTAAACGCTTACTTACATGATTTGTTTTTATTATTTTTGCACTGTACTTTAATGACAATTTTAGACTTAGCGAAACAACCCGTTTGTTGCGGAATGTGTTTCGACGCCGACCATCTGATCAAAATTTCGACTTGGATCTCTTTCGTAAGTTGACAGCATTTATGCATATGAGAATATAATTCTGACGACTAATCGTAAAAATTCACTATTTTGTTTGTAACTGGATTATAAAGGACAATGCGGGGTGTGTGCATAAAAAATATGATTTCTTTGTAAAATTTTTGAATTGAGTAGAAGGTACGGTATATAGATTTTGTGTGTTATAAATAACTTTATAAGTAATTTTTTAACATAATACACTAAAGTATTACCTACGAATTTCGTTTTAACGGTTGCACTAATTATTAGGAACAATTTACACCGTTTGTGCCTATGTAAAATTATGCGTTATATATAAAGTCAAGTATGTAATAGAAACTTACGCTTATATATTCTTATTTTGGTAAATACATTTTTAAATTTAGATTTTCTTAAAGCTGAAAATAATAATTTGTGTGAAAGTAGATGTTTGTTTTTTGTCTTTGCAAATGTTTTTACAGTTGTGTGATCTTTGAGAAAGGATTATTTAAAAAGACGATATATTATATAATATATATATGTGATATAATATGCCTCTCCCTAACTTCCTTGCAAGCATTGTTTACACATGCAAATGCAGTAACAAATAAATGCACCTCTGTATGCTGTGACAAAGCCAGTTCAGTATACTAATAAAAAAGTAGAACTATTGCTTTAAATAAAAATTGTGCATTCTAATGAGTAATTCTGTGCTATGAATTGATATAGACGGATACGCATTTTCTCAAGAAGAACATGGAATTGTTACTCAGTCACAATTAATACGATCTTATGATTCCACAATTCCCAAACCGGAAGGAATGTGAAATTCAATCAACAATAATGTACAAGCTTCCTTCAAGCTGTTTTCAGAAAATTCAGCTATTAAACGAGATCTGCTACGCTCAGCCATGAAACACAAATGCAATGGGACACGAAAGGACGAAGGAAACAATAAATGCTTCTTGCACTACCAAAATTATCAGTTGGTACTCGGTTCTCACATTTTGGTTGTGTTAATGCTTTTGGTTAGGGTGAAGAGTCAATTAGTGGAGATTATAAATAAATTGTTTGTTGTATAGAGAAAATAGCAACGTAATAGAATTTGGAATGGAATGAATTGACTGTTGCTATTTTTATTGTATGAGCAATTTAAATTTTTAAGTTAAGTTACACAAATTGTGTATGAGCATGTTTTAGAAGTATCTTGCACTTATTGTTAGTAGTTAATAAGAAAAAACGCCACACGATTGGCCAGTTTAATTGATATGTCCATGGTTTCCTCAAATTTAAAATGACATCAATTTATGTACTAGTCTTTTAGTCAATCGGTTGGTTACATAATTTGTTTTTATTGAGCGTTAGTTAGTTTTATTGCGTGTTTGCTTTAAGGGTGCGAAAGTAGTTAAGCAACCATTACATGTAATAGTTCACATTTTTTAGTGTAGAATGTATGTTAAATTACTTTAGGGTCTCATACAAACCGAAAGGATAAATACTTCTTTTTTTGTCTAGTTCACATTTAATCTGATCTACGAAAGTCTGATTTTCATCAATTATACAATCTGTTTACCTTTTAAATGTACTTAGGTAGATATTAATTTTTTCTAAGGCTTCCTTTAATGTTTTAAAATTCAATTATTTATAATATTGTGACGAACTCCAAACATATTTCCTGCATCAGATATAATTATTATTACTTAATTGATGTGCGTGTGTATTCCAGAAATATTTTGTATTATAGCAAAAGTAATGAAATTGAGCCAAAGCTGTGTACGTTTTAATAAGCCTTATATCGACTTCACATCACAACTATAGTTTTTATTGTAATTCAAACCCATAAAATTAAGTTTTACGTTTTAAACATAATATTAAGAAATCTTATAATCTACCATGTAGTTCAATTCAAGTTCATTCTCATTGTGAGTTGATTTATTTGCAAACTGAATCTTAGGTTTTGTCTTTCATTCTATGTGTGCTACATTGACAATGCTCTCGCTTTATGTGTGCAGGCAAAATATGAAATCGTTTGTATTTGATAGAATTTTGTGTGGACGGAAAGCTGCATGGTAATTTTTCTGAAATTCATTTTTGTCTTCTTTTATTCCTGCCGTTGCGTTCGTTTCTTAAATACATATCATCATAACGGTCTTAATTATTAAATCATTGTCACCTACGAACTACGTTGTACTAAGTATATTTAAAATCTGGCCACTACTATAATTATGATTGTATACTAAACAGGTGCCTAAAATAGGAGAGGTTAATATGCAAATGCATCCAGTCATTATGCAAAGGTATTAACAGCATATATATTAATGTTAGCATTAACTATTATGTGATTTCAAAGTTTTAGCTATATCTAAAAGAATTGAAAAAAATTGAATTTTAATTGTTTTCTGTTAATCAGTGCGTGTGACCAAAAAAAAATAAATTTAGCATTTCTATGTTCAAAAAATCAAGGCTTTGGGATTCAAAAACAGTAAGTCAATATAATATTGTCAAAAACATTACAGATGTAGTTAGAGGTAACTTAATTTATGTATTGAACAACTTTTGCTGCTAAATTGCATAGTGAAATATTTTATCCTTCATTTGTTAGTAATTTAGTAATAATTGTGATGTAATCACAGTACTTACGCTTTTCAAAACTCGTGGAAAATATCGTACTTTCTGTGCTACCATATTGTGTTGTAGATAAAAACTACATACTTATAAAAGAGCTTGATTTGCAAATTGCACTTTTTGCATGTCAGTCAATCTTGTAGTACAAATTAACCGTTTTAGACCTGCATGTTATTATTATTGCATTTATCTAATTGATTTATCATAAAGAGTTTGATTATCATTTTTTTAGAAAACAAAAGCTCGCTTAAATTAAATGTGAGTTTAAAAAAGACGACAATGCATCAGAGTTGAATTCTGGGTTTGTAAATGTATGATTAGAAATATTAGCTTAGGTCAAAATTTCTGGAAAAATAATTTCCATTTCAGTACGTATACTTAATCTAATCTACATATAATATTAATAAATATTATGTCCAAAACCATATTCAAACACCTGCTTAGCCTAAGTATGACGTGGTGCAATATTGCTCCTGTGTGTGTATGCAATTTTAAATTGCCCATAATGTTACAGTATTACCTAATTAAAGATGTATTCAGAGTTGTTCAAAAGATGTATGACTAACTAATCGTTGACCGATCAGTATTATAACTAAACTGTTGAATTTTGAATCTACGTAATTATTACATGACGATGACCTTTTTACCACTAAACTACATATAGGTTATACTAATAATGGCACTATTCATAAGAATTGGTATTAATACATTGCACAATTGGCACAATACAACAATTAAAAAAATTCAAAACTTTACCTCAAAAAAAATTAAAGCCTTAATCTTAGTACGATGTGTTATCACAACAGGTTCGCGATTGATGCATCAAAGCAATAGACACTACCTGATGACTCGGCTACGGTAAGATGAATTAGTTTTATGTGAATAAATGTTCTAATAATTGTTACTATTCCACAAAAATGCAAAATAATCTAATACTACGCATTTAATTATAATTTACATTTCTACTTCTAAATGACGTAATATATAAACAAAACTATTAGTCTCCTCACAAATAAATGACTAGTGTCGCATTTCTGTAGATTCAATTTTATTTAGTGATTTTTCAAAGTTGTTGCCTAATACTAATAATAACACACCCAGCACAATAGTAGGTGCGGTAATTAATATACGTTAAGTAATACAATATAAAATTATAGCTATAATATAAACCCTCAAAGACATAAATCAACTCGTACTCATTAAAACTATATCATTGACGGTTTAAATATTTACAAGATCAAATATGATTAAATGCATGCATAAATTAGAATGCAGTGTTGTCCTGGTCCATTTTAAATCATTTGCACTATAGCACCAAAAAGAGAAACTCTGTACTCACTACAATTACCTAATAAAAATAATTGTTTGCTGTTATTTTTTTAAGTTTTCATTTATTTAAGCAAAACAGTAAACTGTAATATGTACACTTAAACTATTAGGTTTTGTTAAAAGTATGCCTGTCATTTGTATCCGGCTTTTCCCATTTTGTTGAAACTTAACTATGTTGTAGAGGGAAAAATTCTGCGTATGATAGATGTACAATTATTAACACGAAATATTAGTTATAGAATATACCTATACATTAAAATAGTACATACAAGGAAAATTCCCGATTTTTTATTATTGTTGGTGGGGAAACCGCCAACTTTGTTTTGTTAGCTACTTTTTCGTTGCGGTTCCCATGTACCTATATTGTGAAGCGTTAAATTCTACATCGGAAATCGTCGAGGCAGATGTATGTATGTAGACAGGTTTTGGAGGGACAGCCCGTTCAAAACGTATTGGCTTTTGTGTAGAATTAGGAAAAGGCGAAAAGCGCCAGAACGTTGAGCGTGTACTTTTGTGTGTTGGAAGCGGAGAGCGAGCGAGTTAGAACTTGCCATTTTTAGTACAAGACGAGAGCCACACCACGACACAAGTGCTCAGTACATTGTCTGTAATAGGGAGCATTTTTTACGGGAAATAAAAATACGATTATACTTTATTTTCTACCTACAAATATTATTTATTTGCACTACCAGCCCGCATCACTGTATGGACTATATCCTACAGTCCTTCATACCTAATTCTAACATCTGGCGACCGTGTAACAGGACTGTGTTAGTGTTCAAAAATTACAATAATATTAAAATTTAAACAAAAAGAATGGAAAAGTTAAGAAAGTCTCGTGCTCCAGTGAGAACAGCCATTACCCGTTTGTTTAACGATTTGACTAAAGAAGCGGCGGTGATTCCAACAAACAGAAGAAATCTGTTACAAATTATTGGAAGATTAGAAGAAAAAGTAGCTGAAGTTTCAGAAATCGACAAGCAGATTTTAACTGCCCTTCTTGACGATGAAGCGACTACGGACGCTATTTACGAAGCTGAGGCGGAGTCCATTGATGAGTATCGACATAAAATAATTGACAGTCGGCTTTTAGTAGAAGATACTCCCAATCCAGCGCGACAACAATCTAACTCTTTCAATGGAAATTTCAACATGCAAAACATCGGACCAGACGATGTAAAACGAAAGTTTCGACTGCCACAGTTAGAACTTACAAAGTTTGGAGGTGAATTAAAGGAGTGGTTAGGATTTTGGGGTGTTTTCAATAAAATTCATGAAGACGCTGAAATTGAGGACGCCGACAAATTCCAATATCTGCTACAAGCTATTAAACCCGGATCCAGAGCGAGGGAAATGGTCGAGAGTTACCCTCCAACGGCCGACAACTATGTCAAGGTAATCGATAGTTTGAAGAAACGCTTCGGTCGAGATGAACTTTTGGTTGAGGTGTATGTGCGGGAACTTTTAAAATTAGTTCTTCATAACGCTGTGCATCCAAAGGAGAAAATAGAATTAACCACGCTTTTCGATCAGATAGAGTGCCACGTGCGGGCTCTAGATACTTTAGGTGTAACTAGCGATAAGTGTGCTTCTATGTTGTATCCGCTCGTCGAATCCTGTCTCCCTGAAGACGTGTTGAGAGTTTGGCAACGGAATTCAAATACAGCCACATCCAGCTTGTCGTCCACATCTAATCGATTAACTACATTAATGGATTTCTTACGACTGGAAGTTGAGGGTGAAGAGCGAATAAAGTTGGCTCGTACGGGATTTGGAATAAATTCATCCACTTCTACTAAACAAAATAAGAAAAAAGAATCTACCGAAGACATTCCTACAGCTGCTGGTTTATTTGCTGGTACTAGTTCTTCAAATAAAGCTAAAAGTGTAGTGTGCGTCTTTTGTGATAAATCTCACCAAAGTGCTGAATGTTTTTCTGCACAAAAGATGAAAATGGAGGAAAAAAGAGGGTGCCTAAATAAGAAACGAGCTTGCTTTGTGTGTTTAAAGATTGGACATTCAGCAAAAGTTTGTAAATCAAACCCTAAGTGCATTGTTTGCTCCAAAAAGCATGTAACGTTGATGTGCCCTGACATTTCAGCGAACAGAGACCTTAGGCAACCCGAGGATGGCAAAGAAGATAGTTCTGCTACGAAAGCGACCCATACATTGGCATCTTTAACCTGCTCCTCCGGTGTGGCTCTACAAACTCTAATGGTCTTAATAGTTGAAGAAGGCAAAGAAAGACTTGTTCGTGCCATCATTGACAGTGCATCCCAAAGGTCTTACATATTAAAGAAGACAGCAGTGGCAATGCAGCTCAAACCCGTCGGGCAAGAAACAATTATTCATATGTTGTTTGGTGGGATTAAATCGAAAGAAACAACTCATGTCAAATATGAGGTGCAATTACGGCCTACCACCAAGGAATCCGCTTGCACAGTGGAATTATTGGATCAAAGTCAAATTTGTCACCAACTTCCCCGTATACCAAAAGGAGATTGGTTTGATGAACTGAGAAAGAAAGGCATTTGGCTATCTGACGTAGGAAGTGATTCTTGTGAAATCGAAATTCTACTTGGTGCTGATGTTGCTGGTGGTCTGTTGACTGGAAATATAAAACAGCTTCAATCGGGATTGACTGCTATTCACACCAAACTAGGGTGGACTGTACTTGGCAAGATTCCGGGAAATAAAGTAAGCAACAATACAACCCTTTTGGTAACTTCTCTTCTTTCGTGTGAGTCAACTATCTCAGATTTGTGGAAGCTTGAATCTATCGGAATTACTGACAGCGGTGAGTCAAAATCAAGAGTGATGAT
Organism: Dicyrtomina minuta; assembly: GCA_949802685.1. Lineage (NCBI taxonomy): Eukaryota > Metazoa > Arthropoda > Collembola > Symphypleona > Dicyrtomidae > Dicyrtomina > Dicyrtomina minuta. The sequence goes on from OX461808.1 coordinate 34,810,587, forward strand.
GGAGCAAGCGGCCAAAGACCATTTTCTGAAAACAGTTAGGATAAATGAAGAAGGGCGGTACGAGGTGGATCTTCCTTGGATCGAAGGTCACCCGGAAGTTCCAAGTAACAAATTCGTTGCTGAGAAAAGGGTAGAGTCGTGTACCAAGAAACTTCTAGCAAGTGGAAGATTTACCGACTACCAAGATGTTTTTGATAACTGGCTTGAAGAAGGAATTATTGAAATAGTTTCCGAAAATGAAATCCCGCCACGTCATCATTACATTCCTCATCGTGCTGTATTTAAGGAGAGCAGTAACACAACGAAGGTTAGACCAGTATTTGATGCCTCATGTAAACCTAAAAATTTTCCATCACTAAGTGATTGCTTGGAAAAGGGTCCTAATCTCATTGAACTTGTACCTACAACTATAATGCGTTTTCGATTCCGAAAAGTTGGCGTAGTTTCAGACATTAAAAAGGCTTTCTTGCAAATTAGTGTCAATAAAAAGGACTCCAACTATCTGCTGTTTCTCTGGTGGGAAGATTCTTCTCGAAAGAAACTCGTCACCTATCGACATAGGCGAGTTATGTTTGGTGCTACCAGTAGTCCCTTCCTATTAGCAGCAGTACTAAACCATCATCTAAATCAAGCTCCTACAAAACTGAAATCCACAGCAGCTCTGCTTGCCGAATCATTCTACGTTGACAACTGTGTCACAAGTGTTGACAATACAATTCAGCTGTTTCAATTCATTAATGAAGCTCAAGAGATTATGGCACTGGGAAAATTTGATCTTCGGGGGTGGGAGTACAGTTGGTTCGGGGATTTGCAAGATATGTCAGAAGAGGAAGAAACGCAATTGCTTGGCCTTCGTTGGAATAAGAAGGAAGATATTTTGTTTTGTGATCTAAGGGGGCTAAAGAATATGCAGGACGGGCCAGTTACAAAGCGGTTGATTCTATCTGTTGCACATAAGATATTTGACCCTATTGGATTTACATGTCCCGTTACCTTATTTCCAAAATTGCTTCTGCAAAAGACTTGGAAGCTCAAAATTGGATGGGACGCTGAACTACCTTCAGATATTTCAAAGCCGTTTCTTCTATGGAGTCAGGAATTGCCGTCACTTTCTGAAGTCAAAATTGGCAAATCCTAAAATTGAAAACTGGAGCCTACACATGTTTAGCGATGCCAGCAAAGACGCTTATGCAGCATGTGTCTACATGCGAGTAGAATCCAAAACAGGTGTGAAGGTGCAGCTTATTCAAGCAAGATCCAGGGTGTCACCGCTGGAAAAACTAACCATACCCCGGTTGGAGCTAATGTCTTGCTTAATTGGATGTCGACTAACCGAGTCAGTGAAGAAATCTTTAAATCTAAAAGATATTCCCACGTACTATTGGAACGATTCCTCTACTGCGCTGTACTGGATTCAGAAAGATGATCCTTGGGCTACCTTTGTTGGAAATAGAGTGCAAGAAATTCGCTCTCTCTCAAAAATCTCAGAATGGAGACACGTTTCCGGTCTGTCAAATCCGGCCGACCTACCTTCAAGAGGATGTCGTGTGTCCCATTTACTTAAGTCAAAATGGTGGGAGGGGCCCAATTGGTTAACATGTGCTTCTGATCGGTGGCCTAAATCTGAAGTCCAGTGGAATCCAGAAGAAGTAAATCAAGAACGGAGGAAAGCCGTTACCTCGCTTCTTGTAAACAATGGAGCAAAGCCCTGGTATGTTTCTAAATTTTCAAGAATCCAAAAAATCGTGCGCGTTCTTGCTTGGATGCTGCGTTTCAAATTTAACTCTACAGCAAACAATTTGAAAGAAGTAGGACCTCTTACAGTTGTTGAACTAGAAGAGGCAGAAAGAAAACTCTGGCGTTGCGTTCAACAAGAATACTTTACTCCTGAAGCTGCGAAAAACCTCAAGACTTTGGCAGTATTTCATGATGAAGAAGGGATTATAAGAATGAAGACAAACATCGCTATGAGAGATGAAAAACAAGACTTTAAGTGTCCCATTCTGCTTCCTTCTAATCACTTTGTTGTCTTTTCACTCATCCAAGAGCTACACCTGCAACACTGTCATGCTGGAGTTCAGACGTTACTTTCCTTCTTACGGGAAAAGTACTGGATTGTTCGGGGAAGAAAAACAGTTCGCTCTGTAATCACCTCTTGTGTCCGGTGTAAACGGTACGCATCAAAAGCCATGACCAGTATTCCAGTTTCTCTTCCCAAAGATCGTGTCAAGGATGCGGATATATTTGAGGTTGCTGGAGTGGATCTGGCTGGACCTTTGTACATTCGAGGGGGGCAGAAGTCTTGGATTGTTTTATACACTTGTGCAGTCTACAGAGCTGTGCATTTCGAATTAGTGACGTCCCTTTCTACGGAAGCATTTCTTCAATCCTTACGACGATTTATTGCCAGGCGAGGACGACCCGCTATAATTTATAGCGACAACGGAACAAATTTTGTAGGAGCAGACAATTTGTTCAAGCAGATCAATTGGAAAGTAATTGAAACCTTTTCTAGTGACCGTCGGATCCAATGGAAATTTAACCCACCCTCTGCTGCTTGGTGGGGAGGATGGTGGGAGAGAATTGTTCGAATGGTGAAAGGGATACTTCGCAGAGTTTTAGGGAAAGCTTCATTGTCATATGAAGATCTACACACTTTACTTTGCGATGCCGAGTCCATAATAAACTCTCGCCCCCTCACCTACCTGAGTGAAGATTTTAACGACTTGACACCAATAAGCCCAGCCGTATTTCTACATGAGCGAAGAGAAGTCGGTGTTCCAGATATTGACTGTGTCGATCATTCGAGCCTGAATAGAAAATTCCGACGCCGTCAGGAGCTCATGGAACAAGTACGGAAAAGATTTCGAGTGGAATACCTTGGTCAGCTGGTGCAACGTGGAGTTTCCAAAAAGGATGTTCGAATAATTAAAGAAGGGGATATAGTTCTCATTGGAAGTGACAACCAAAAACGATTGGACTGGCCTTTAGGGAAAGTGCTAGAGACGATCCCGGGAAAAGATGGGGAGATTCGAGTGGTGCGACTAAAAACCGAAAAAGGCGAACTCGTTCGACCTGTACAGCGAATATTTCCTCTGGAGGTTACATCAGAAGACGACACAGTTTTAGACCTGAAGGAGGAGCGTTGTGAAGAGAAACTGGTGGACAAAGAGATGAATAGCCATTTCAAAGGCCCTCCACCAACTCCTACTCAAGTGAAAACTCAAATTAAAGTTTTACGAACACGATCCGGTAGGGAAGTAAAACTTCCAGTAAAATTTGTTGCTAGTTTTAGTTCATTCTTTTTGTAATGATATGTTAGTGTGTTAAATTCAACAGTATGTAAAATACAGGTTAGTATTGTTTGATATTTAAAAACAAACATTAATTTTTGATAAACTTATTTAAGATATATATTTATGATATGGAGGAATTACCTACATATAAAATGTTAAAGTTAATTCGGTGGGAGGATATTAGGTTTTGTTAAAAGTATGCCTGTCATTTGTATCCGGCTTTTCCCATTTTGTTGAAACTTAACTATGTTGTAGAGGGAAAAATTCTGCGTATGATAGATGTACAATTATTAACACGAAATATTAGTTATAGAATATACCTATACATTAAAATAGTACATACAAGGAAAATTCCCGATTTTTTATTATTGTTGGTGGGGAAACCGCCAACTTTGTTTTGTTAGCTACTTTTTCGTTGCGGTTCCCATGTACCTATATTGTGAAGCGTTAAATTCTACATCGGAAATCGTCGAGGCAGATGTATGTATGTAGACAGGTTTTGGAGGGACAGCCCGTTCAAAACGTATTGGCTTTTGTGTAGAATTAGGAAAAGGCGAAAAGCGCCAGAACGTTGAGCGTGTACTTTTGTGTGTTGGAAGCGGAGAGCGAGCGAGTTAGAACTTGCCATTTTTAGTACGAGACGAGAGCCACACCACGACACAAGTGCTCAGTACATTGTCTGTAATAGGGAGCATTTTTTACGGGAAATAAAAATACGATTACACTTTATTTTCTACCTACAAATATTATTTATTTGCACTACCAGCCCGCATCACTGTATGGACTATATCCTACAGTCCTTCATACCTAATTCTAACATAAACTATAAGGCGTGGATGGAAAAGGTCCAATTTCTAGTTCGTATGTAAAATCCACACTTTTATAATAAATTAAAGTATGTTGCATCGCCTGAAACAAAGCACAATTATGTACGTTGTTTACATAGTGCATATCGTCTATGACGAACCAAAATGACCCATATCCATCTTTTACCTAAAAATAATATCAACTATCTACAAAAATATTCAAATATGCCTTCAGAGCATTTAAATAGAACATTTTGCACTTTTCAAAAACATGGAATTAGAAATTTTTGCACCTTTTCAAAAACATGGAATTAGAAATGTTCGCACCTTTTCAAAAACATGGAATTAGAACATTTTGCATCTTTGCAAAAACATGGAATTAGACATTTTTGCACCTTTTCAAAAACATGGAATTAAAACATTTTGCACCATTCCAAAAACAGATAAATAGGACATTTTACATTGTTGAAAAACATGAAAGTAGAACATTTTATGTTTTTTAAAAACTCGTAATTAACATTTTACGCATGTTTCTCTTTTTGCTTTCATGACATAGCTCATTTTGATTCTAGTTTAAATTGGAAATGGGTCATTTTGGTTCCCCACAGACGATATTATGTTTCTCCACAGACGATATTATGTTTCTTTATGTAAGCTGTCAAAAGGTCGTTACAGGTAAATTGTCCATGCATATATGGCTGATATGATGGCGGCTCGTTTACGTTTTACACGCATCCGCATCTACATTCTACATTACTTATCGTTAGTTGTGTGTAATTATTATATAAAGTACATATGCGTATACCATTTCCTAAGCAAACGAGAGTAAGTGTTGGAAACTTTAAAACCGAAAGCTGTCCAGGTAAATAAGTTTTATAAAATATATATTACTAATATTATTATGTAATCATTATATAATAAATATACCTAAGCAAGTATGTAGGTACCGCAAAGCTTCTCATAACCCCCGGGGTCTTTAGCATTGAATCAAATGGAGAGGATTTTTTCTATACGTTTATTTATAATAACTCGCGGGTCTAAAGCAAAGCTTGACGTAACTCCCCCCAAGAGCTATTAGAAGCTTTACGGTACTTCTTCAAAATTCAGCGAAAGTAATGTTCGGATTTGAATCCGATTGTGTAAAACGAACAGGTACAGGGTGTAGGAAGCCCAAGCTGTTTTATCAGCCATAATTACCAACACTTGTTAAAGTAAAAAGATTTTTTTTTATATTCCATTTATTCAATTTCAGAAACATGGCGAGCATAAAAAATTAGTTATATCAAAATATAAACAAGAAGGAAACTAATTCATCATTACTTGGTGCCATTCTGAGGCGTTATAATTAAATTGAATATTAAATAATTAATGGGGAAAAGGGCACTAAAAAGACGGAATTGCCCCAATGCTAGTACAAGAAAGGGGACAACGGGCATCAGTCCTCCAAAAGACGTAAAAACGGACCGCAAAATGGCAATTGGTCTGAAGAAGGGGCAAAATGTCCACCCAAAATTATACTGTCAAATATGGTCTCCGCCTCAGACCCCAGTGCAGTAATTATATCGAAATAACTAAATGCTAAATAAAAGTACTAGTTATAGTAAAATAAAAGAACGTAAGGCTCAATTGAAAAATACATAATTAATTGGTTGAGATTCCATAGACTAATTATATAAATAAGGATGCAACTAATTATTACAAATTAAAATGCCTTAAGTAAGTACATAAGTACTTAAGTTCGAGTTTATTTGTGTCAGGTTTTTCAATATAATTATTACTTGAACACATACTAATAAAATTAAAGATTAAAACTAAAAATTCTATAACAAACATTCTGACAATCTGGCTATAAATTATTATGCAACGATTTATTATGGGCCGGTTGGTCACCGGCCACCGGTACCGGCTATCGATCCGACACTGAAATTAAAAGACTAAAAAATTAAAAACATTTATTTTATACTAAGTATACTATACTAACTATACTCAGCCTCAGCTATACTTATACATAATCAAATTCAAATTTTCCCGGCGTTAGGGACAAAATCGAATTTGACCAATATGTATTTGGGTCCATAGGCCACATGACACGTCGACTGTTCTGGGACGAAAAGTTTTCTGCCACAACAAGGAGAACGAACGGAGATTACATTTTTTAGATTCAGCAGATACACAGGCACAGGATCACAGCACAGACACAGATTACAGAATAAGACGAAAGATTACTAAAAATATAATATTATAATAAGCATATAAAATGAGCAAGTCAAAAAGGCAGGCCATGATAATCTCAAATCTGCTGACTGCAGACTGCTGACACTAGTGACTGTGACTGAGAGAAGGAAAGGAAGGACGTTTTTAGTAAATAATAAAGCATTTTAAATTTACATAACTTCCATTCATGCAAACAAGCACGAAGTACAGTAAAAACACAACAGTGGTGAATGGTGAAAAGGAGTGCTAAATTATTTAGAGTATACACTCATCCTTAAAATCCCATTGCATATTAATACTTACGAAAATTGTTTTATTTTCCCTGTAGTTGATCTTATTATTACTAGTTTAATCTCGTCTGTTGTGGGTTGTGTGGTGTAATTGTAATTACTGTAATTTCTTATTACATACCTACTACTTGCTACGTTCTAGGCAGACGAGTCAGAGCATATTATTCTGTTACTTATGTACTTTACTGAAATACCAAAAAGACAAAAGAAGTCCACTAGCTAATTTGTGAATTCCTCTCCTCGAGATTGACGTGTGTACCTTATTTTGCTATTGCGACAAATAAAACCAACGATTAATTCTTAGTTTACCATTGCAATTTACCTTAAATACCAAAAACAATTGCAGTTTAAGTGAACAACGTCAAGCGTACAACGTTTACCATTTGCTGCGCAGTCATTAATCATTATTTCAGAAGAGGTGTAAAAAACACAACAATGCTATTACCTAACACACTGCAGTCTGCAGTAGATGCAGTCCCAGCCTAAAAGTGCCGTTGGATAGATTGTAAAGGATTAAGTACTACTATTAACCCTTAACTATTTTAATACAGTTTAAATTTTGATTTAACTATTCATTGTTTACTACTGGGAATTATATACTCAAACTTAAGAACTAACTACCAAAACTACTGCTTCCGATTATATAAAATTACCGATTCCAATTTTTCGAATCATAACTGCGCATATTACTTATTAATAAAATCAATACGTTCACATAAATTAATCATTTAAGTAAGTAAATTCCAAGTCAGATTATTAAAAGTTCATTCGATGTTCCACACAACAACGGACAAAGGAAGCCAGAATTATTTATAATTACTATTCCTCTACAAATGCTATAAACTCTTCTAGCTTTTCTTTCACACTTCCTTCATACCATTCATTATATTGGAGATAATTTTGGTAAAAATGTGTATTCATCAATTTTTTTAAGTTAAAAAAGAACTACTTATTATACAAGTAACAGGAAAGAAAAGGAGTAAGGACTAGCAAGGAGAATAAAATTTTTATTCCTCATTGTCCAAGACCAAGTCTAAGATTGAAGACGTACTGTTGTATTCGGCAACTTTTGGAGTGAAGAAATCAGCGTATAAATAAAAAAAATTCATATTCTAAAGTTCTCTTCACTATCAATATAATATTATTAAAAGACTATATACAGCTAACAGTCATTTTCAAGCAGAAATACTCAATTTTTACTTTAGTGCTAATACCAAATACTGTTCTGATTTCTAATCTATAAAGTTCAAAGTCTACCTCTTATTTGAATATACTCAAACAATAAATTTCTTAAAAAATTAAAAGCGCTGCTTGACAACTGGTACTGGTGACATTACAAGTTGAAAGTACTTTCGATTTCGATATTTATACGTGTATTACGACATGCACCAAAAATCATTATAAGGTAAGTTATCTTTTGTCTATAATTTTTTTATTTATTATATAAGAAGTCACTACGACAATATTGAATATTCTGTGATTATTTTTTAAATTCTTGATTCACAAACTCCAATTAACTCCAATATAGCATTCATCATTTGGCATTCAGGTTCATTAATATTGTAAGAGCTCAAAATTATAAATTTTCAAAACCAAGAAAAAGTACATGTACAACAACAAGTTTGAGGCAGAATATAATTTCAGTAGAAGCCACAGTTAAATATGGATTGAATACTACATTTAATTATTAAGTTGTTTTGAAATATTCATAACAATTATTATTTAGTAGCGTGGGAATTTTCTCATCATCTGCTTTGCTTTTGTTTGTGGATTTGCAGCATCAGCCTTTTAAAATGTTAAAAGGCAGAACAGAAAAATGTATTTTTCTATTTTGGTGTGCATGTCAGTAAATGTACATAGAAGTATGGGTGGATACATATTAATGCTGCTGTACACTACAGATTCGGCATTCTATTGTACTTATATAAAAGCGTCTTAAAGTCTTAATAGGAGATAGTTAAATTTACCTTAGTAGGTTAGACAGTTATGTACGTAGCAAGTTCATAGAATCACATGTTCTACACATGTACTAAAAACTGTTTGTTTTTTTTTACTCTGATCGTTCTTCGCTCGCTCGTTGTGTCTGAAAATGAAGGAATGATCTTGACCGCATAATTTTGCATTGTGCTTTGAATTAAGAAGTGAAACAATTACAACAAGTATACAGAGTACAGTGGTATATATGCAGAAATCAGATAGTCAAATAAGTATCCAAGCCTATATGTTGTTTAGGTGTTTAGTTTAGTTGTTGCTTGGAGTTGGATTCTCTTGTAGATTGTTGGATTTTGGTCAGTTGGGATTGTAAGTAAATGGAGAATTGAAATCGACAGCTCAAGGTTGCATAAGCAAAACAATTCTCAAGAAAATGCATTCGTATTTTTGTATTCGTGTGTGGATCACCAACTTTTCCTTTATGATCTTTTTACCTGTCGCCTACCTCTCGGTGTGTCTCTGTCTCTCCTATTATATCTCTCTTGAACCTGTTCTCTGTTTTCTGCGCGCCTTCTCTAATGTCAAGTTGTCATTTTAATTTTTTCAAGTTAATATTCAAACATAGACATCGCTACTGAAGAAGCGAAATTGCCAATGCTCACCAATAAAGCCAAGGCAAAATTTCCGTCTTCCAATTCGCACTAAAAAGAAGCAAAATTGTCGATTTCAAATCTCTCATTAATAGCAATATTGCCGATCTCCAATTCACACTATAAGCAAAATTGCCGATCTCTATTTTATTTTTTAATGTATTTAGTTCTGCATATTTTTTTTTTCAAAAAGGCAAGCAGGTTTTTTCAAATTGTACAGTATTTAGGTCTAAAAAAGCAATTTTGCTTCTTCAGTAGCACCAGGTATTTTCTTATTTATTGAGATAGTCATACCTAAGAATAAAAATACGAACCAGTTTAGTCGTTTAGTACAAGATTGCACGAACAGAGAATCCACACGCCATATTATTCCACGGTCAGTATTGTAAATAAATATATTATGCCTGATAAGTAAGTAGGTATATGAGAATGCAATTCTGCAATGTAGGTCTGTCTCTGTCAGTCTGTCTCTGTACGATCTGGATCTGATGATCTGATAATCTGACAATGTTACTTACAACAGGAATGTGAAACACATGCATCACTACTAAATAATACAATTAAGTTACAGATCCCTATAAATAGCAAACCATACTAAAAATACTAATATACCTATAGCGTAATATATTTTGTGAGTAATTTACTAATTTAGTTCACAACAGCCGAAAAGCAGAATGAATGTATTTAATATTTATAGGGTTAAAAAGGCATATGATTCGAGTATATTTTTTTAAGGAAAACAGTATCTCAATAATAATAATTGCAATTTGCAATATTTAAACATGGTAAATTGGTAAAAGTAAAAAGCTGGAATAAAAAAAACTGATGTAACTGCGCTGTGAATGTTCAGTTATATAATTAAACCAATATGTTTTTTTTAACATTAGAATTTGTATATATCTGTATTTTCCATCTCGACTATTAAGTAATATGTGTACATCTCCGCTGTTGCTGTTGGTCTATTTTATTTTTGTAATGGATGGGAAAATGTATATATTTACGTTTTTATTGCAATTCTTATAAACGTCAAGAGTGACGTTCTTTATCTGGATTTTAGAGATGCTCCATGTATGAGGAAAATGGGGTTGACAATTATTGAATGTAACTTTAAAAGTAACATAGCAGTGAGTTTATTTTAAAATTATGCGTTAAAAATATATGTTAAAATTGTTGTCGTAACTTTAAAGTAATGACAATGACAGTACTAACTAATAAGAAGGTACGGCTACTGGGATGTAACTAGTTAAGGGTGGTTGTGGCGTTGTGGTTATTTGCGTGTAATGTACCTTAGGTACTTACATATAGTTTGGTATGCACTAAAGTATAAAATTTCTGGATAAAAAAAGATGTATTTTTCTTTTTATTTTATTGCGTTGCATCCACAACTCGGCATTATCCGTCTTCTTGTTGGCTTTGGCATTGTCCTTTAATGCTAAATTAAGTATTAAAATTTAAAGTATGACTTGACTATGCAGTTTAATTGTACAGGCATAATCTGTATAAATATGGCTAAAATAATCAAAGGTTCTATCTTCTGTACTTATACAGTGTGTTTTTCTACGCGATACACTTTTACTTCGTAGTTTCGCACTTGCTGGTAGGTATGCATAGGTACCTACATGTTTGTTCAGTGATTATTTCCCTTTTGATTTAATACTTTTCGTCGTTAGTTGAATATTACGATTGCAATAATTATCTTGACTATACTTTGTATTAAATATTATGTTCATACAATATTAAAAAGATATATGTACTGTAAGTATAGGCATTCGCAATTTTTCATAGGTATGTATAAATTAAACGTGCTTAAATTAATAGACAATGAATTTTATGTAGTAGGTCTGTTGGTCTTGCCCTTGTATATTAAAAAGTTTTGCATTTAGGAATCATAAAAATATAATTGTATATGTAGGTACTTGAGTTATTATATATACACGCACTATCATCCTACTTACAAAGTTTGTATGAAATAAAGTACCTACTTAAAGATGTGCTTAAATGGAAATTGTCAAGATCCGATTTCAACCTCAGTTTTTTCTTTCCACAATTCAGCATTTTTGTACATAAGTATCAACACAAATTATGATAATTGTTTCTGCGTATAAAAATAATTTAATCAAAGTCATATTTTTACTATATGCCATATGCGCAAAAGTACTAACTTGACTACGTAATAGTATGTATTTAGGAAGTAACTAGAAGAGGAATAATTACATGATGTACTTGTGAGTGTAGAAAACAAAACATTATGGCAGGTGAATTAAGTAGGTACTTGGGCACAGTACTAAAGCATTTACTATTGTACTTAAATGTGTACTATGTACGTACTGTTGCACTGAAATTGTTCACATCTTAAATTCCATATTATGTATTGCAAAACAATTTTATTTTGCAGGTTTGTAGTCCAGTAGAAGGATTTTTGCCATTTATTTCGCTTTTTTTTGCGCTTTTATCTTGGTAATTACATTAATTACTATTATGTATGTATGCAGTCTACCTAACCTACACGTACAGTCACAGTCAACGTTTAATGCTAGTCATAATTTACGTAAGATACCTACCTACCTATATAGTATAGTATGGCATCGTATTTTATTTAGTAGTTTCTTCGTTTTATTTCCTTCGTGTTTCCTTGTCATGCTATTATGATTTTTACAAAAATTAAAAAAAAAATGTTGTTACGATTAGTTATTCTCGATTTCCTCCATTCACCTTCACTCTTGACATCCACAGCCGCAGACAGCCATTCAACGGCGGCAGTAGGCAGTATGGCATGACATTCACTATATGTACACAGTATGCAATACAGGAATTAAAATACACATAGAACATCCTTCTATTTTTTAAGTAGTACTTGCTTTATATTGTACTTCCAACAACTTCAACTACAACGTGCACTCGTCATAGTTATATGGTTAGTTATAGTAGTCATACTCATCGTCAGGACTCAGAGTCGGGATCATTCTATAGAAATAATTATTACAAAAATCAGCAAACCATAAAATAAGTATAGTAATAGTAATATCAGTGTGTACTATAATAGACCAATAAATATATCTTGAGGAATATTGAGAGTGCTTTTATGTACTCGTGACTCGTACTCAGTAAATACCTACTTAACTTCACTTGTTGACGCTTAAGGCAAAGGAGACTATTATATGGAATATGGCCTACTTCCACGTATCTAAAGCGTCCATTATTTCCACAAAGTATTTACTCTACTATTTCCAGCGAACTGCTATAATTATGTGAGAGAGAGCATTTATGATTGCAGTGTTCAAAGGAAATTTTATATCGCTTACGATGAAGCAAAATTGCCCATCTCCAATTTCTCACTAATGGCAAAATTGCCGCTCTCCAATTCACATTAAAAGCACAATTACCGATCTGACTATTTAAGTAAATAATAAATGGAGACGGGCAATTTTGCCGTTAGTCAGAATTAGAGATTGGCAGTTTTGCTTCTTCAGTAGCGGTATGTATATAATGGATGTGGACAATGCATGAGACTAATTTTCTTAGCGTATTTTTGCTTACTGGTTATTATAGTCTTGTTATTTCCTTTTGGCTGCCTAATGTGGAATGGAATCAATGGAATCCTTTTTTGCATTTTACGTATATACATATTTATATAGTACAGGAGAGGAAGTCGCAGCGTCAACATATAGTATAGGCATAGGATAAATAGTATAGGCATTATAGTTGGTTAATTGGTTATAGTATTTAAAATGAAATAATGTTATCTGAGTTTGTTGACTGTTCCAACGTCGGTTTCTCTTTACTCTCTGATTGTGAGTGAGTCTGACCTGGATTCCAAGTTGAATTCAAATTCTTAAATCAGCTGATATCCCAGTCCTTTAGTCCCAGTCCCAGTCCCAGCGCATCCTGATTGTATATAAATAATGTAAGCAGTCGTACAGACATATAGATATTATTACTCTTAAGATTGGGTGTGTGGATTTTATTTTGTATTGGCTCACTTCCAATACCTATTTACCAACATCAACGGAACAACGACAACGAATAGAAAACTTTAAAGCCAGGCTTTTATAATATGCAAAAATCTAGGCGTAACAGACGAGACGTGTACATATAGTAGCTGGGTCACTGGTTTAATTTTGTGAATGAGGCCTTTCTTTTTTACCTTCTTACGTGTACTTGTTGACTTGTTGATCTTGGTTGGTTAAGAGCTAAAAATACAGTCTGTATAATTATATGCACATGCACACCAGGACCAGGGAGGCATTATGCAGTTGGTACTGGTGACTGGTATGGTGGTAGCTAATTCGATGAATTAGGTTAGTTTCTTAAATAGAGCGGGCCCTATATTCTAATATATTTATTATTATGTAAAAAGATTATTTTATAAGAGCAATATTGGCTTACAAAAATATCTGTAAGTGTAACTTTGAATTTCAAACAAATTAACTTTGACTCGTATCATATTCATATTTCTTTGTATGTATTACAATTTCTGAATTCTTCTGGCCCATTAACTCCCGCTTCCGATTTTAATCCCGCAGCCAGGACCCAGGGTGTGTTTTTAAGGTTTTGCGCATAGTAGATTCGGTGGGTTTATAGAATAACATACCGTAAATCTCCAAATAGAAGCCGGGTCTCCATTAAAGGCCGCGTCTCTAGTAGTGGCCTGGCCATTTCCTATAGTGCGGTGAAGCTTTTATTTTCAACTCAAACTTGGTATTTTCAATAGAATAGGTGACTTCTATTTGGAGTTTTACGGTAAAATTTATCTTTAGTTTGTTGTGATCCTGAAAATGAAAATGTAGTCCTTGATATTTGAGTTGTCTTTTGTCTTGAAAAGAAAACCATAGCACATAACATAATAGACCATTGAACGATGTTTTTATGCAATCATGCGAGAAAACCCGTTTGTTTGCCAATGCCAGTGTCACACCACGACCACTCGCACTCAAATCAGCAATCAGTGTGGCAGTGGCTGGTGGGGCTGTCATCGTGATCGTGAGGCTCAGAGCCAATAATCTGTTGTGCACTGCTCACTATAATATTGTTATAGTGTCTCTCTGCACTTCATTTTGTGTGTATCATATTTTTGTTTGTATGAATTACGTATATTACGTATAATATTATTGTATCTTGCATTTTACCAATTCCAATAATTCCAAGCGGTTTAATTACGAGTACTACGACTAGTACGTGACGTGAGCAGGTCTTCTTTGACACTATCATATATAGATATCGTCTAGTGACCAGCCACCATATAGTAAACTACAATACATTGCTATATAAACATTATTACTACAGGGTCTTGCCTCCAATTAAATAACTGCGTGTTCAGTGCTCAGTCTGCTGTTTTTCATATGGCTGTATTATCTTATAGTTAGGCGTATTCTTCGTACACGTTGTAGCTATTAGCTATACATATATGACGGATTAGTATAAGAACGGTCAGAAAAAAAGGATTATGCAAGACAAGTGCATAAAATATTCTTTTATTCACCTTTTTGAAGTTACAGTTTTACAGAAAGGCGTACAGCGTTTTACATAAAAATAAATGAAACAAAGCTTCTTTATTTTAGCTAGGTCTGTAAAAAATGTCTGCCTTGTATCATTTACCAGTTACTAAGTTACAGTATGTCACTTTTGGTACTTTTTAGATCCTTTTGAGATTTTAAATATCAAAAACGCGTAATTAGCACATTTTGTACTCATCAGCTCGTAATCAATAAGACTCTCCCGCTGCCTCATGTTCGTTCAAAATTATGTTTGCCATAATATGCTGTGCTTAGCGTACTTAATTTTTCTAACTAAAATCATAAGCTGCTTGTGGAGACGTTCACTGCAGATAGAACAATTGAGGAGAATGCAGGAGATGATTTGATTTGGGGGTGACACTGACAATGATGTTTCCTTTTACTTTTGTTTTGTTTTTTTACTCTTCTATGTAGTACAGTGTTCTTTTCGCATCTGATAATATTACATATAATAATATAGTATATATAGTTATATAGAGTTAGACTTTTGGGGAGCGAACGAGCGGTGGGATTGTGCGATGCAATGTAATAAAACTCTCAAGATTTTCAAGGCGAAAGACAAAGTATTACCATTGCCCATATAGATAATTATATGGTGGGCATATTATATATGAAAACAACATAACACATAACAGCCGTAGTAGGAAAGTGAGGGTGAGTGGCTGAGTGGGGTTAATTTTTTCAGGGGTTGCATAATAACACTACGAAAGGTAGACGACGCTTGTATCAACATCATCAACAATTTGATTTTGGTTTCAGTTGCTAACAAGTTACATAGGTAGTACATACAGAGTATAATGTTGTGTGTTGTAACTCTTGTACATTTTTTTTGTACAATATTATAGCGTGGAGAGTTTACACAGGCTGTATCAGTAGACAGTATAGAAAAAAAGGTCCGTAACCGTAATCCGTATTTAGTTTGTATGGGTATCCCTTATCTCTTCGTCTAGTCTAGTAAGTGTATAAAATTTTGCCATTTTATGCTATACAAATATAATATGTTTAAAATATATGTATACAGATTAAGTATCTACATAGTATGAATGGTGTGTGTTTTTTTTGTCATAATGAAACTTAAATACTAATAACTGGCTATTATATAATAATGCAGTAAATTTCAATAGGTCTCCTAACTCTCCTATACTTTGGGCGTTTAGACAAGCTGTTCAAGTGTCTACGTAAAAAAAAACATTGCAGTGCAGTAGAATGTAAAATCGGCCAACTGCAGAGTAGTAGAATAGCCGTAGTTTTGGTCTAGTGTTGAATTTGAGTTCACTACTGTTACTTTCATTGATGATGTTATGTTGTTATTGTAGTAGTTGTGTTTCCAACTTTTGAGTTGTTGGTTCTTTCCATTTCGGTGTCGGTTTAAATCAGGGTTTGTGTGCATCGTTGTTATTTTATTTTGTTTCATTTGCAGTATATGTGACAATCGAGAAAAGGGAACGATTTCATATTTTGCAGTCTTGTCTCTATCAGTGTAATTGAAAATCAATGCACAAATTCTGCATCTATTGAAAGTTTAAAGTATTAAAAAAATAATTAAATAATGGATATAACAGTTATAACATAGAAGCAGTACATACAATTTTTTTAAATTTTCGAAAATTGAGCAAAATAATTTCATATTTTTTATGCCGTCGTGTGTTAACTGCTGTATTTAATGGTGTTTTTATTTGAAAAAAAATTTAATAGTATAGTAGTTTAGGTGGTGGTATATGGTGGTGTGATATGCTGTGTTGTGTAAAAAGGAGTCGCACAATCCCAATAGCATTATAATATAGTGCCTCAGTTCCAACTTTCAACCTTGAAATTTTGTATAGCTTTTAAATAAAGTTTTATTCGTTAAAATACTAAAAAATGCTTGGGTTTAAAAACAATAGTGACAAAAATAATATAACGACGTGACACGTGACGATAATGAACAATAAGGAATATTGGAGAGGTGTACCCAAAATATTTTATTCACGAATAGTTCTGTTTCTTTTATCTGCCTCTACCATTGTGGCTTTTTGTTAGTGAAAGGCTTGATTTTAGACTTAAATTTAGATTTAAATTTATGTAAGAAAATAAATTTGTACGTTGTGTTAGAGTGCCTGTGTAAGTGGTGTGAACAGCGACAGTAAATAGAAACCACAAAAGAACAGCGTGCTTTATCTTAAGTGTAGAGCTCGTCGTCGTCATCGTCATCGTCGTCGGAGTCTTAATATATAATGTGTGTGTAGGTCGTAGGTAGTTACCTAAGTTATTTTTATTTTTTCTTGTGATCTTCTGTAATTTTATCTTGAATACTTGAGTTAGTTGAGTTTGAGTCCTTTTGAGTGTGAGATAATACCAATGTGGTCTAGAGTGAGTGTTTTAAGAAATGATTAAAAGTTGAAAAAAATATTAAAAATAATAATTATTTTATTAGAATATAAAAATTATTCTATTTTTGAATATTTTCTGGTATTTTGTGCTGTTGTTGTTTTGAATCTACAATTTTTTGATTTAAATGGCAAGTTGAATACTTCAGTCAGCAGTTGTCCAGTAGTAGAATTCTAGTTTTGACATAAATATCGTACGTTATGTTGTGTATACGACATACGATGTCGTATTCGTATTCGTAATATTATGACACATGATTTTAAAAGGTGAAAATCTGGATTTTTAAAATTCAAAAATTGTGTTCTTGATTCTTTATGCAGGGTTTTTGAATCATGTAATAAAATTAAATCCTATCCTAATGACTATAAGTAATGGCTATTAAAAGGCGTAAATTCGGCTATATGGCCGAATACTAAACTCGTCAAAAGTTAACTTTAATTTTTCAGATGTGCATACTACCGATTGAAGTAACCACATGTAAATATACGCAGTTGAAATGTGCAAATCAAACTACTTACAATTAATATTAAGAATGAGTCGCAGTTTTTACTAGTTGTATTTTTTAGAATTTGGAGCATTATTGTTTAAGTTGTATTGCAAATTGTAGGGCAAATGATGTAGATAGAATTTTTTGAATCTTCAACATGAGGGATCAAACATGTGATATTTTCGAAGAAAATAGTATTACCACTGTGTAGTTTTGTTGTTGTGGTATTCTGTAGCCTGGAGTAGTTAAATACCTAATTATATTGAAAATTGTTGTCGACCTTATTTGAGTCTTGTGAGTGTGACGTACTTACGTACGTTAGTAGTTAGTATTAGTATTATATTAATGCTGCTCTGTTCTATCCCCACTTTTTTGTAATGTTTCAATTCCGCTTACTTAGAATTTCCATGTGAACTCTAATCTGTTTTCGTCCTATCCACTTTTCTATAGCCTATCTACCATAAATTTCCATTTTATCAAATATGATTGACTCACACCCTCCTCCTCCTCCACGCACAGTGAGAATGGTATCCTCACAACAGAGAACACAGTACAGTAATAAAACAAATAATGTACAACTTACAACAACATCATCATCATCAGATCCTTTCAGAGCCGGAGCCATAGAGCACGGCAAAAAAAAGCATTGTTAACCTTTAAATCCTTGAATTGAATTTAAATAGATAAAGATAAGACTACAACAAAGTTCATTATTATTTATTTTGTGTTCTTAAGGATTCGACTGCGACTGCACCTATGCACCCCGCTCCTCTGCCCTGTACACTATAATCGAATTAATTACTATCATTTTATACATTTCATATATATGTATATATGTAATCACGTGGAGTCATCATACATGAGGTGTCCTGTACTTTAGGTACATACCCAGCACACGCAGATAATATATATTTTTACTACTTTCCATCTTCCTAATCAGAACTGGAGTACTTTGCAGAAATCTCCTATATATCGCCCTATCTCTCTCGTTTCGATGTTTTTATTTTTATTATTCTTTCCTGTGAGAAATAGACAAGTTTAATTTTATTAATGAGTTGTGTGATACTCATCATTATAGGGACTATGTACGGAGTTGCAGTTGCTCACGTTTCCATTCCACCTACGACGTTCCCGTTCTAACCCTTCATTAAAAAAAACCTTTATTCAAAATTAGCAATGTAAAGTAAAAGTTGGAGTAAGTGTGTGTTTATAATGTGTGTGTGTGTGTGTGAATGATACCAGTAACTAGTGCCAGTGTCAAACAATTATTTTAAAAAATATTCAAATACTTATTCTAAAATAATAGTTCTAATTTTAATGTATGCTCTCTTTTTCTGATTTATTTATACAGGGTAACTAAAGTGTCAATGAAGAAACGGACACAGTGAAACTGAAAATTAAGAAATAGAAGATAAGAATTCTCGTCGTAGAATGATTGGGGGATGTCGTCATTTGAAGTAAGGTCAAAGTCAATAGTCCAGAGAATCCGCAGAGTTGTTCCAGATTTCTATTAATTCTTATAGGAATTAGGAGTCGTTACTGGCATTCCATTTTGTTTTCCTCCCTGCCGACTACCGTGTGCTCATTCATACCTACGTATAAATTGTGTAATAATTTTGTGACTGTGAAAGGAATTAAATTACATTAAACACGGGGTGTATTAGTGCTAATTGGTCATAACTTACGACCGTGTGGCTGTGGAGTCGACTCGATGAGTAGATCAACTCTCCTAACTGCGTATGTTGTGTAGGTTGTAGTACATTTTGTAAAAGAAGTGTGGACTTTTAATAGTGTGAAAAGAGGAAAAGGGAAAATTAAATCTGAACAACATGGAGCGTGTTGTAATACTTGATAATTATTTTAGTATTCATTAAAATTAATGTCAAAAAATGGAACTAAAAATTAGGGAAATTAACTGTCAAGAAATTACAACTACCACCAACGATGATTTACACCTTTATCAGTCGAAATTGGATTGATTAAAAAAAGTCAGCTGAAGTTTGCTAGGAAAGAGCAGAAAAGTCTGGAGAAATAGGAACCAACGAATTTTGAAAATTGAGAAAAATCAACGAAGAAAATTGAAAATAATTGTAACAAACATTCAAAAAGATTAACAATTGTTTCAAAATCTATACTAGCATCGTAAAATTTCAGAAAAAGTTTGTTACTTCAGCTTCTTTAACGAAGTTCTTCTATTAAGAAAATATTTTGGAAATTGGCAGACTAGTGGAAAACAACGGGGAAAATCAAAATGGCAAATATTCGAAATAAAATATTTTTTGCGTGTGAGTCATTTTTGAGAGTGCCACCTTTGTTGATGGTGGATGAAATTTTCCGAATTAGCTTTGGCTTCGGTGGGAAGCTGATTGAGTATGGTGCAAAGAATCTAGTTACAATTGCACAGAATACAACAACATCTGATTCTAATTTGAATAATTATAATGACCAGCAAAGTCCAAACCCTAGTTACTATGAAAATAGTGGGAGCTATGCGGAATGGGAGAGAAGGATTTTAAATGCTAGTTCTAGTGACTTGATTATTAATGATGGTTCGTCCTCTTCGCCTGTTTTAAATCCGTTTTTAAATTACAACTCGAATAGTAAGGGTGTTGGGGTTGGGAATACTGTTAGTAATGCTTCCGTTT
This sequence comes from Dicyrtomina minuta, assembly GCA_949802685.1. Classification (NCBI taxonomy): domain Eukaryota; kingdom Metazoa; phylum Arthropoda; class Collembola; order Symphypleona; family Dicyrtomidae; genus Dicyrtomina; species Dicyrtomina minuta. The sequence continues at coordinate 34,830,787 of OX461808.1, forward strand.
ACTCAGCTTCCAGCTCTACGGGTGGGGGGTCCGAAGCCCAAACCGGATCAGGTATCAGTGACAGTAGGCCTTCTTTGGAAAATTATGTCCTGGAGTCCTTGTCGTCAGTGTGGAATGTGTTCACAAATGTGTCCTCCGTCTCGAAGACTGTCAATGTGACTGAGGCGGGAGCCGCGGCGGCGGCATTCATCAGTGGAGGTGGAAATAATGAGTCAGATTATTTATTTCAATTCCCTTTTGGGGACTTATCTTCACTCAGTGATGGGACATCCTGGGAACTGATGAGGGTTGGAGAGGTTTTTGGATGCTTGATCCGTAAGTGAAGAATTCTGTATAAATTGGATGTTTTTAATGCTTTACTGATTTAAAATTTAGACAAAGTATGTAGATATGTTATTTAGAATGATTTACGAAATTTTTCGAATCTCAGTAATAAGATATTTTATAACATAACTTTTGTTGTTGTGAATTTGCAGTATTTTTCGCAGCCATAATAATGTTCCTGTTGTCGACGGAGAATTTACTGAAATTATACTCTTATCTTGTATCGATGCTAACAATTTACTTGGCCTATGTGACTGCACCCATCCCCCTTGTGTGGGAAGCAGCTTCCTTCACGTCCCTCCTCTATAACGTTGTCTTCCGGTCGGGATTAGCTGGAATATTTTTTCTTACACGATTTTGGACGGCGGGTGGGCCACAGTTTGAGAATTCCAGCATCACTTCTGTCGTGGACTCACTCGCTTTCTCAATCTTCTATGTTTGCGGCGTGGTTCATTTCCAGCCTCTTGTCTACATCCTTCTCATTGCCCTTCTCCAGAATTCGTTGTGGGCCTGTCTTCCCAAAGTCTACAGCTTCCTCAAAGAGTCCTGGAGTGAGACGAGGCGGGTTCAGAATGAGTATGGACTCAGCCATTTGATTCAAGTTGAGTGTGCTCGACTGAGGGTCAACACGGTTTTCCGTCTCTTCTGGATCTCACGAGCTGTCTATGATGCTTTCTTCCGCTGTTGTGATGAGTCTCTCGCTCACGTCTTTCGCTATGTTATGTCTCATGGGACAGAGACTTTTACTGGAATTGTCGGACTCACAGTTACTGTCTCCGTTATTTGTCACTCGGTGAGGATTCGTTTTCTTAAACCGTTGATTATTGTAATTCTTACATAATTTATGGTAATTAATTCGTATTACTATTAGGGTTTGTAATATTGTTTTTGTTAATTCAAAATGTACGCCTGAAACTGTACTAAAATACGTGCTTAAAAATTTACTGGTTTATACAAACGGCAATAATTTCATATCAGGTTATTGAAAAATGTATGCAGAATAATCTTTAAATGTCATTTAATCCACTACTAATAAGTATGCTTCTTGGAAGATTAAAAAAAAATCTAATTTGTAATTAGATGTTTTTGAAAAGTTCAGAAGTTTCTTATTCGTATAAATTATACGAATAAATTATTCGTATAATTCGTATTCGTTTAAATAATACAGTACATTTTGTATTGAATTTAAAACTAGTGCTATTTTTGAATTTTCAGATTGGCGAATTCCTGTTATGGCTCCTGTATTTGGGAACAAATTCGGAAACGGATGCAAATCGATTTGGCTCTATTTCGACAGTTCTATTCTTTATACTCAGTTTACAGACTGGATTAACTTCCTTGGACCCTGAAAAAAGACTCGATCGCTTGCTCAAAAATGTGGTCTTGCTGGGGACGGCACTTTTCCATGCCTTGCACCAGATGGTAAGAAAACAAAACCACATGATTATTTATGTTTTAATTAAATGGCTTTGATTTTTAAACGGTTTAGAATTGCTCAAGATTATTAATATCCAAATTAAATTTTTTAATATAACATCGTCGGTAAAGAATGAAAACAGGTCATATACGTGAATGTTATAAATAGAAAAGAAAAAAAACAATAGTTTTTGATAGTATGTAGGTAATAGGTACGTAGTTTCTACGATATTTCTTTTAAGGCACTATGTTCTGCTTTCGGTTGGAAATTTTGGTGTGCAAACCAGTGTTAGCGATGTTAGCAATTTATTTTTAAACAGGTGCCACCCTGTTGTATTTTGTTAAAAGATCATATAAAGAAAAAGAAACAAGTTTTTCGTAGTTCCAAAGCAGTTTCTACTTGAAGCATCGTTTCAGATTAGTCAGAATTGTCATAAACTTCGGTGTAGCTTGCTTTAAATTTAGCAAAAATAACTTATAGCTTCTGTGATTCAACAACGTATAACAAATATTAATCCAGCATTTGATCATGACTTTTGCAATAATTGTAATGTATTTACTTTTAGGTGGCCCCACTTCTTCACGCCTTCCGAACTTTTCAAGGGCTTCAAATCCGTGCTGTGAGCATTTCCGTGGCTTCCCTCTCCGTTTCAATTCTGTCCACGATTTACCTTCTCCGCTTCAGCTCCGTCTCGACGTGGTCTCTCGCAGTCTTGGCCTTGGCCATTGAATTTAAAATTAAAATCGTCATTTCCCTCGTTATATCAATTGTAGTCTATCTCTCACAATTAGTTCAATACCCAGAATTCCTTCAAAAAGCGGGTAACGTTCTTCGCCGAGTTCTTCCAAGTGGTCTCAGTCGAATTGTGGATAAACTTGCAGATCAGCTATCTCACGAAGACATGGTTTTTTATTTAAAGTCCTTTGCGAACGTGGCGGAATTCCTCACGGGGATCTTTCTCTTTGTGAATGCAGTGTGGATCTTTATGTTTGAGTCAGCAAGTGCTATCCGTGCCATTGGAATGACGATCCATGCTTATTTTAATATTTGGTGTGAGGCGAGGAAAGGCTGGAAGATTTATTGTCAGAGGAAAACGGCGTCGATGAAAATCATGAGTTTAGCGGATGCCAGTGATGAGCAGCTCGCGGGAAGGAAAGATGACGTCTGTGCTATCTGCTACGAGGAAATGGAAAGTGCCAAAGTGACCTTGTGTGGTCATTTATTCCATGCGGTTTGTCTCCGGAAATGGTTGTATGTCCAGAATACTTGTCCCCTTTGTCATGAGCTTCTGTATGGAGAGGATGCTCTTGAGGATGGTCAGAATAATAGAGGGGCTGCGGGTAGACAGGGTCAGGGAGATCCTAATGGTGGAGCTGGTGCCGGTATGGATGACACTAATGGGACCGATATCGCTGAAGAAGACGATGAAATTTTTGAAAATATTCAAGGCCGCACTAATGGAACACCACAGGTGACTCTAATTCGGTCCCCAACGACACAACATTTAAATCTAGATGGACCACCCTCTTCAGGTTCAGCTCCCGCACCGACCCCGCCTGCTGCCCACTCTCAACAAACAAGTTTTAGAAATGGTTTTGGTACTCCTCTTAGTCGGAGCAGTTCTGTTCCGGTTGAAAATAGACAATCTATGTTGGAAATGCATGTGGGAGCGGGGGATGGGGGACTTGGTGCTTTGGGCAGTGAGTCCCCATCCCGTGTTGTTAGCGGCGTAGTTGGGGAATCCAGTCAGGCAACTACCCCATCCCGCCGTGAGAGTATGGCTGCTATGCGAGACATTGAACGCGATGAAATTCTACGGGCTAGTGTCAGTGTGAATAATAATAATAATGTTAACGTTAATAATGGTAATTTAAATCCTAATAATATTCCTAATAATCCTACTAATTCTAGAGCACGCGGGGGACTCGCCGTTTTGCTATAATTTTAACAATTATTCTAATTATTAATTTTAATTTATACCTTTCCATTTTTAAATATTTTATTTTGTATATGATTATACTGTCAGCAATAAAAATATCCGTGGGTGGAGCTCGGTTTGCTAACTACTATTATGGTAATGTGTAAAACGTCAATATCGATATTACATATAATTATATTGATATCGGGCAGTGCTTTGTTTTCAAAAAATCTAATTTTTAATCACACCCGAAAATTACGCAACTCAAAAGGTAGACATTTGTGGAAACGACAATTTAAAAAAACATTTAGCCAAGGTCGAGTTCAACTTTTGTACCTAATCTAAAATTACAAAGCGGAATAAAAAAGCCTGAGCAATACGCAAAATAATAACAAAATACAGCGGGCTGCAATGTTGTGTAATATAATATTTTTTTAAGACATTATTAAATTAAATCATTTTTACTTGATAAATTAAAATTTGAAAAATTTGAATTGTAAAATTATAGTTTGCAATTTTTTTTAGAAACGCAGTATTGGACATTGATTGTTGGTTGTACTTATTGCCATTTTGCCAGTTTAATAGTATTGCAATTGTGTGTAAGTAATGGGTGCTTGCTCGAGTTGTCACTCAGTCAGTCAGTGCTGTGTTATATAATGTATCATGGATATTCTGTCGAATAATTTACTGGTTTTGATTATGATTGTGGCTGTGATTTTATTTTGTTTTCTTTGTGTGAGTACGTGTAACTTTCAGCTTTGAATTACCTGCTAATATAACCGAAAATGTAATTACGGAAAATCGCCATGTTAAGTATAAGATAAATCGCTCAATAGTGATTTACCAAAAAATATTTGCAAGTTGTAATAATACAATTATTATTATTTTATCAACTTTAATTACAGTTTTAATTGTTTTTGTGATGACATGTGCTGAGTGGCTTATCACTATCGATGAACTTGTTGTTACAGACCTAATTATGATTAATTTTTGGTTGACTACATTGTCTATATCGTCAGTCGTCACTCAGGACGTGATTGTTTATGTAAATATTATTTCCTTGCAAAAATCAATAGTTTTAAACTTGTCATGATCTTGTCTTAATGTCTTAATTGTCTTCCACTCCGCCTTTAGTAAATATTTGGTTAATTTAAATTTACTTAATTAATTGTAATTATAATTTTTATAACTGTTACTTTAGTATTTTTAACATTTTCGTAGTCGTAATCTAATCAGTGCAGACAGTGGTCAGAGTCACATCACAGAATAATTATGTACGGATACTTTTACAAATACCTATATAGTTTAATGGATAGTTTTAATTGGTACATAATACGAATGTACCATGCCTATGCTATAAACCCATGCCTATACTGTAATTATATAGGTACATAATATACATATATAATAGAAGAAAAGTACTAGCGTTGTACTACACTTCTACCTATATATAGTTATTATAGGTACCAATACTACCAATTATTAATTCTATAAATTGTCTTTATACAACTATATAGATTATAGCCTTCATTTTAATTCAAATCGTTTTTACCTCAGTATCTTCAATCCTAATCTTAAATTTGTATTGATCAGTGATTTTGTTCATACTACTTACACATTTACAAAGAAACAACATCATAATTATTGTCTATGTACGGAAGTACCAAGGTACTCATAACTTACAATATTCTAATTCTCAATACAGATTACCTGTTTAAATTAATAGAACTCTATGAAATATTGAATTATCAATGAAGTGCATAGTATCAATTGATTTGAAAATTGAGATTTGAAAATAGCAAAAAAGATTTTTGGTGTCTGGTCTCACCAACAGTAACAATGCTAATTATTCAGTACTAGTAACAATTATATATATAGATAAATAATAAATAATAATATTATTCTATAAGAATTAAATTATGTAATTCGTAGTCCTGAATCTGAATTCTGAATCAAACAACCATTTGCCTATACTAATCGTATGTATGTGTTTTATTAGGGAGGCGTTAGTATAGTTGTATATTGCAACAATGAGAATATGTATGTATAGATTATTTTCTTCCTCATTGTGAAGTACTACTGTGATATGTAGATGTAAAATTAATTTAATTAAAATAAATGACTAATTAAATGTCCCTTTGTTCGATTTTTCGATTTTAATCGACTTCGTCGCTAATAAAAATATTTCAGTAGTCGTGTATATCCACATCGTATCTGCAATCTACAGTATGCCTGTAGTAGTATCGATATAATAGTAAATATAAAGTATAATGGATTGCCACACGTGTTAAACATGGATGATATAATTATCAGTAATAATAATTAATTGTATCATTTGGACTTTTAGTTTACATTATTATTATAATAACAGTTAATATTATGGTCAAGTAAATTCATCAAAAATATTATATAGAAGCTAAAATTATTGTTCACGGTTTTTGTTGTTGTTGTCTCTATCTAAAACTATCTTGTAACATCTACACAATCTACACACAGCGATGGATTACAGTATACACACAAATACGAGCTATTATTAGCGAACGTGTCATTATATAATGCTATCTTACATTAAAATGTAAATCGTTTACGCCGTCATACATTTCGAAAAAAAAATCGTAAATTATAATCTACAATAAAAGATTTATGATTTAATACTATTACTATTGTTGTTGTTTATTTTGTTATTTCTTCTTATTTTTTGGCTGGAATTCAAAAATTCGGCATTTACTTACTTAGGATTGCTGGCATTTGGATTTCTACAGAAATTGTAAATAGCAACATTTTATTGGTAGAACTAACGTAAGTCCAGTTTAACCGTGTTATTATTTATGTTAAAATTTCCCTATGGCTGAGAGATAAATCTGCTGCAGATTACAGATTACGCATGCTAACGTAAGGTGTTTTTACGTAAAAATCGGAGATGCTCCCGTTTGAATATGCTACCTTTTTTATTATTGGACAGGTTGGTATGCATACCTAATAACATTTTATTCGCAAGTGGCTTCTGTGATTTCAGTCATTTTTAGTGTAGCTGACATTACTCTCGCTCACACTTCAGAGTCAATGTCTCAAATTGAAATAGAAAGCTAATAAAGCTAAAAGCTTTCGTAGAAGAAGAAGATTATATCGAATGTTCTTTCTCAAGCCAAACACAAGCTATATTAAAGTTCGTTCTACACTGTGTTTTTATTGCCTGCTGTTATATTTACTGAGCAAATATAGCTGTGAGTAGTAACAGCATGCAAAATTCCATTGATTTTAATGATATCCTTACTATTATGGATAGTATCCTATACTATCCTAATACTAACTGAATAGCTGCAAAAAAAAAGTCTCTAAATTTTTCAAAAAAGCAATTCACACACACAAGACGGCAAAAGCGGCACAGACTGCTAAACCTTAGGCTAAGATTCTTAGCTAAATACAGAAAAGGAATATCAGTAGGGAAGGTAGAACTAAGACGCATCAGTAGTACATAGGCTATTATACTTTATACCTTTTTACATATTGACTGCATAGGAACAATAACGATTAAAATTAACTATACATTATTTTATGATTAGCATCTACAAGCACGAGAGCGGACTGAGGCATAGTGAAAATGGTGATGAATTTAGTCAATTCAGATAAAAGTTCAATAGAAGGCGTACTGCTATAAAAACATGAGCTATAGATTACAGATACAAGTCATACAAGCGAAAATACAGATGACGAAAGGCAAGAAATTCATTGCATGCTATTAGTATACTAAAACTTCTTACTTCTCCTGGTTTCTGGCTCGATTCTTTCTGACTACAAATGCGCTCTATACATTAGTAACATTATATATCACATATATTTGTATCGCTAATGTATGTGTATGTGTGTGCATGTCTCTGGAGGTATTAAACGCTCTAATGGATCATATTCCTCGACCCGGTTTTACCCGATTGGACATTCCGTTTCTGTTTTCAGCTCAATGTACCATCGTATTGTAATTTTATTTGAATATTGACTTCTATTGCGCCCGGCCCGTGTCCGCAAAGTCAGAGTCAGAAATTCTTCTGGTCACGCATTTGTACTTGTCCACGTCAGTCAACTATACTGTCGACTGGAATTTCTTTGAATTTGCGATGTCAGTCGCTTCGTTGTTGTTCTGTTCGTTTCAGTACTAATACCATGCTACCATGCAGGTTTCCTAGTCATCAGTCTTTCAGTATTTTCTTTGAATGTCAGTCAATTCAAGAAATGCCTGTACATGGAACTAACAAAGAATAATGGAGAATGGCTTCGTTCTGAGGAAAAATCCATGCGGTTTATGTTATCCTTTTTCGCTTGCTTTCTTTATAATAGAAAACTTGTGGATTTGAACACTGCACTGGCTGAACTACTGGAGACTGGAGGTTCCTGGCCCAGGTATTTGGAGACATGGCATCGCATCGCATCGGCATGGCATGGGGTGGGCCCAGCCGCGGATCCAGAAAGGGGCTAGAGGGCTTTACCCCACCCCTGAGAAGGACAATTTTAAACATTGTGGAAACAGCAGCGGCCATTTTCCAAGATTTCCGCACATCATTATAAGCCCCCCCCCCCCTCTAAAAAAATGTTTAGATCCGCCGCTGGGTGGGTCAGATGAAAGGTATGGAAGATGTCAAAAAAGTCTGCATAGCAACTAATTACAGAGCAGCAGTCAGTCGTCAGTCCTAAAAAGCTCTATAAAGGAAAGGAATAGGAAAAATAATAAAATACAAACAAGTAGAGGAAAATAAAAAATAACTAATATGACCACGCTATGATTATTTTGTCGGCTAATAATTTATGGAGGAAATTTTTTAAAGATAATAATGTTAAAACCCAACTTCTGATCTCTTGGTTTTGGTGTTGGTAGCTTGGTAAACTAAAGATAATCATTCACATAATAGTATATGGGACGTTTTTATTTGCGGTCACGGTTTCCTTAACTTATATTTTGGTCACGGTACGGTACGGTTTACGGTTTAAGGAAGGCTTCGATTTTACTACTATCATCAATCTGTATATTCTGTAATCTGTATTCTACTGGGTTCCGTTTTCCGGGTTTTCCGTATTATTAAACTTTGTCACGCAGTGCTGTACTGTGCTACCTCGAAACACCATATTATCATGCATATATTTATTTGTCATTTGCTATCGGAATTATAAAAATATTTAAATCTTTCTACTTGTTAAAACGTTATATAATTTATAATAATTTGTATTTTGCAATAGGTTTGAATTTGAAAATTTGAACATGCATTGCTAGAATATTAATATTTTTCGATTTTATTTTCGTATGAGATTTAATAAGAAAACTATAGACTGATAGGTTGTAGGATTTTTCCTACCCGGACTTTTCCAACCCGGACTTTTCCTACCCATTTGGTTACTACGCGGATTTTTCCTACCCGGACTTTTCCTACCCGAGACTATTACTTATGTAGAAATAAAACAGAAACACAACTATTTATGAGTGTACCGTAAATTAACTCCAGGTTATAATAAAATGCAAAAGTTGTGCGCATATCTTTGCGCAATGCGTAGTTTCTTTTTTGTACATGGGTAGGAAAAGTCCTAGGTTCGGTCGTGGGTAGGAAAAGTCCGGGTAGGAAAAATCCGCGTAGTAACCAAATGGGTAGGAAAAGTCCGGGTAGGAAAAGTCCGGGTAGGAAAAATCCGTTTACCAGACTGATAATACTAAGCTAACAATAATAAAATACTAATATTTTTGGTTTTGTACAGCAGAAATATACCAATTTCACCAATATACCACTTCATTTTTAGATTGTTTCACTGAGGAATATACTATACACTTAATCGGATTATCACAAGACTTAATTCTAAATTTAGCAAAAATATCAAAACAAAGTTAAACTTTAAAACCCAACTAAATTAATACACGGTATGTGGGTTCGCAAAAACTAATCTTACAAAAAAGATGAAAATCCACTGCAGTAAAGTATCGGACCCACGAAAACTTTATTTTTATCCCATCCATATACATACCTAGGTACTTACATTTCATTATGAACTGATGCAATGAAAATACAGCATTGTAATTAAAATACTAATATCGGAAGTTTCAGAACAGCATCATAGCAAGCAACGAGGAAAACTTACAAGCAAATTAATGAAACATAATCGATGCACAATGCCCCTACACAAAATTTAAGCTGACAGTAAATCTATTAACTAACACATAATACAAACGAAAACGAACTAATACGAAATACTTAGTTGAAAAGGGACAAAAAAGATTAGACCAGACAAGAAGCTATAGGAAATAAACTAGACTTGAAAGTTTGGAACAGCCTTTTTGAAAATCAAAATCCATAATGGAGAATATGAATGATATAAAATTCTTCGAGGTGGAGCGTCCAAAGATTCCACAGGTCCTTCTAGACGCGACGGTGGACTCGATGAAGGCAGGCGTGAGAAAAGATGATTTTAGACAAATGTCAGTGGATAACACAGGAGATGGTCAGCAGCAGACAACATCCGGTGGTGGTGGACAGCAGCAGTCACAGCAACAGCAGCAGCAGAAGCGAGGTGGTCGAGAGCTCAAGTCGAACAAGAAGAAAGGGCAGGAAGGAAATACCCGGCGGAGTCGGAAGAAGAAAGTTGACGAGGACGAAGAACCTGAGGAGCCCACTTTCCGGGCTCATGGGGAGAGACGACTCGGCTTCCTCGTCATCGGTGACCAACATCGCTTCATGAGTGGGGGGGACAAAGGGGGGAAGCGATCTTATTTGTACCCGGACGCACCCCCCATAGACTTCTCCTTCTCTCTCCTGTCCACCATTGAGGGTACAGTCATAATCTCATAATTCGTATCAAACTAAAAAAATTAATTAATTCTGTTTAAAATATATATTTATTTCCTATGCGTTAATGGGTTAATGTGCTCCTAAGACTACCAACGTGATTTACTATTTAAATTGTGTCATCTTGGTCTATATATCGTATGTGAAGAAGCGAATACGCATCGTTCCAATATTATCTAAAAGCAAATCCCCATCTTTCCAATAATGTTTAAAAGCAAAACCATATCTTTCCATAGAATTCGCATGAGTATAGCATGGCAAGCTCCGATTCAAAAACCCGTATCTAGAGTCAATTGGCCTACCCAAGTTTATTACAACTACAGCCCTGACATAGTTCGGTTGCACATTGAGCCGTTTGTCCGCACTTACATGTTAGTCGCCAAATGGCCAAATTTTCTAAGAGATTTTGCTTTTAAACATTTTCGTAAAGATGCTTATTTGCTTATAGAAAATATTGGAAAGATGCGGATTGCGGATTTGCTTCTTCACCCATGCAATGAATTTAATTAATTTAATTATTTTAAAATTGGCAGAGATAACTTCAGCACAGGAGCCTCCTCACATGAAAAGGAATTATAAATTCCCTGAGAAAACGGAGGACGATCGTTACAAAACTTCCAGCATTCGACTCTCTTATAATCTCGTGGAGACAATTGACGGTCTCGTTTCTGTTCTCTATAAAGTTTTAGATGGTGGACCACTTGGTCTGTGCTGGGTGGATCTGTCTTTCAATCACATTAATCAATTGGAAGACGACGTAATTACAGACATTTGATACCTACAATACGATGCCTATGTATCATGTATATAAATAATTACTGTAATGAAGTGTAATGGAAAAACTACAGAATTTATAAAATAAACATATGCATGTGGTTTATATTTTCCCATTTATAGACAATAGGGCAGATTCCAAATGTCAAAATTATGTATCTACATGGGAATTCATTAGCAGATATGCAAGAAATTCCTAAATTACAAGGATTGCCCCTTCTTCATACGTTGACGCTCCATGTAAATAAAAAATGACAATAATTAACAATCAGCAAGCTAACTACATTGCAAAATTATCTGTAACTATTATCATTATAAATTTAACTATAGATAAACATCATTTGTGTGCTTATTTTGGGATTTTTCACCTGCAGGGAAACCCAATAGAAGAGGAAGACGGCTACCGTGCATGTGTTATTTTCTACCTACCTCACCTAAAGCATCTAGACTTCATAGGAGTGACGAAGGGAGACAAAGCCAATGCCCAGAAATTCGGGAAATTTTACGAGCCTTTCTGGGAGAAACGTCATCACGAGCTGGAGACCCAAGCGAAGCAAGTCAAAGCTGCTCAAGAAATCTCGTTCACTGAGAAGCTCATGCAGAATGAGGAAGAGGAGGAAGACCAAGATTTCAAAGCGTAATTTAGTCCTTAATAATATTAATATTTAATAATTACCTTTTTTTAACTATTAATCATTTACATGTGTGCAAATTCAATTTGCAAATTATCTTCATTTTAGAATACAAATGGACGCATGAGGATTCCCACACCACCCCACCGAAAAAATATAATTTTTTATTTTAAGCCGCCGCCACGCCGAGTCTAATTTAAAAAATAAACTGTTTTGATTGATTAAAAAATTAAAATTCGGAATAAATCAAATTGCTTGAGTAAAAACAACATTGCGATCATTTTGAATTTGAATTCGTTGTTTGTTAATATAATAATAGACTTTTATTCAACTGTGTCCTTGGTTCTGTTTCAACATAGTCTGGTTTCGAGTTTTGGGTTCTCTGGTTATGAAAAGTTATTGGCAGTTCAACAGTACATAGAGTAGCATATCAATTTATCCATAAGTACTACACAGCATCATTTTAAATTTTATATTCAATGAAACCATAATCAGCTTAGCTTAAAGATTATTTTCAAAACCGACTTTAGGAGTTTCTGCAACTGGACAGTGACAAAATCATAATTTACTATCTTAGTTAGCACTACATTAATAATTTATAACACTATTTAATTAGCTATTACATGATTAAAAGTTCAACTTATTTACTTCTTCAGTAACAGATATTTTTTGTATTTTACTTGAGCTACTTAAAGTATAAACTGTAATCGTTGAATTATTGTACAGAAGTGAAAAATGAAATACCTAGCTTGGCACCTATTAAAGAAAATGGAGAGTAAAAACTAAAACTCAAAATGACAAAAAATACTAAATATTACCCAGTTAATCTTATTAATTACTAAATAAATTGTACATTAATCTTTGTTATTTTTTTTTACATAGTTTTGCTTCGAATTATCTTTTTCAACGTAAGTTTACTTGTATTAAGGAAATACAATAATAGTACTGTCTACTACTTCAAATACACGGAATTAAAAATAATAATAATAATTTAACTTATATCATCAGCCCAAACAACTAACTTCTGAATTCTGAATAGTTGTGAGTAGAGCACAATATCCGTATAGCGTAATTTAAATGTGCCTTGAAAATCAAAAGTGAAAGAATTCAACAGTAGATACAAATATTATTAAAATATGGAAATGGGAATACGTATAGTATTATATTGAACAAATTATCGTTAGCACAGAGTTTACAGTAAATAGTCTTAATCCGAATAATTTGAATGTGGGTACTCTTCACAATCATAATATCTGTTGAAGACAAGAAGAGAAGAAAAATTATATTCCACCCGAATTTTTCACCAATTTAATGTTTACCTTTACCATTTTATTCTCATTATGGTCAACTGTCCTCAAGACAAGACGCACGCCTCTATATTTACCTATATAGTGTATTTATTTCATTTGCATTTCAGCGCAATCCCTTCTAGATATACCCACAACAAACCAATCCACAAAGAAAATTCTGATACTGGTAATTCAAAGTATTTATTACCGTTAAACAATAATACCTAATTTACCACCTTCATTCTGATTTCCATTTACCATTTTAATTTAAACTTCTAGTAAATTTATAATAAAAGAATAGAAAATATTCAACTTTTTTAGAGCTTTCATGGCTTCTAACTTTTCTCATCTTTGTATCCCAACTGTATCATTCTAATAAGCTAATATGTAACTCGGTTTGGATTACCGTCCGCAACTATTTAACTAAATCATTAACATTCCCCTAGTTAAACAAATAGTTTGCCGAATATAATGTAGAACAGTTTAGAAAAAAATGACAAAAAAGGCATAAATGCAATAATTACTACAATCGAAATCTATTAAAGAAAACTTTAAGAAGTAGTACTGCCGCACTGAACTTGTGTGGGAGGTACACATTGTGTACTTAGTCATTTACTATCGAATTAGAAGAAAATCAGAAAATGCATAGGTACCCGTGCACTAACAGCCTGTAAAACATGCCTACACTGCCTCACTCCAGCTTTCAATTCTGGTTAAAATTAGCAAACACAGCTACTGCTAGTCAATGTTGACTTATATGTTACTATGTAGTTATTACTTATAACGTACGAAGAAAAACAAATATAATTATATAATGATTATAATATAAGTGTAAATCTGGCTCTAGCTTCTGGCAGGTTAAATATAATATTTCTTAGTGTAAAGTATAATAATTCGTTTTTAGTGCTGTTACGACTTGGTAACAAAAAACAAAATATTATTATAATTGTCACTGACACTGACATTGTCCTTCGCCCTCTCCGTTTTGACATTGGCAATGATAAGGTTTAAGCTTTTTATATAAAGAATATACGTACAAAGAACAGCCTTGAAGCCATTTGTGATTCAGATTTTTAGTATTTTTAGTACCTGTGGCTGTAACTAGATTTTTTAGAGTGATGATGTCTTTTGGGAGGCGTGTAGGGTGAGCGGCTTCTATCATGTCGATGTGACTTCTTTCTATCCCGACGATCGCGATGACGTGACCTCGACCGTGATCTAGATCTTGAACCTGAGCTAGAGTACCTAAAGATGTAAAAGAAAAATGTTTAAAACAAAAATGAAAGAAGTTAAAAGTGTTAATGGGGTACGATTTTAAACTACAATTTTAAAAATGTGGAACATAATATATATTAACTTCTTAGACAAAATCTTAAATGCCAATATTGTATAGCTGGATTTAATATAAAATACTACAGAATTAAAATATACCTAGACTTCTTCCTTTTCTTGTGCTTGTGTCTAGGAGGACTGTTGTTATAAACTATGGGCGATGGACTTTTCCGGCTTTTCTTCGTTCGACTGAAAATAAACAGCAAATAAATTTGTATAATATTAAAATAACGACTTAGTGCTTTCATGGCTTTCCACTTTCATAGATGAAAATATTAAAAATGCGTTAGCATTAAGAATGTGTGATATAATTATTATAAGTATAAACTTACACTGGTGACCGAGACCGATCACGTCGAGATTTCCTTCCATTCTGATCGTCACTATGACCTTGATCATCGTTCGATCTTCTTTTAGACACCTCATCAGACTCTTTTAATTCTTTAACCCGTTGCATAGCAGGAACTTCAGCATGACGTGGTGAAGATGGCCTCGAGCTATTTGGGCTTGGAGCTGGCTGAACGACTTTATTATCTGGAACTGGTGGAGTTGTTGACCCCGTTTTACTTTTAATCCTAGACTCCTGGTATGCTTTAGACAGATCTTCTACAACTTTCTCTAATTTTTCTATATTAACCTGGAATCATATAAAAATACAATATTAATGTTTGTTGCACACACTTCATATTAACTTAAGGATTGTCTGTATTCTTGTACCTCCCGACTCCCGACACATGATCATAAAATTTCAGACCATGCAATACAAACTTATTAACAATGTATAATATGTGTAATATAATATTATATTCATTATCATCACTATTTAAGAAAATTTAAGTTAAGACAAATGCCAAAATTACTACTTATCGCTAACTTTCCAGACTAATACAAACAATCTTATAGCCTACTAACTCTTTCCAAGTACCAATAATTTGTAAATATATATACAATGTTGTACGGGCTGCAGCAAAATCGACAAAATGAATAAATTATTATTTTGAATGTCTTGACTAGTATAATCGTTAGCTTCATAACTGATAGAAATTTATTAAGTAGGTACATTACAATACAAAAGTTATAAAATAGAATTTCCAGGTTGAACTGGCGAATCCTCCGCACAATGCTACGCCCTATGCTAAGCCGGGTAATGCTACGCCCTATGCTACGCCGTAGACGTTGCCAAATGTATTTACTGCCTAAGAAACTATACTACGCTCACCAATGCTACGCCCATAGGTCAATGCTACGCCCATTAACCTATGCTACGCCCATGCTCCTAATGCTACGCCCATACTCCTAATGCTACGCCCATCTATGCTACGCCCGTAATCCTCATGCTACGCCCATGCTCCTAATGCTACGCTCATATTCCTAATGCTACGCCCATTATACCATGCCAGTATATAACAATTAGTTTTTTGAAAATCCAAATCCAAGAATAGAAAGTGAGCGGTTCACTCAATAATGATTGCTATACAAATAAGCGTAAGACTCGTGGGCGTAGTATTGGGAGTGTGGGCGTAGCATTAGGAGCATGGGCGTAGCATTGACCTATGGGCGTAGCATAGGGTAATGGGCGTAGCATTGACCTATAGGCGTAGCATAGGTGAGCGTAGTATACTTCCTTAGGCAGTAAATACATTTGGCAACGTCTACGGCGTAGCATAGGGCGTAGCATTACCCGGCGTAGCATAGGGCGTAGCATTACCCGGCGTAGCATAGGGCGTAGCATTGTGCGGAGGATTCGCCAGTTCAACCGAATTCCAAATTAAAAGGTTAAACTATATTTGAGATTGATTGTAGCTGACCTTAGGCCTGTGGTAAAGTAAAAGTATACTTGTACATATATCCAGTATATCAGCCTTTGCCACATCGAAGATGGTGTACCAAGAAGGTGCTACGGGAAGAGGTATCTTTAAAATACGAGCACTTAAAAATATACAAGCACACGCTATAGACTCCGGTGTAAAGCGAACGAAAACATTCGTTCGAAGGGAGTCATTCATGTAATTCCTGCAAAACAACATTTTAAATATCACATTATATTGAGCCATTGAGCATAATAAATGAGACACAAATCCACACAATCAATATAGAAACTCAGTCGTATAAATCTAAATATGTGTAGCATTAAGGCATATGGTATATATATACAAGTTATAGTACAAGACAGCGTACCAGGAGAGTTGGACAAACTTCGAATTCTTGTCGTAGCAGAGTTGTTGAAGGTAGATTACAATCAGCTAGAAAAGTATATATAAAAATTAAAACTTGTGTAAATACGTCATTTAAATTATAAATAATCATTTAAAATTATTTATGCAGTATCTTTAATAAATTTAAATAAATGCGGCTGACTGATTATGACAATAATAATTACTAAATCTTTAAGAATAGGTATATTTTGTGGATAGAAACCTTATGTGGATGTTTAACATGAACACAGAATCCCAGCTCTTTAAGAACCCGTCTCTCGGCCAACGTAACATCGCTCTTGAGACGAATATAGGCAGGATCCAGAATAAGTGGTTGAATTACCCTAAAAAATAAGAAATACATCCATGTTGTCCTCTAAATTTGTACACTGGTTATATTGTTCAACCTGGAAATGGAAGTGATACTCATAGCCAATAATTTATCCCTGGCATTTTCTCCATGTCCACAACACCAAACCCCAATCCCAACCATCACAGACTGACAGCAGCCTTTAGAAGTAGAATTATTAGCAACCTTTCTTTCTTCCTGTGCACTTTCTTCCATCGCTTAAAGCGATGAGGGATTCACTGAGTTGAGCAGTAACCTGAGGCTGACGAGACGATGACGACAACATTGACGACGGTGAGTGACAAAAATTAGTACCGTGACTTAACTAAGTTAATGAAATTACCTATACTTAATTCTTATTAAAATTTGATTACAACTATTTTTAATGCCTTGTACACGCATTGCTAAAGACTCGTTAAGTATATACCTATTAATGAAAGTCAATCGTTTACATGGCACAATGGGTCAATATTGTTAAACTGACAATATATAACCATCATCAGTTACAATTATTACAACCAAGCACAGCAGAAAACCAGTACCAAATGCTTTTGAAGAGAGAACTCAACCCAACAGAAAATTAATTACTTGTCAAAATACAAGCTAATTAGCTTTAAAAAGCAAATTTTTCTACAGGCTACATTTTTGCAGATTACTACAAACGCACTTGCAGTAAAGTCTTGGAATTTTTTAAAGAAAAATAGGAAAGAATTATACGCAATCAATGTGCAAAGTGCTAAAGTAACAATAAAGTTGTCTACTTCAAAAAAAATTATTCCAATTAAAAACATACATCGTGAATACAAGAAAATGGAGCAAACAATAATAAAGTTTAAACCAATACTTAATACCAACAATCCGATGCTGCATGTTGCAAATTGCAATTCTGCCATATTCCAGAATACGAGAAATCCAATACATTAACTAGCACAGTTGCTAAAAAATTTGAGAATAAAAGAACATAATATGTGTAAGCAGTAAGCGTAAGCAATACTTTCATTTTAAAAACGCACCTAAAGCTTAAATTCCGTTTATTCATATGATCCAAAGTAGAAAACTACAAATTAATTAGTAATATTTTATTAGTACTAGAATCTACTTACTTAAAAGCACGTCTCATGTAAATTATCAAAGATCAAATCTTCCAAAATTTGAAAGAAACAGCATAGCGATAAGATCAAAATACCAAATTTCAAATTAAAGTATTCCAACAAATAGCGTCTCAGGACACGCTAAAATGCTACTAAAAATGTGTGCTTCAACACAATAAAATCCAGTGTAAGAGAATTCAGACTAACAGTTTCCCACATATATACGACTCAGGGAGGGGGGGGGGGGTGGTTATGAAAAGAAAAATGAAACATACTCTACGAAACAATTTGAAATAATAAAAACGAATAACGAACACCCGCAACGACTTGTAGGTTTCAAACAAAACAAAATGCACAATGATTAAAGACAAAAGTCGTTTGCAAGCTTATTGGAATTCAGTCGAAAAAATTGAGTATAACAAGAAAAGAGCAATAGAAGCGAGTAAGTTTCGCCTTTACAAAAACTACATAATAATATTTAAAAATATTGCCTATTCTGGTGCCTCCGCAATAGAAAGGTAATGAATAGAATAACCACACCTCAAAAGCTATAGCATCGGCTGCGATTTGAATACGATTCCGCTACTGACTTCAGACACAATTAATCTTGTTCTGATTCACCCTTGGCCTTAAGCGTGATTAGGTAAGTATATAACAATATAACGATTACGATATATCATATCAAATTGAGCAAATTATAACACTTGATACAATATTATGTGATAATAATTTACCAATAATTACCGTTACCGAACGTCACAGTCGTCATTGTCTGTCGTCTCAAATAGTAGACTGCTGAGGACTCCGATGAGTGAAGTGTGTGCACAGAGTTCAGAGTGTATTTATTCATGGAATTGGAAGAATTACTTACAGTGATTCACTCTGAATTGATTTTTCAACGAATTTGGCCTAGAATCCAACATGAAGCTTTAAATCATTTGTTCATATGAATAAGTGGACTGAATGACATGGCGAAGCTCAGTCGAAATTCGAAAAGTTGACATGAAATTATTGTATTTGACTTACTTGTGTGAGCGGACTTGTTTTATATGATGAAAGACATTGATGACGTCTCGAATTCGACGAGGTGCTTCTTCTATTTTTGATGCCAAGTAAATACAAGCCATTGCTGTCGTTTCCATCGGCTGACGAACAAATGACTTAGAATAGTAAAACCTTTGGAATAATACTTGACCTGTTGCCATTGCCGTCTGAAATTTAAATAAAATTAAATCAAATAATTTTCATATAATTTCTGAAACAGCCTTTTGAGAAAGGGGGAGTGGGAAGGGGTGAGGATGAATCTTCAGAGCTGGTTCATCCAGTAGAGCCCATGTTGTGGTTGTAGGCTCCTACTTTTGTGAATATTGTTGATTGTGATAAGAGTTAGATTAAATTATGAAACTTCTCCGCTTACTAAATATGAAACTGACTATGGATGGGAAAATAAAACCTTTCACAACTGCTGCATACTGAATTAGAAATCCCGAAGTAAGAATGAATGATGAATCAACTTGATGATGTTCAATCAATACTATACTCAATCTAATTAATAATTAATTTACTCTTAAATATTATATTGTTTGTAAATCATGAACATGAAGAACTTACCTGAGGTAGTTTTAATAAAATTCCGGAAGTCTGAATAAGTTCACAACCAATAATTCGCAAGTCCGTTTCACTTTCCGGATCCAACCCATCCAGACATGACGGGGTTGGGGACAGTTTTGGCTCGGGCATTAAAACATTGTCTAAGGTTATTATAACTTTACCATAAGCTTTTGTAAAGGAAACTCCTTGTGCTTCACCTTCACTCCCTGCTGCTGTCGCAGCCACCGCGACTGGCAAATTTGTTGCAGTCATATTTCCGATTTAGTTGAAATATGAATTTGGAATTCAAAATTACGAAGCCTTACAACAACCAACACGAGCCTTTTAAGTTGTAATAAAGTGATAATGAAGTGCTGACAGTCAAACTGAGTTTGTAAAATGTATGCCCTCCTAGTTTTCAATTCCACATTTAAATCAGAATTATTAGCGCAATCCTCAACTAACTGACTTTCATCCTCAATTTTTGATGTTGACTACGCTCAAGTTAAACTACAAGTTAAACTACAAAACAAGTTAACTCGTCAAATACCATTCAAATTCAAAATAACGTGATATTAACATAATTAAAAACTCTCAGCTTCAAAGTATTAGCAGTCAGTAAAAAATATATATTTTGAATGTTTCATATCGTTCTTCGATGAAAATTATCCAAAACTCAAACTCAAATAAAGCTGGACGCACACACAAGACCGACCGACCGCTGGCCCATCCAAAAGGCAGGTCTGTCCGTGTTTGTGGCGTGAGTGTGAGAACCAAATCGACAGCCAATTGAATTATTTAACAAACACTCTTCATCTACAATGTTTCGAAATCTTAATGGACAGAATAATTATTATAATTGATAGTTAAGTACACTGCACAGAAAACAGTCAACAACATTAACAAAAATTCAATAATTAACTGAATAACAGGAAGAAACGAGTTCAAAGTTTCTCCAACGAATATATATTTGAGCTTGGCTCTTCTCGCTCATTTATTGGCGGCGGTATATAGTGACGTATATACATACGCCAAGTTAAGATTATGCACGAGATGCATAGACGTGCGACACGGCGGCGTCTGAAAGCACACTGCACGTTCAGTCAATGCTGCGTGCGGCGTGAGGAAATTACATTGCTCAATTTTCTCGTTTGTTAAAAAGCCTTCTTTAATATTCTTTCTGCTGGCTTCCACTTCCACTTTTATCAAACTTTGCGGCTGGCGTTGTTGTCGCATCTGCCTTAAGAATACATACGACGTACATACCTACTCATGTACATGTTGAATTCAATAGCCAATACTACTGTTGTGTTTTGTTCACAAATCACCATTGTTTTTTCGCTTGTGATTGTGATATCACAATCACAATCACAAACTACTAAAATGGGATTGTGCACAATCACAAAATCATCACAACGAAGCACCAACAAACGAGCACTAAATGATTTTAGGATCGTTCGTAAATGACATCCCAAAAATTATCATTCATTTATTGGGATCGTCCGTAAATGACGTCCCGAAAATTATTATTCTTTTATTAGGATCGTCCGTAAATGACGTCCCGAAAATTATCATTCTTTTATTGGGATCGTCCGTAAATGACGTCCGGCAAATTATCATTCTATTGTTAGGATCGTCCACAAATGACGTCCCGCAAATTATAATTCTTTTGTTGGGATCGTCCGTAAATGACGTCCAGAAAATTATCATTCTTTTATTGGGATCGCCCATAAATGACGTCCCGAAAATTATCATTCTTTTATTGGGATCGTCCGTAAATGACGTCCCGAAAATTATTATTCTTTTATTAGGATCGTCCGTAAATGACGTCCCGAAAATTATCATTCTTTTATTGGGATCGTCCGTAAATGACGTCCCGCAAATTATCATTCTTTTGTTGGGATCGTCCACAAATGACGTCCCGCAAATTATAATTCTTTTGTTGAGATCGTCCGTAAATGACGTCCAGAAAATTATCATTCTTTTATTGGGATCGCCCATAAATGACGTCCCGAAAATTATCATTCTTTTATTGGGATCGTCCGTAAATGACGTCCCGAAAATTATCATTCTTTTATTGGGATCGTCCGTAAATGACGTCCCGCAAATTATCATTCTTTTATTGGGATCGCCCATAAATAACGTCCCGAAAATTATCATTCTTTTATTGGGATCGCCCATAAATGACGTCCTACAAATCATTATTCAATTATTGGGATCGTCCATAAAAGACGTTCCACAAATTATCAATATTTTATTGGAATCATCCATAAATGACGTCCCGCAGATTATCATTCTTTTGTTGGGATCGTCTATTAAAGACGTCCCCCAAATTATCACTATTTTAGGACCCACATACCCCTCTGCACATTTTGTAAACGATAAATTTTTATATTGCGTTTTATGTTTTATGTGCTGCTGGTAAATTGAAAAAATGAATAAATTATTATAATTATTAAATTGCTTTTTATCAATACCCGCCTAGACACACTGACCCTGCTAGAAACGTCTTTAGTGTTCAAATTTTCACAAGTGTTCAAAGTTACTAATTTTCTTGTCGTTTTTTATACGTTTCACTTCGTATTATTTTGTTATACATACACTAATTAAAAATACGTATGTTTACTCAAAGTGTACAACACAAAACATTTTCTCAGTGAACACAAATTTTTCTAACTCCAGTGCAGAATGCACAAGTGAATTTAGTTATTGGTGTGTGTACAGTGTTATTATTAGAGTTTCAAGTGTGATATTTTCTCCAGCAAAGTTAAGAATGCAGTAGGGTAAGGTAGGGTATCTGTGGTAGTCAGGTAACTGTGGTAATGGAAAACCATAAAGCAACGAACGACAGCCGTTGTCCGAAATTCGTTTCAGTTCACTCAACTACTCATTGAGTACGTTCTGGCTGATGCTCCCCGCGATAATCGAAAACTTGTGGGAGAAGAAAATCACTAAAGTTGTCGTGTCAATTTTATTAGTAATGAAAACTTATTTTCATTTTCTTCAAGTCCCTCTAACTACTGATACAAAACCATTCGTATTGAAACCGATTGTGGAAAGATAGTTGGGGTTGTTTGGCATAAGGTAATTACAATAAGGAGGAAATACAAATTTAATCTTTGAATTGGTGAATTTATTTTTTATTTTTAGTAATTTCCAAGCGGTCGTCTAAATGTGGTAATGCCAGGGCTTCTAACTGTGGTAGTGTGAAAACCATGCTAAACTCATTGGAAATTTTGTGAAAATGGAGCAAGTATGTTTAAAAAATATAAGTGATAATATTTCAGTTTGTTTTCATTTGTTTAGCATGCCATAAATTGTGAAAATGGGAAAAAAGAAATAAAGTGACAAAAGTAACTAAGTAAGCCATAGCAGTAGAGTGCGTATATGTGATCATGCCTTAAGTGTGATCAGTGGCTGGTGCTAAAGCACAAGCTGCATCAGAAATCCTTTACTAGCCGGTAATGATAGCTTGTACTCTTAACTAACGACAGTATAATTTAGGGTGCGAAACTTTGAAAACCTGGGCAGAGTAAAATCGCCGAAGTCCGAATATCAGAATAACTCGTATTCCGAATTTTTTTCCGAGTTTTCAAATTTCAAAATTTTTAGTGTTGTACATTTTAGAATTAAACAACGTGTGCAACGTGATTGATACATTCATTACCAACTAGTTGAATATACTGTTTGAGATTTTCGTACGGAGAGTTCCCACTAAAATAGATGAAAGGTCAAAGTGTCAAATCCGGGAGTTGTGCTATAATGTGATCATTCTATGAGCTCTAAATGTGATCAGAGCTGCAGATGGCTAAAAGCATCGAATCAACTCAGTTTATCAAACAGCTTATTAAAATAAGTTGACAATGCTGTTTTACATCATTAGGGATCGTCCATAAATGATGTCGTCCGGATGGGTGTGGGTCCAGTCAGATTTTGAAGACATATTACATATAGCGGTTTAAGTAATGTTGATGTCATGACAATCATGACATATAGGTGAATGGGTCCTAATAAAGTTTTAATTTGGGTGACATTATTTATGAACCATCCCTTACAGCAAATTTTGATTTTTTGCAAATTAGAAAAATGGGTGGGTATTAAAATTCAGTGTATCGTTAGCATTATTGCTCAAGATAAATCCACTTGTTCAGGAATTCCTCGATCATTTATGCAATTGCTGTTATCACATGTTACAGATGCCGAATTATCGTTTATTTTATTTTTACCCACCAAGATGTGGACATCATTTATGGGTAACCCCTTAAAAATCGCCATTAAATAATGTCATCGTTCGGGTCAGCTGGTCTAGCCAGATATTAATGACTGATGACATTCCATTTTAAAATAGTCGCTTACTCAATGGTAAGAGATCATCCGTAAATGATGTCAGGGGTACGGTTAGTGGGTCAGCTAGGATCTTGATGACAACGTATGTTAAATTCGTTAAAGCTATTCTACACAATGGTTCGGTTGATGACAGGGTAATCATAGGGTCGTAGAAATGGAGAAACTTCGATGACATCATTTATGGGCAACCCCTAAAATGATAAAATAGTGGTGGGACAAAATGTCATTAATTTTGTGACGCCATTTGCAGACCACCCCAAAACATGTGATTTTGTATTTTACGCATGTAGTGATGTAGTGTTATTTAAACTCTCATAAATGGAACCTAATATCGCATTATCTTTCATTTTCCATCTTATCTGAAAGTTTTCTAGTGTGATCACATAAAAGGCACTAACTTTCACTGTAATATTAATGCAATTTTAACATGATCACATTTTGGGACACGGTGATCACATAAACAGCATTTTTGTAATATCGAAAATTATCGAAGATATTTCATACAATTTGGTACAAGTCTTCGAATTTTCAGTTTATCGGTTTGATATTTTAAGGGTATATAGAGAATGAACTGGCTAGTATTTGAGTACACAAACAGTGAATTTGGAGGAAGTACAAAAAAAGTTACAGATTTTCAAAGTTGAAAAAAAATGAACCCGATCACACATACGCACTCCCCTACTACACCAACGTAGACCTTAACGATGTCATTTTTTCTGTGCAAAGTGGATCATTAACAACATTCATTTAATTAATTAGCTTGTATTTGGTTAGTAGTTTTAGTACACACGATTATTTTTATTTTATTCATTAAATGTGATTTATAGAACCTAGTGTGATAAAATCTGTTCCGGCTTAATATGCGTTATTTACATGTTAATTGATTTTTAACTTGTGTTTTTTGGACTGAAATTGCAATAAACGGTGGGTGTTCATAACTTTGCTAAACTAATAATGAAGGTGCCCATTCATTTAATTATTTCATAAAAAGCAAAATAAAGCTTATTTACATTTTTTTCGTACTATAATATTTGTTAATTTTAGCAAAAATAATACTACCACAGTTAGAACCCTGCTTACCACAGTTACCGGACCTAGCAAATTTCCCACTCCACCTAGGTCGTATAGTTTGAACACCTGTAGTTTAATGATGCGGCAGTAGAATTTGATAAGAATTGGGTACAGTATTCAGTACAGTATGTGTGTCAAGTGTATAGTGCTATTCCTTTCAAAATTTTATTAACTTGGTATTACAGATTGAAAAACTGAAAGTTTTCCAAAAAGCTACCACAGTTAGAAGCCCTTACCCTACCTACAACATTACAGTTTCTAAATTTGACGGAATCAAAGTTTAGCTCATTTTGTTTTCATTAAGTGCCATTTCTGTTTTTTGTTTCAGCAAACCAGCTATTGTTGACATCCAGGGATCATATTTTTGTGCAATTCAATATATATTGCACCAAAAATATCATGTGTAAGTGTTTAATGTGATAAAATGCACTCATCATATTGTGTACCTATTGGAAAGTATAACTTCAAACTTAGAATCAGGTTTATATACTTTTTGAACACCAAAATGTTGTATCAGTAAATGATAAAAATATGAAAGTGTTACTCTAACTTAACTTCCTCAGTTTAGTTCGTTATTTGTTTTACAATTAAATGCGTTAGGTGTCAACTTCTGCACTTCAAAGGTGTAGGTATTGCATTTTGCACTTTACTGGTGCAGGTAATACATTTTCCACTCTAGTTATAACATTGTAAGCATGTACCAATAATTTAATTCATTTATGCATTTTGATGGACTTCGGCAAAAGCGCGTCTAAGAAACGAATGGACATTGGCAAACATACCTCTTCACTGGCGATACTATTTTCATGGTGTACTTTGTAGTTTATTCAGTTATTTTTTAATCTTACTAATAGAAGTTCGTAGTAAAATGTACAGAGCGTAGAGAGTACGACTAATTTTAGAAGAACATAAAAAAAACAGAAAACTAACTTTTGTGATCTGAACAGTTGAGATCATGAATAAAATATGTAAACGGAAGGGCCAGTGTGTCTACACAGGCATGAAACTTCAAGTAAAAATTAGCGTTTTCAAAACGTGCTAAAAATGCCGTGGGGGTAACTGGGTCCTAAAAATGTGATAATTCAAGTGAGGTAATTTAAGGACCATCCTAACAAAAGAATGCTAATTTGAAGGACGTCATTAATAGACGATTCCAATAAAACAATGATCATTTTCGGGACGTCATTTATGGACGAACCTAATAAAAAAATGTCTACGGGACGTCATTTGTGGACGATCCCAACAAAAGAATGATAATTTGCGGGACGTCATTTGTGGACGATCCCAACAAAAGAATGATAATTTGCGGGACGTCATTCATGGACGATCCCAACAAAAGAATGATAATTTGCGGGACGTCATTTGTGGACGATCCCAACAAAAGAATGATAATTTGCGGGACGTCATTTGTGGACGATCCCAATAAAACTGGAAAACTTCCCCCCACCACCCCCACCTCATTGTCAACAAATTAGGTTTTTCTATCGTTTTGTTAACAATCACAATTTTTCACAATCACAATCTTAGCATTTTAATACAGTTTGTGAACAATACAAATTGTGATTGTTTTGTGATGTGAGAATCACAATAATTCACAAACAATTGTGAACAAAACACAACAGTAGCCAATACTATGCGTTCCTTTTACTGAAGGGCCTTGCGGCTTGAACTTGCCCTGCTAATGCCCTGCTTCCAACATACGCATATTACGGTTGTCAAAGCAGCCAATAAAACGACCGTTGCCATTGGTCAGCTCAAGTACGATTTTTATTCGAATTTTTTTACCGCTTTTTTAAAATAATCTACATTTAGCTAATGTAGCATTTTTATTTTGTTAGCATTTAGCTTTAGCAGGATTTAGCTCGATCAATATTTATAATTTTTTTGAATTTGGGCCATCGTGATTCTAGAATATATTGGAAAAACAGCTTATTTTGCAATTGAATTTAATATTATACTGTATTTGCAATCTACACTCACGAAAAATTTAGGGAAGGAGATTATCCTATGAATTTTACAATTCTCTGTTTTCAGTGATCTTTCAAACGTAAATAATGACAAGATGAAATCCTTTCTTAACATAAGATACAAGCTCGATGAGCATCATTCCGCGTGTAGCCCGTGTCCAAGCGGAAACTATGGTAATCATTTTCTTTAGAAAATTTTATGATCCAATCTTAAAAAAGTGCTCCACCAGAGCCTTTCCCATGGCGTGGGCCCACGCCCGTCCTCTTTTGTTGCGAAATCGTCGATATACAATGTTTTTCCAGAGTACAAAAAAATCCCCTGTTCTAAATCCAAGAATGCTTCTGACTTTATTGTTTTCTTCACGGAGTTCACGGACCTTTATTAATGTAGATGAGACGAAAGCCCTCTTCCTGTTGCGTCCGCACACGGGATACAAACCCTTTATATATTTTAAATGGGGCCGGAGACCTGGGAAGGTCGAGAAACCGGCTCCATTTGTGCTTGCCTCTTTTATTTCCATTTTTTTAGCAATTAAAATCGATACGAAGTAATCCGAAAAAATCAAAAAGTATGACACGAGACAGGCACGAGACTCGTAAACTGAAAGGGAGAATTTAATTTTAGCTTTTACAAATAAAATATGTACAGTTGAGAATTGAGATGTACATATAGACATTTTTTAACAATTAAAATCGTTTGCAAGTTCTAAAGTTCTCTGGCCCGGCGGGACGGATGGTTCAAAGTGGATCAGAAAACCAGGGCCGGGCTCTAGGGGCCGGGCGCGGGCTCAATGTAAGGTTTTAATAAAAAGTACTGCCTATTTTTGTATTTAAACATCTAGCTACATTAAAAATTATCTAGTAATTTCGTAATTAAAAAGATGCACATCGTAACTAGTGTTTTCTAGATTATAATTCTCAAAATTTTGCAATTTGTTTTGCAACGAAACTCTTTTTGGCGTATATAAGCTTTGCGCCAATTTTTTTACTGAGGATTCGAATTGTATAAAAAAGACGCCTAGCAAAACAAGGCCTTATAAAAAAACAAAATGGCGGCTTAAAAACTGAAAAAGTAGAAGGCCCAAAAAAATCAACTTGAACCAGGGCCGGGCTACGTGTCGCGCCGGGCCTGAAAGTTCTACAAATATAGATAATAAAAATATGTGCATTTCAATATGAAACCTATATAATATACTTAACAACCTCTCGTCAACAACAAACTGTTAGAGCTCGCAAAAATTAAGCAGGCGTCTGTTTAAATAATTTAGCACAATAACCGGTGTCAACTGAGGATATAAATTTCAAATTCGCCCATGCAGCTAATCTTTCTTGTATGATATACCAATTTCCCAATGACCTTGAAATGATTCATGGCTTATCACTATGATTGCACTCTGTAAAATATGAATATATCAAGGGCGAATTTGTGAATTCTGGAGTACTAACTGATAGGTTTATTATGCAATTAAAGAGGAAAGATATTAATTTGTGCGAAAAAACCATTTACGACGCAATTTAAGGCTACTAATCCAATCTATGAAAGTAAAAAATGGCTATAGAAAAGACTAAGCGAAAAATACTAATAAAAAGTTATGAATTACGATGCATATAGAATAGAATGCAAACTGCAGTCCTCGGTCGTATATTAGACATAGTTTATGGATTTCAAAGATCAACTTTTTCTTGTGTGTATTGATGGCACAAAGAACGTATTAGATTTATTTTTGTATTTTTTTATTATTCTGAGCAAATATACCTAGGACCTACTTTAAAATCCAGTATTTCACTGGTCTTTTATATGCATGTAAAAATGATGAGATTCCATCTCATATCCCTTCTTTAAGTAGAGTCGGTGAGCAGCGGTCCGAGTGGGTCCGTGTCCACTATCCAAGGCCAGAGTATTGTATCCATTCTCTTTAGCATGGGCTATTACCCAATCTTGAAGAGCCCCCGCGTAGCCCTTTCCCCGCCCTTCTTCGGACGTAGCCACATCGCCCACGTACAACGTTTTCCCAGAGCACAAGTAATTCCCAGTTCTAAATCCAAGAATGCTTTTGACTTTATCATCTCCCGGGTCTTTAACGAACATGAGGCGGAAGCCCTCCTCCTGCTGCTTCCGTACACGGGATACAAATTCCTCTGGAGTTTTTAAGTGCGGCCGGAGTCCCAAATAAGTTGGGAAACATGAGATAATTTCCGCATCCGTAGTCGCCTCTTTAATTTCCATAATCTTATTAGTCAGCACTGAATGTGATCCTAGAAAAAAATCAATGTTATATAATATTGTTCATGTTCTAATCCAAATTTCACGTTTTAGCCAAAATTTTGTATACAACTATACAGTAAATACTGATATTTAATAAGTAACTGGTAAGAAAGCCATTTAGACAAAAGTTACGATTATAGACATGAAGATATATGCTTGGTAAATACTTACTGCTTATTCAACAATCTGGAGAGATCTAAGACTGAATCCACTTCCACGAGAGGTGAAAAGTAAGTGATTATTAAATGTATAGAGACTCTGCTTAAAAGGCTAAATCGGTATACAATATTGCAATGTAAAATACATTCTGTTTTATAAAATATACAAAGTTCATGCAAGTTCAAGGGTTAAGGAATTCGAGTGTAAATTAAGATTGCCACTTAAAGAAAGAGAGAGATGGGTAACTCGAACTCGTAGCAATGTTTCCGTTATCTCCAGTGATAACGACAACTTGTAGTAATGTTTACAAAATATATATACATAAAATATAAATATGTTGTCCAATAAAATTCTTAAGGACATTGGGTGCAATCTTAATTTGAATCACTGTTATGAAAAATTGTTTAACTGCCTTCAGCAGATTTCAATAACTGATGATATTTAAACTCATTAGTCAGTGCAGTGTCTCAATTAACGCATTCTTAAAACTTCGTGGAAGTTAAACATAAAAGTAAATTTTTAAAGCATATAAGACAGTAGTTATAACACAGGATTTCAAAGAACCGACATTTTATCATTAGAAGTATAGGAAACGCTTTTACACTTAGGAAACAGTAATAAAATGTAAAATTTCATTAAGTTCACATTTAGGAATCTTTTTTGCACATGAAACATTATTTTTTTTTAAACATTTCTGGGAATTAAAAAAAAATTCTTTAATTGTAACAGTTTAAAATGTAAGTAAAGGAATGTCTGACGATTCAGAAAATGAATCCATCTCAAACAAGGCCGTTCTAGATTCCAATTTGTGATTTTTCAAAGTTTTACTGTATAAGAAATGCCTGCTTGTTTATTTTGCCGAAAAAAATTATAGTTTACACAGTCAAGTAAGTACGTTATAAAATGGAAATTGGCAACTATTTTTATGATATTCGACGGTTTCAATTTTTGGCTATTGTGATGAATATTATCATAAGTTCATAAGATACGAATATACGTTAACCTCTGTACAAATCGAATATAATCTTAATATTATTAATGTTCGCAACACATAGTGCAGTAATTAAATATTTCATAAATGGATGAAGCCAAAAACAAATATAAAAACATCTGGTAAACTTGTAAGTAACTTGCTTTATTTTTTTGGTATCATAAATTTATTCATTTAAATTTTGAACTGTAGATTTGAACACATTTTATAAGCTACAAATCCTCGCAAGAGTCAACACGACACCAACGTACTAGCAATGCTTATTGATCTTTCAAGTGCATCGCAAAGTGATGGCCAATCATATTAAACCCTTTATTGAGGAACAGACGATGAGAATCGTTCCAGGTGAAGCCACTGTCCAGCGAAAGACTATTGTAGTCATGTTCCACGCCATATTTTTTAATCCAATCCTGAAGTGCTCCAGCATATCCCTTACCTCTCCCCTCTGGGACTGTGACTACATCATCAACGTACAATCCCTTCCCACAGTACAAATAATTCCCTGATCTAAATCCAAGGATACTTTTGACTTTATTATCCTCTGGGTCTTTAATGTACATGAGATGAAATCCCTCCTTTTGTTGTGTGCGTATTCTTCCTAGAAATTCCTCGTATCTTAAGTGCGGCCGGAGAACTAAGTAGGTCGAAAAACAGGCCATGATCTCTTCATCCGTATTAGCCTCTAATATTTCCATCATAGTTCTGTTGGGCTACCTCAAATAATAAATTCAATTTTTGTTTTAAAAAAATTTATAATGTCACTTCATTATTTTAATTAATATTTTTCACACGATAAATATAATACTTATGTTGACAAAATAAATGTTTTTTTGGGACGTCATGCAAATATAATTGTTTCGTAATACACATTAGGTGAGAGTTTTAGACGTTTTAGCCGAATTTGCTTCTATACAACTAGGAGAGTTTACCTCTGTTTCCTTGTGTTCTAGGATATGATCGAGATGAAATAAAGAAGTAATTAAGGACAACTCCGCAATGCTTGTGTAGATGATAGGAAGACTGTCCGTTTGACACTTGACACTGCGAGTTATTGATTGATTGACTGAACTTTAATAACGTGATTATTTACAGCTATTTGGCACAAAGCCATTCTTCCATGGGTAACACTAGAATAATAAAGCAGTAAATAGTTAACATATAATCCTGGTAAACAGCAGATACAAAACTAATACTGATATTTATTAAGTAACTGGTTACTGGTAAGGAAGAAATCTACACAAAGGTTACGACGATAGTCATGAAGATATATACTTGGTAAATACTTACTGCTTATTCAACAATCTGGAGAGATCTAAGACTGAATACCCTTCTACGAGGTGTGAAAAGTAAATGATTATTAATCGTATAAAGACTCCGCTTAAAAGGCTAAATCGGTATGCAAAATTGTAGTGTAAGATGTACATATTGTTTCATAAAATATTATACAAAGCTCATGTAAGTTCAAGTTCAAGGATTAAGGGATTCGAATGTAAATTAAGATTTCTACTTAAAGAACTCGTAGCAATGTTTCCGTTATCTATCCGCAGTCTGTGATAACCAGAACTCGTAGTAATGTTTACAAAATATAAATATATACATAAAATATAAATATGTTGTGCAATTAAATTCTTATATTGGGTACAATCTTAATTTGAATCACTGTTATGAAAAATTGTTAAGTAAATGCCTTCAGCAGATTTCAATAAATGATGACATTCAAACTCACTAGTCAGTGCAGTGTCTCAATTAGCGCATTCTTAAAATTTAGTGGAAGTTAAAAATAGTGTATTTTTTATCACATGCATATTACATAAGACGCGCTGCTTTTTGTGATTTTTCATAGTTTTACTGTAGCAAAAACGTTCACATTTAGGGAGCGCTTCTTATACTTATACCTATACAGTATACATTAATGTATCTTGTACTTAATCTTAATCTTGTCTACGCCTAAATTATGAAATGCTACTAATAGTAAGTTGTAATGACTATAATGCATGTGTCTACTAACAAATAACATGAGCATTAAGGTAGCCACCGGCGACTAGTACTAGTTATATCGCTATCAATTATGCAATGAGCCGATTCAAGTTTTTGCTAAATTTTTGATAGGTAAATTTATTCATTTAAATTTTGAACTGCAGATTGGAACACATTAAAGCTACAAATTCTCGCAAGCTTCGATCACGACACGAAAATTTTTTATTGATCTTTCAAGTGCATCGCAAAGTGATGGAAAGTCAGATTAAATCCTTTATTGAGGTACAGACGATGAGCGTCGTTCCGGGTGTAGCCACTGTCCAGCGAAAGAGTATTGTAGTCATGTTCCACGGCATATTTTTTAATCCAATCCTGAAGTGCTCCAGCATATCCCTTACCTCTCCCCTCCGGGGCTGTGACCACATCATCCACGTACAATCTCTTCCCACAGTACAAATAATTCCCTGTTCTAAATCCAAGAATACTTTTTACTTTATTATCCTCCGGGTCTTTAATGTACATGAGATGAAATCCCTCCCTTTGTTGTATGCGTATCCTCCCCAAAAATTCCTCGTATCTTAAGTGCGGCCGGAGAACTAGGTAGATCGAAAAACAGGCCAGGATTTCTTCGTCCGTATTTGCCTCTAATATTTCCACCATAGTTGAAGTTGACCGTTGACGTATGCAGTTATTGAGCTACCTTA
Organism: Dicyrtomina minuta; assembly: GCA_949802685.1. Lineage (NCBI taxonomy): Eukaryota > Metazoa > Arthropoda > Collembola > Symphypleona > Dicyrtomidae > Dicyrtomina > Dicyrtomina minuta. The sequence continues at coordinate 34,863,998 of OX461808.1, forward strand.
AATAATAAATGTCACTTAATTATTTTAACTAGTATTTTCCGCACAATAAATAATACTAAAGTTGGACTTATCCCATTTTGTCAAAAAACCGGAATTTTGGCTATATAAAAAAATGCTATGGTTGAACTTTGAACTTTACCACGCAACACAGTAGCGTATCTAGTTTTGAATGGTACAGGTAAAGCAAACAATTTCATTTTCGAAAACAAATTGACTTATCGACTCGACTCGTTTTGCCAAACAACTCTTTATATACTTACATAGAAATTTATTACAATTACAAAATTCGAAACAGTAAAAAATATAAATATTTAACTTACCTTTTTAAAATTTAGCCAATTTTACTATAGAGCTTTTAGAGGCAATAATAAAATAACTACAGAGCACAGAACTGGCCAGTACAGTAGTGCAGTGCAAAAGTTAACGAAACCGATACGAACTTGAACTACTGGAAGTAGTGACAAATGGTTTGAGAGTTTGGGTGTAAATTACAACTATACAAGCACATATTATAATGACCTTGAAAAGATTAAAAGATTACCTAACTGTGCTGATGATTGTGGATTGTATCTAACACGTAATATTTATTATGATATTTGCATCTGTTCATAGTCACGCATGCTTGAGTGGGTTACTTGAAAGCAAAATATGCAAATATGCGAAATCAACTCCAGTGCAGATTAGGGATCTTCCATAAAAGACTTTACTACCTCACGGGTAGGGTCAATGGGCTTACTTGGATGTTGATGACATCGCATCTTAAAGTTTCCCAGGGGGTCTAAAACTCAAATTTTTTCAAACTTCAAGGGGGTTCTAAACTATATTTTTTTTAAACTTTATATAATACTGTGTGCATATAATGGATTTTTTTGTTGTATTTTTTTGCATGTAATGGAGGGGGGTCGAAACATTCGGAATGTATGCCCTCTGCGAGGATTTCGGCCAGGCAGAGGGTCTATACAGCAAAAGGTAACAATGTTACTACCCCATTACCCCAAAAAAATTAAAATTGCGTATAATATACTATATGACTATATCACGCCTTCGGCGCGGTATAATCGCGTAAAAATCTGAGTTTAGAACCCCTGTCAGGCCTTCGGCGAGACAGCGCGAGATAGACCCTTGCCGGGTATGCCAATGGCCTTGCAATGATTGATGGCTTATCACGAGTTACTGATTGCACTCCGTAAAATATGAATATCAAAGGCTAATTTGTGAATTCTGGAGTAGGTACTAACAATTAGGTTATGCAATTAAAGATGAAAGATATCAATTTGTGCGAAGACAATTTTCATCTAAATAGATAAATTACATTTACGATGCAATTTATTTACGGCACATTTTACGGCTACTAATCCAATCTCTAATCTATGAGACTAAATATAATGGCTATAAAAGGTTAAGAAACAAATACTAATTAAAATGATTATGATGCATGTAATGCATGCTGCAGTTCTCTGTCCTATTTATTAGGATTTCAAAAATCAACTTAGTTTTGTGTAATCGTGGCAAAAGGCGCCACCAGGAACATACATATTAGATTTATTTTGTAATATTCTGAACAATTACTTACTATAATTTTATCCAGTATTTCACTGGTCTTTTATATGCATATGAAAAGGATGAGATTCCATCTCAAATCCCTTATTTAAGTAGAGTCGGTGAGCAGCGGTCCGAGTGGGTCCGTATCCACTGTCCAAGGACACAGAATTGTATTCATTCTCTTTAGCATGGGCTATTACCCAATCTTGAAGAGCCCCCGCGTAGCCCTTTCCCCGCCCTTCTTCGGACGTAGCCACATCGTCCACGTACAACGTTTTCCCAGAGTACAAGAAATTTCCGGTTCTAAATCCAAGAATACTTTTGACTTTATCATCTTCCGGGTCTTTAATGAACATGATGCGAAAGCCCTCCTCCTGCTGCTTCCGTACACGGGATAAAAATTCTTCTTTTTTAACGTGCGGCCGAAGTTCCGAATAAGTTGGGAAACATGAGAGAATATCGGCATCCGTAGTCGCCTCTTTAATTTCCATGATCTTATTAGCCAGCTCTGATTGAGAGCGCCCTCCTAGAAAAAAACCAATTTTATATATATTGATTATAATTATAATATATACGCAGGAATATACGCACGTTTTAACCGAAATGTTTTATACAACCATATAGGAGAGTTTACCTTCAACCTTTGTTTCCTGGCGTATTAAGTAAACCTTGCGTTCTTGCATATGGTCGAGATGAGATTGAGAAGGGAAGAAGACCTTTCCGCGATTCTTGTGAAGATGATAGAAAAACTGTCCGTTTGGGTTGTAGGACATTTTCCCCCCGGACATCTTCCCCCCGGACATTTTCCCCCGCGGACATAATCCCCCCGGACAATTTCCCCCCAAGCAGGAACCCCGGGCGTTTTCCCCCCTTACACTTATTTAAGAATATAAAGTGCATATTGTTATACTATGATTTAACTCATGATTGATTAAATGCTTTACTCACTAATCGAATTCAATCTAAAAATTAATTAAACCTTAAGCGAGATCTGCTTGTGAAACATTAAATATAAATTCAAAAACCTAGAAAAGGATATTGGAAAAAATCAGCTTAGATCGTAATAATATTCTTCGAAGCTAGTTCTTGATAGCAAACTTAAAAATTTGTAAAGTATATATGTACTACACTGTTTCCAAGTGCCTAAAAATTCTACATGTGTATGCTGACATGGTACAAAATTCCTAGTTACAAGATAAGAGGTAATAAGAGAGTTTAACTATTGAAGTAATTAAAAATGGTGCGGTACCAATTGCTTTAAACATGAAAACTTTCTCGGGTATAATAAAATAATTCAAACAAATTAATGAAAAAGTAAAAATTAATAAGTAATTCTTTCACTGTTGACTGTCGTAAAAATACTGCCGTCAGCTTCGATTTAGTGATATCTTTTTCTGCTTAATGTACATAAGACCTTCGAACGCGATTTTTTTCCACCTTTAGCAGTTTTATTAATTTCTAATACCATTTCAGAGTCAAACTGCTCTGACCTCTTAAAATGAACTGATAAAGTAATGACCGAAATGAATGTGTATTCTAATTTATTTGCTGACCCGATGCATAGATATCGTAAATTGGAGTGTGCAACAATTACTTAAGTTCACTTGACTATGCCATTCATTAATTTCATTTTGGCACTGGGGGGAAAATGTCCGGGGTTACTGCATTGTGGGAAAATTTCCAGGGGGATAATGTCCTGGGGGGGGGGACAATTTCCGGGGGGGGGGGAATGTCCGGGGGGAAAATGTCCGTATACCGTCCGTTTGACACTGCGAGTTATTGATTGATTGACTGAACTTTAATAACGTGTTATTTACAGCAATTTGACGCAAAGCCATTCTTTCATTGGTAACACTAGAATTATAATAGTAAATATAATATAATCAATATATACCATATAACAATAATTGACTCCCAGTCCCAGAAATAAAAATAAATAACTTGGTAAACGGCAGACACAAAACTAATACTGATATTTATTAATTAGCTGGTTAGGAAGCAATCTACACACAAAAGTTACGATGATAGACATGAAGATATATTCTTGGTAAATACTTACTAATTAGTCAACAATTTGGAGAGAGACTGAATACGCGAGATGACTTTTCGACGAGATGTGAAAAGTAAGTGATTATTAAACTAGACTGCTTAAAAGGCTAAATCGCGATTCAAAATTGTAATGTTACTTACAAGGGAATGGTTTTTACATGGAACCCGTCGATTTCAAAAAGTCATATCTACAAAAATCAGGCTACTTTTGAATAGTGGGGATCCAAAGTAACTCGAGTGCATTTTGCGTTGTTCGGTCGCAATAGCCAGCCAAAGTTTAAAAAAATTCAAATTTTAATAGTTTGCCGCCCTGTAGCTTCTACAGTTCTCATCCGATTTTGATGAAATTTCGGTTTTTGTGATCCTTAGGCTTTATACTGAAAAGTAATTTCAGGATTTTTAAAAATTCAAAAATTTTCATTTTTTCGAAAAAACGGTGTTAAAAAATTGGGCCTCAAATATACTCATTTCTTGGATTTTTTTCAAAAAAATCAAAATTTTCGAATTTTTCAAAATCCTGAAATTCCTTTTCAGTAAAAAGAGTAAGGATCCTAAAAAACGAAATTTCATCAAAATCGGACATAAACTGTAAAAGTACAAGGGTCGTAAAATATTAAAATTTGAATTTTTTAAAACTTTGGCGGGCTATTGTGACCAAACAACGCAAAATGCACTCGAGTTACTTTGGATCCTCACTATTTAAAAGAAGCCTGATTTTTGTAGATATGACTTTTTAAAATCGACGAGTTCCATGTGAAACCATTCCCTTGTTAGATACATATTGTTTCATAAAATATACCAAGTTCATGTAAGTTCAAAGATTAAGGGATTCGAATGTAAATTAAGATTTCTACTCGTAGCAATGTTTCCGTTATCTCCAGTGATAAGGAAAACTCGTAGGTTTTAAATAAAAGTATTTTTTATCACAGTGCATAAGGCGACCTGCTTAAATGCGAATTATTTTCTTCAAATAGAGATGGGATAGACAGTCAGTAGTTGGTAGTAGTGTAGTAGTACTACAGGATTTCAAAGTACCGATATAATTAAAAATAAAATAAAATTAGTAATATGCTTTAATAATTTACCATTAGAAGTATAGGAAAGGATATTACACGTAGGAAATAATAATAACATGTAACATCATATTACTTTCACATTTAGGAATCTTTTTCACGAATGAAAATTATTGTAATTTTTTAAATATCAGTATTTTGTCTTTTAAAACAATTATGGGAATTATTATTTTTTCAATTGTAACATTTTTAAAATGTAAGTAAAGGAATGTCTGTCTAGATTCCAATTTGTAATTTTTCAAAACTTTACTGTAACAAAAACGTTCACATGTGGGCAGCGCACCTTATACCTATACATTATCCATTAACGTATCTTGTACTTAATCTTGTCTGTCTACTCTTAAATTATTATGAATGGCACCTAAAGTAATTTGTAGTGACTACATAATGCCTTTGTCTGCTAACAAATATCAGCCTTAAGGCAGCCACCAGTGACTCTTAGTTATCAATATCAATTATGTAATAAGCCGATTCAAGATTTGCTGAATAGTTTTTGATAAGTACCTTCATAATTCGTAGAATTTAGTAAGATGGAATTAGTATTAATTGACCTAAAATCCCCAGTGAAAGTAAAACACTAATTGTTGACAGTGAACACTAATTAAAAACAGGCAGATACTCAAAGATTATTCACTGATAAAGTGACAGCTGACTAGATCAATACCAAATCACTGAATACTTGCATACGGTCCTCTCACTGTCAGATTTTTGGTTACCCGGCCTATGCTTTTAATTCTCGCGGCGACAAACGCACACATTTCACAGTACAGTACGTACAGAGTTAAACACATAAAGTGCAAGCATGTCGCTACTGAAACTGAAAACTAAAGAAGCGAAACTGCTGAAGTCGAGTTCAAACTAAAACGAAAATTGCGGATCTCCGTTTTTCGGCTTATGACTACATACAGTGTGTCCCGATAGAATAAGGACAAAGCGTTTTTCGTGGTTTACTCCCCCCCCCAAGGGGCTGCTGGGACGAGCTAATTATTTTTAAATGTTAACTAGTTATTTTGTATATGTAAACTTTAGTTGACCTCCAGGGGTCAAACATGAGTTACACTGGTGCGTTGCCCCGACGCTATGCTAGCAGTGTGCAACCAATTCATGAAATGCGAAACAGTGTTCATGGAAGTGCGCCGCGTGACCCCAGTTGACCCCATACACAAGTGATATGTTGTTTTGTAGGCAATTTCATGAGGTTTGTGTCCCGCGTTTAATTATTGGAATTGGTTGAGAACTACGCATATACTGGATGTTTTAGTTCAGCAAGTCACGTCTTCCCATATGATTCCTATAGTAAAAAAATTTGAGCGGCGGGGGCTCGTTATCTCAAGTTCCACTGGAGCCACCCGGATCCTGTGATAAAAGTCAATGCTTCTAATCATACGTAATGTAACTAGGAGTGACCAGACCAATTTTGACATTTTTTCGCTGACTAGGTCAGAAGTTATGGTGATGTAAATGAAGGAAACCGGGAAGTGTCCTTATTCTATCGGGACAGCCATTTTCAGCTTTTAATTAATTGCATGAGAACTACGTGACCCCTGGAGGTCAACTAAAGTTTACATATACAAAATAACTAGTTAACATTTAAAAATAATTAGCTCGTCCCAGCAGCCCCTTGGGGGGGGGGAGTAAACCACGAAAAACGCTTTGTCCTTATTCTATCGGGACACACTGTATAGATATATAATTTATCATTGTTAGTGTATAATTTTTGTGTTTAAATTTTCACCACAATAAGTAGTAAGAAATCCCTGCTTGTGTATTTTGCCGAACAAAAATTAAAGTTTACACAGTTAAGTAAGTACTTTATATAATGGAAATGCAATAAAAAATACCTATGTACACACTTGCTTATTTTGCTGAAAAAGGTACAATTAAACACGTTAAAAAATGAACATCGGCAATTTTGATTTTAGTTTTAATTGGAGAACGGCAGTTTTGCTTCTTCAGTAGCGATCTGATCTTCTACAGTTTCAATTTTTGACTATTTTGATTATTATTATCACAAGATACGAATATACGTATACCTCTGTACACAAATAGAATATCGCCTGTGAAGAATCTAAATGAGGTCATTAATTTAAGCTAGAATCAAAATGAACTATTTCATAAAAACAAAATGCGAAACATTAAAATGTTAATTAAGAGTTTTTGAAAAATGTAAAATGGGTTATTTGGATGTTTTTGGAAAGCTCAAAATTTTCTATTTGCATGTTTTAAAAAAGTTCAAAATGTTCTATTTTGATAATTTTTAAAAGTGGAAAATGTTCTATTAAATTCTTAAAATGCTTTTACTTTTAAGACATACTTCACAATATTTGATATTGTTTTTAGTTAAAAATGGATATGGGTAATTTTGGTTCGTCATATACGATATAATCTTAATCTTAATATTAATAATGTACGCAATACAGTGCAGTGTTTAAATATTTCATAAATAAATGAAGCCAAATATAAGTCTAAATAAAAAAATCTGGTCAACTTGTAAGTACTTTTATTTTTTTTGTATCATAAATTTATTTATTTAAATTTTGAACTGCATATTGGAACACATTAAAGCTACAAATCCTCAAGACTCACTCACGACAACAACAATTTTTATTGATCTTTCAAGTGCATCGCAAAGTGATGGGCACTCAGATCAAACCCATTTTTGAGGTACAGACGATGAGCATCATTTCGGGTGTAGCCACTGTCCAGTGAGAGAGTATTGTGGTCATGTTCCACGGCATATTTTTTAATCCAATCCTGAAGTGCTCCAGCATATCCCTTACCTCTCCCTTCTGGGGCTGTGACCACATCATCCACGTACAATGTTTTCCCAGAGTACAAATAATTCCCTGATCTAAATCCAAGAATACTTTTTACTTTATTATCCTCTGGGTCTTTAATATACATGAGATGAAATCCCTCCTTTTGTTGTATGCGTATCCTCCCTAGAAATTCCTCGTATCTTAAGTGCGGCCTTAGCACCAAATAGGTCGAAAAACAGGCCAGGATCTCTTCATCCGTATTTGCCTCTAATATTTCCACCATAGTTGGGCTACCTCAAATAATAAATTCAATTTTTGTTTTAACAAAATTTATAATTTCACTTCATTATTTTAATTAATATTTTTCACACGATAAATATAATACTAACGTTGTCAAAATAAATGTTTTTGGGACGTCTTGTAAATATAATTGATTCATAATACATGTTAGATGAAGAGTTTTTTTGGCAAAACGGGCTAAGTCGTCCACCCAAGCCAATTTTGCAGGAATAACAAATGAAAAGTTTATTGGCAAAACGGGATAAGCCCATTTGTTTTTCAAAAATGAGATTTTATTTGTGTTATTAATTTGTTCTATTCAACTAGATACGTTACTGTATTGGATGGTAAAGGTCAAAGTTCAACTGAAGTAATTTTCATAAATTTTTTTCAAAACGGGATAAGTGCATTAAATTAAATCATATTTGAAAAAATGGGATACGTCCACCCAAAACATGCGTTTCTGAATTAAATTTGGTGATGTGTTGGAGTGTTTTCGTAGTTTGTATAAGACAATACTGCCGCGCATAAGTATTTTTTGCAAGAAAGAGTTTAAAAGTTTAAAATGTTTCTTTTCACTTAAAACAATTAAAATTTCATGTCACGGACTTTTTAATCCATGTTAAGTTATATTGATTTTTTGGAAAAATGGGATAAGTTCCCAAATGGACATTTTTGAACATTTTTTAAAAAATCCCAGAGCCCGCCTAGAATTATAAAACTACTTGTAATAACGCTTCGTCAGGTACAGTACCTGTGGAAACAAATTACGTCCAAAAAGCTACATCTGTGTCACCACTTATTCATTAATCGTTGTTCCTGTAAAATTTGCTTGGTGGACTTATCCCGTTTTGCCAAAACACTCTTCAAATACTGAATACATAATGCAATAAGTGACTGGATTATTTGTGGGAACTCAATTTTCCCTACATGTAACTGTAAACTGAGGAAACACCATTACAAGTAGTTTCATAAATTTAGACTGGCTTTGGAATTTTTTAGAAATTTTATAAAAATTTGACTTTGTGAACTTTTACCGTTTTGTCTCAAAATCAGTAACTTAATATGGATGAAAAATTCCGTGAGATAAAATTTTAACCGTTTAGAGTGAAACCATATTTTAAAAATTTTCAAACTTTTTCTAGCATAAAAAAATTACTCACGGCAATTGTCTTCTACAAACTACGAAAACATCCACAAAAAAAGTTAAACCAGAAACTCAGATGCTTTAGGTCAACTAAAGCATATTTGACTTAACCCGTCTTGTCAAGCAACTGAATTTTGGCTATTTAAACAAATGCTTTGGTTGAACTTTGATTTGATCATTACCATGCAACACACTGTAGCGTATAAGTAGCGTATCTATAGTTTTGCATGGTATACGTAAAGCAAATAATTTCATTTTTGAAAAAAAATCAACTCATTTTGCCAAACAACTCTTCACAATAATTACACAGAAATTTAGTACAAAACTCGAAATTTTCAAAATATATACAAAATATTTAACTTACCTTTTTAAACTTTATCCAATTTTACTAAACCCTTTAGAGGCGATAATAATTACAGAGGACAGAACTGGTCAGTAGTGCAGTGCAAGAACTTAAGGAAACCGATTCGAACTGGAAGTAGTGACAAATAGTTTGAGTTTGGCTGGAAACTACAACTAATACAAGCAGTCTATTCTATATTATAATGACCTTGAAAAGATTAAAACAATAATTGTGCTGATGATTGTGTGTTCTATCTTATAACACGTAATATTTATTATGATATTTGCATCTGCCTGTAGTATACCTATTCATAGTCACGCATCCTTGAGTGGGTTACTTGAAAGCAGAATATGCAATGTGCGAAATCAACTCTAATGCAGATTAGGAATCGTCCGTAAATGATCTCATGGGTAGAGTCAATGGGTCTGCTGATGACGATGACATCCCATGTAAAGTTAGCCATCTACGCAGGGGTTAATCTCATGGCAGGGGGGTCGTATATAAGGTCCTCAATCCTCGGAATTTTTCAGTGACTTCATTTACGGAAGATCCCTTACCTCGTATGTAACCTTGATAACCAAAAACAATAAAGTTTGGATAAAAAATCAGTACATAGCTGCAGCTGGAAGATGATTAAAATAAATTGTAAAACTAAAAATATTGAGCATCTTTGGTTTTAACAAACATCGTAAATTGGAAATACTGCTGGAAACATTGCTGGAAATCACAAATTACACGATCTAAAATCTTCTACAAAATAATTATTGCATTTGTATAAGCAAATCCAAAAACTTTTTTATGACCTATCGAAGTATATAAAATACAAAAATAGACTTTTTACATGTTCGACGGCGACGCGACGGTACTTTTGATCAAAGAGCCGTTCAAAGTTAAAGTTTATTTTTTTTAGTTTTCTTCCCCATGTATTTGTGCTGGCCTTACAAATTAATGTCTGTGCTCTCCTTTTATTTTTATTTATGCAATAGGATAGCTATTCATATAGTTAATGCTAAGAGACCTTAAACATAGATACTTTATACTATAACTGCCTTTTTCCTCATACGGCGAGCACTTACTTACTACGCAAGAATACACAAATATAGAGAGATGAGCTTATTTAAAATCTTGAAGATAAAAACAAAACTGCCGTTATCCGTTATCCACTGCTCAAAAGTACATAGTACTCAACTATAGCTCCATTAATGTTGCATAATGTTATCCTTTATGTGTAGTAATAGTGACATTTGCCATAATAAAGATGTTATTTGTTGTTACAGTAGTATCTGATTTGATTATGCATGTAGATATGTAGGTAGGTACCTACTTTACCTACTTTAATTTCCGTCAAATAAAATATGTATATTTTTTGTTTCATGCATCAGGATTAAAGGAAAGCATGTTTTGAGATAAAGAATTAATAGTATATCTATTTTTGAATTTAATATTATTATTGAAATGGAAAACATAAATTCAATTTTAGTTAGTAATAATTTATTTTTCTATTAAAATAATTGCTTTTTCTATAATTTATTAAAATTACTGAGGTACGCAAAAACATGAACCCCATAGATGATTGTAAAGATATAATAATATATCGTCTGTGAAGAACTAAAATGACCCATACCCATATTTAGCTAAAAGCAATATCAACTATCTACAAAAATATTCAAACACGTCTTGAAAGCATTTAAATAGCACATTTTGCACTTTTTAAAAATATGTAAATACAACATTTTACACTTTTTAAACACATGGAATTAGGATATTTTGCACCTTTTCAAAAACATGAAATTAGAAATTTTCGCACCGTTTAAAAAACATAAAATTAGAACATTTTACACATTTTCAAAAACATGTAAATAGAACATTTTACGTTATTGAAAAACATGAAAATAGAACATTTTACGTTGTTGAAAAACATGAAAATAGATCGTTTTACATTTTTCAAAAACTCCTAATTAAAATTTTACGCATGCTTCTCATTTTGTTTTTATTTTATGACATAGCTCATTTTGATTGTAGCTTAAATTGGATATAGGTCATTTTGGTTCTTCACAGACGATATCTGTTTTAACTCAAAAAATAATTGAAGTTCCGAGGGATCATATTATATACACGTCATAAGCCAGACATTTGTTTTCGAAATAGCGCATAATTATACAAGTGTTTAACACGAATAACATACATTTTGATTTAACATACCACTAACACAGGTAAGTACCGTATTTTCTCTAATATAACGTGGGTCTCCAATACAGCGCGGGTCTCTAATATAACGCGGGGGGTCAGCCTTTGAGTTTTAATACAACGCGGGTCTCCAATACAACGCGGGGGGTTTGCTATGCTTTAAGATTGCGCATAGGTGGTTGGAAATGCAACATTTGTAATACAACGCGGGTCTCTAATATAACGCGGGGGGTAAACGTCGGTGTTTTAATACAACGCGGGTCGTTGTATTAGAGAAAATACGGTACTACAGAAAATCCTATGTATTAAATAAGCAAGGATAGGTACCTACCTAATTACAATTATTACATGTACTGATATACCTTGTAAAATGGTACAAGTTAAATAATCATATTTTTAATTAAAGTAGAGCATCCATAAACGCATTATGATTCATACTATGTTACAAATAATTTGATCTCTTAAGATTAGAAATGGAAATGGGTAGGGCTCCACTAACCATATATGTACATACATAATATGCGTGTACTTAGTGTACCGAAACCGGAAGACGAAAACCCGGAAACCAAATGGCGATACGAACAAAGTATATAGTAATGATTGAATTATATGGTATAATAATTAATAATTAATTAGTATCTAAATAATAAGTGTGGGAAGGTACATAAAGTATATATAATAATATTAAAATTATTTATATATAGGTACGTTTCACTTTTTCAATAATTTTACAGATTTAGGTACAATTACATTATAGAATAGAATGTAATGGATGCTATACTGGCACTGGCATTAATTATTCACAAAAGTAATATTATCATAATTATATGCATCCATTTCCCCAACATCCACACCAAGGTAATTCCTCCTTTGTTTTATCTATACTATTTCGAAAACGTGCGGAGCTGGCTTGACTTAATTTTCGATGTTGTTGAAAAATCCGGCTTTGTTGCCGAGAAAGTCCATTCCCACTCCCAATAGAGTCATTCAAAGGGAAATTACCAGTGGATCCACCTTGATTATTTAATTTATGAGAATCCACCAAAGACAGCTGAGATCCCACAGCGAGAGCTTTTCCATTCCCAGAAGGTCGCCTCGGCTCAAAACTCATACTTCTCGAGAGTGGTCTTCCAGCCCCGGCTCCTGCGCCACTAGCTATGAGTCCACTCCCATCCCCACCCAGGAGTTGCATACCCCCTCCAGGACCAGGACCAGGACTTGGAGGGACCAAAGACCCGGGAGAGGATCTCAAAAGTCGAGACAGGGGCTTCTTAGGATTTCCAAGGAGTCCATTTTTCTGCCCGTTGCCACCGTTGTTCCCATTCTCCGCCGTGGTGGACGACGTAGCTGGACAGTCCAAAAGGGAGCCACAGATGGACATGTTTCGTTTACTTATAGCAGCCGCTGTGGGTCCAAGGCCAAAGCGGGAATTTGTGTTCGTAGAAGGCTGAACCTGAAAATTGTTCTGCAATTGTAATGAAGACCCTCCAGGATGCCCTGTGGACGTTGCGAGAGCTGAATCGAGTGTCGTTGACCTCGTCACTGGTTTATGAGGTCGAGGGATTGAGGACATTGTAGGAGAAGCAGAGCCTGGACCGGGGACTGGGACAGGACCAGCTCCGTGAGGACCAATTGCCAGAGCTGGTGGAACTGGTGACTTATTCCCTCGCTGAATAATAACTCCCGGTCCCGGTCCACTTTCAACAGTTGTCGGAGTCGGAAGTGATGAATTGTAATTTTTGAGTAAGGAATTCATACCTGCCGGAACCGTGGTAGCTCCCGAAGCAGTAGCAGCACTTGCAGAGCCAGAGCCAACAGCAGTACTAATACCAGTGTCACCAGCATTACTACCACCACTACTCGTACAGGTTAAGACAGCATGTGTAGAAATCATATCATTAGCCGTTGACAGGACAGATGAGGATGACATGGGAATTTCATGACTGGGTGGATTCTGGCTCTGACTCACAAATTTGGCGAGGACTTCGTAGCCAGCAATGTTGAGCGGGATTTGGGAGGTGGGTGGGATGCGGACGAGGTGCATTCGGGCAATCCTCTCCGTCGTATCCACACCCTTGTACACGCGTCTCTGGAGTGGCGCCACGACTTGGCCAAATTCATTGAGGACGGAGATGATGGACGAGTCGGGGAAGGAAGAGGGAAGACCTGAGAGGATAATGAATGAGAAAGCATTTTGTGAAGCATCTATCAGTCGCATCCGCTGACCTCGGACTGTCAAGCCTCTCTCGATTAATGTTCTCACACTCCCTGCGTTCCTCACAGAGATGAAGATTCGACACGGGTGAAAATCGGGGAGCGTCAACAAACGGACGCCCTGGGTATTCTCCAACGTTGAGTCAAACTGACTCTCTAATTCATCGATGACTTCTTGCACACTCAGGTAACGAAATGATACTGGAGGGCTTTGACTTGTAGATAATATGTCTTTATTGTCCCTGTCCCTACCCTCATCCATAAGTAGACCGATGACAATATTCCTATCAAAAACATTCCAGTCATCCTTTAAATTGATGTGAGGATTCTCACTCGCACAGTTACAGCTACACATTTCGAATGGATTCAAGTTCGTCCTGGAATTCGTATGACAGGAACAAACCACGGAATTCGTATGACAACAACTTCGGGACCACCCCTGTAATTTCCTACATGTCAACTGACCATTCCTTGGACCCCATCCGCCTCCCCCAACTATGTCACTCATCGGCCCCTCGTCCTCATAGCCGTGCCGGTGACCGAAGGGTGGTGGCTGAGAGCTTGTTCCAAATTGGAAAATATCTTGAGAGTTTAAATTAGGCTCAGACTGGGAAAATGACTGAGAATCAGCATTATTATTATTACTACAACTGCTACTACTCGGCCGTCGTTTCGTCTTCTGCTGAGTTTTTGATAAATAAGTAGAATATATTTTTAAAACACGGTAACTTGCTCCTCCTGAGCCGGAGCCGGTGCCGGAGCCGGAGGAGTTATTATTAATAGAACTCTTTGTCGCTACAGCTACAGGATTATCAGTCTCAGCTTCCGCCAAGTCACGTTCACGATCATGATTGTAAAACACAGAGGTTTGATTATGAGTTGTAAATTGATTTTGACGAACTTGTGACAGGCAGTAGCTTTCATCGCCAGTATTAGCACTACTACGCGTAATCGTGGTAACAGTACCACCACTAATAGTACTACAATTTGACGGTTTATTTAAAACTGGATGATAACGGAGTTGTTCCTGTTGTGGTTGCGCACCTGAAGATGAAACTTGGTTTGTTTTCTTGTTGTTATCAGCAGCACTCGCACTCGCACCAGCTGAAGAACAACCCACACTGCCACCACTACCACTATTAGTATGACCATCATCAGGTAATCCAGGTGCTGACGATGCAGATGATATTTGCTCGACCAACGAGCTGCTCGAGTTGGTTCTACTCACATTTATTTTTAACTCGGAAGTTACCTGGTACTTTTTGGGAATTTCTGTGACACACCCAAGATTATGGTAAACATCATCTCGAAAATCGGCTCCTGCTCCTGATGCGGAGATGCTACCCGGGTAGGTTTGATGATGCAAATGATGATCCTGGTTCTGGTTCTGGTTACTGTTAGTGTTAGCACTGTTATTGTTATTAGAGAGTCCAGGGTCACCACCACCATTACCACTACCAGAACCAGTGGCCGAAGCCGAAGAGTTCGATCGTTCGCGTTCTTCTCGCTCTCGTTCGTCTACATTTTGAGTTGCAAACTGTTTTGACGGTGGTGTAGCAGTACTCGACCGGCCACCAACACCATTCCCACTACTACTTGCTGTTGTGGAGGTTGGGGATGAGCGAGCAGGCGTTATTTCGATAATAGGACGAAAGTAATTATTATTACAAGTTAAGTTTGAGCTCGATCCACGCACTGGTATGGGTTCCAGGTTTAAAAACCCACTAGTATTAGTCACACATGGAACTGGAAATGCTTGATGATCCATAATGGGATTGTAATTGTCAATGCGCTCGAGGGAACAATTCATACTTTCAAAGGCCAATGCTTCAAACAAGGCACTGTCATTGCTACTATTAGTATGATCCATGTCGATGTGATCGATGCAAATGAAATTATTTCCACCCACAACACTACTACTACTTACAGTTAATCCAAAATTGTTAATACTTGAATTTGAGTTAGAAACTGAAATGTCGGGATGATACTTTGGAATATTATTATTATTATGTAGAGCGGCGTGACCTACCATTGCTGGGTTACTATTGCTGTTGCTATTATTGGAATTTGAGGCATTTTCACTCTCCTCAGTGACGGCTTCTAGGTCAGGGGAGTGCATTTGCCAGAGATTATGGTTATTGTGATTGTGATGTTGGTGCTGGTTTTGGTGTGTTAGTACTACGTGCTGATTTAAGCAGTAGTCCTGTTGTTGTTGTTGATTTTCAATATTTTCAAAATCCAAACTGTGAGCGTCTCCATTATCATCCGATTGTTGTCCGGGAACTAGGTACACGTCCACTTGATGAACTTCCTGTTGATCTTCCCAATTAACATGCGTTGTGAGACCACCGTTTTCGGGCTGTTGCACTTGTTGAGAGGAATTTTGGCGGGAGGCAGGTTTTTTACTATGTTCAAGAGAGTCTTGATCACCACTTATTAGTGCTTGACCTTGACCCAATTCATAATTGTTGATCATGTCTGGATCATTTTCATTTTCTTGATTCAGATTATCAGTGTCATTTTCGATTTCATAGTCGTAGGAGGAGCAGTTGGAGAAGCTCATATTACTCCCTCGTCGACCACCACCCCACATCCCGGAGAATGTGGACTGCTTCCTAACCCGGGGCTGGTACGTGGGTAGTTCGGAGAGGGGCGGTGGATTCCCACTGTACACTTTCTTGAGAACATCTTCCAACTTGGAGCACTCATCCCGGAGACTCCAAATCTCTCTTTTCAAATACTCGTTCTCCTTCCGGAGCTTCTTGATGTCAGTCTGACCTTTGTCCACCTCGTCGTTGATGTGGATGGTGCGGAGACGGAGCTCTTCATTCTCATATAGCATACCGCGGCTGGACCTCTTGTCCAGCTGGCGGTTCGGCTTGAGATTCAGTTGTTTTTTTTTTGTTCGCAACATCTTGAGGGATGGGGATTTCTTGGGACGAGTTGTATAAGAAATAAATAGGGATGATGACAATGAGGTGATTTGGGCGAAGTGGCTCTTGTTTTTAATGAAACAGCAGACGGTTTTGAATTAGACTTAGAGACAATAAAGGGATAGTTTATTAATACAGTGCACTGCTGATGATGATTATTTTGATGTAGCTTTCGATGTCGAAGCGGATTCGGGACGAGCTGAAGGGGAAAACACACGAACAAAAAATTTCAAATTAAAATTCAGGCCTAAAAAAATATGGTGAAACAGTGCAATATAATTACTGCACAATATAGCCTTTATAATAAACGCAATTTTAATATTCAAGTTTCCTCATTGAATTTCATCCTGAGTGCTTAAAACATTTATACAAATATCGTCTATGAATAATCAAAATGACCCATTTACATTTTTAGCTAAATATAAAATTTACTATCTCCAAAATTATTAAAGCTTGAAAATAGTGCATTTTGTACTTTTTGAAAACAAGTAAATAGAACAATTTACACTTTTCCAAAACATGTAAATAAACGTTTTGTGCTTTTCAAAAACATGTAACTAGAATAATTTACACTTTTTTAAAACAAGTAAATATAAATTTTATTGCAATTTTAAAAAACTTGTACTGAACATTTTACATGCTTTTCTAATTTAGTGTTTTTTTGACATAGCTCGCTTTGATTCTGGCTAAAATTGGATATGGGTCATTTTGACTCTTCACAGACGATATGCAATAATAGCATAATCCACGTGCAATATTAAACACTAGAAATAGACAGCAGGGCTAAAAGTAAGTAGGCCCGAATTTTAAAATTCTGAGGCACGGAATTTAATTATTGTTTAATTTGTATTTTATTTATAGCCTGTGAAACTTGTAAAACTGATTATAACCTCGTCGTAGTCGTAAGTAAGAGCCGCGCCAAAAAAAGGCGGATTTTGTTTGTGTAGTTTCTTCATGTCCACTACTTTCGAATACACAAAGGATTTAGCTTTAGCATTTAACAAGTTCCTATATCCCTACCAGTATTTACTATAATAGGCAATTTTTGTGTTATTTAAGTCCTTTAAGTAACACATTTCCGCATGGAAAAACACTTCAACTTTTGCAGAAATTAAAAATAAACTAAAATAATTCTTTAAAAAAGAAATCAATTGTTGGGTACTACTTAATTGAACGCAGCAATATAGTAATTCAACAATATTGTCGTTCCACTGCACTGCGTCGCGTAACTAAAAAAAATTCGTCTCATCCTGCGATACCAACTATAATTATTATACTACAGCAGTGAGGCAAAAGCGACACTCAACATAAAACAGTCCTCTAGAAAATTTTATTCGAATCTAAATCCAATGAAAAATATTCAAATCTAAAATTATCCATTTTTCCGGCTTACTCAGTCAGTTTTTCATCTGTCTCTATGTATATCAAAGCAAAAATATTAAAGCCATGGAAAAAGAAGGCCAAGAAATGGTGTGTCTGTCTATAAGTAGTATACAGATATTTCATGATGTGGGGTGTGCACTTTTAATAATAATAATAATAATCATAATCAAAATAAAACATTATGTAGGTTGGGACTTGTAAATTCAGAGGGGATAAATAGTCCATTTAATTTACACAAGCTTGCACTTTGCAAAAAAGAGATTTTAATCTGTATTTTCTTTTATATAGTTGATAATCCAAAATAATATACAAGAGAACTGTATACGCCTGCAAAAGATCTCAAAGATGACATACAGGACATGTTCCAATTCCCTTGTTAATTAAGCATGCTTTCAATTGAATCTTGCCAATTCAAAAACATTTTTTCAATCAGAAAATCAAATGAGACGGTATATATATCTCCTATATGAGTTTCTGTAATTTCATCTGCTAAGATTTAAGATTCAATTTGGGCTTAGTTCCGTGAGGAAACTATGTGTGATAGAAGAGGTACGTGCTTCGACTTCGAGTATAGGCCTCGGCTCACAATTTATGTCACACGCATGAATTATTACACTTTTATAGCAACTTGAATTCTATCCAAGATTTTGGCAGCTGATTTGAGAATGATAAAATTATTGCCGTCGACATAATAAGTAGTAAAAGTAAGAAGGCACGGCAGGGAGGTGTGTAATAGTCGTAATAGGCAGTAGTGCCGCAGGGGCGGATCTGGAAAAAAATCCAGGGTGGGTAGTGGGCAATACATATCGCTACTGAAGAATAAAAATGACCGACCTCCAATTCCCTCTAAAAGCAAAATTGCCGTTATGAATTTTTTGCCTTAAATAGTTTATGTATACATGGGTTTTTCAGCGGAATATTATATGCAATCCATAATATCTACTGGTTTGTAATCATTAAATTGCAAAATGTTCTATTCTAAATATTCTATCTTTTTTGAAAATGAAAAACGCTATATTTCTTATTTTTGAAAAATACAAAATGTTCTGTTTGCATTCTTTTTGAAAAGTGCAAAATGTTTTGTTTCTTGTTTTTGAATGGTGCAAAATGATCTATTTGTGTGCTTTTTGAAAAGTTCAAAACGTTCTATTCCTTGTTTTTGAAAAGTGCAAAACGTTCTATTTCTGTTTTGAAAAGTGTAAAATGTCCTATTTACATATTTTTGAAAAGTGCAAAACGCTCTATCTCTTGTTTTTGAAAAGTGCAAAATGTTCTGTTGTATCTGTTTGAAAAGTGGAAAACCCTTATTTCTTGTTTTTGAAAATTACAAAATATTCTATTTGCATGTTTTTAAGAGTTTTTTTGGCACTTTTTTTATAGAATCAAGATATTCATTTTCTAGACACTGCATTTCGTTTTAACTGAGAATGGGAATGGGTCGACTCAAATCTTCAATGGCCATGCATTAGCTTTTGTATTATTTTGTGTAAAACAAATATGCACAATTAAATACATTAAAAAATCGAGATCGGAAACTTTACTTTTAGTGTATGAGCTGGAGATCGGCAATTTTGCCTCTTCAGTAGCAGTATAAGTCGGCCATTTTGGTTTAAATACCCCTCTATGTTAGCCTATGATAAAAAATTCATTCTTGGGGGACCTCATACCCCCTGGATCCGCACCTGGACAGTAAACACAGGAGAACAGCATAGCGAGGGTGAAGTATCAAAATGGTTTGCTTCCACTTTTTGCTAAAAGCAAATTGGTTTCCTTCCATTTTTTGTTAAAGGCAAAATGGTGTCCTTCCATTTTTAGCTGCAGACAGTCTTTTGGAAGGACACCATTTTGCCTTTAGCAAAAACCAAAAGGAAACCAATTTGCTTTTAGCGAAAAAAGGAAGCAAACCATTTTGATACTTCACCCTCGATAGGTGTATTAATAATTCCGATTATTTTATGATTATTATGACTATGGCTATGACATTTTACAGACTATATTACGCATACTTACTCGACATGACTGTTTAAAAAACGGGAGAATTGAGATTAAAAAAAAAGATAGATAAGGAGCAGCTGATATATTTAGTAAACCAAAGTCTTTATTCTCAAATGTAAATTCATGTCACGTCACATCATCAGTGGGTATATATGTATAGCAAGGCGTAAAGACATCAAAAGAGGAAAACCCTCCACTTGTACACTGTACTGCTATTGCACTGCTGGTTCGCTGGTTCTGGTTCTTGTGTGAGTTTCCGAGAGGAAAATTATTCATCACTGTTTCAAGAAATCAGGACGCAGACGGAAATGTTTATCCAATGTAAATACCGACTAAAATATGTATAATTACATCTTACTCTCCATTCATCATAACATTATCTTCTCTGAAGGTGCAAACTCTAGTATGTGTCAAGTATGTCGTGAGTGAAGAATCAAAATGACCCAATTCCAATTTTAAGCTGGAATTAAAACGAGCTATAAGTTAAAAAATTAACTAAATGAGATCGGATGTAATATGTAATGCCATAAAATGCTATTTACGAGGTTTTTAAAAGTGAAAATTTGCTTGGTTTTGGTAAATGTTCTGCTTGCGTCTTTTTGAAAAGTGCAGAAAGTTCTATTTGCGTCTTTTTTAAAAGTACAAAACGTTCTGTTTACATGTTTTTAAAAAGTGCAAAGCATTCTATTTGCATCTTTTTGAAAAGTGCAAAATATTCTATTTGCACGTTTTTAAAGATATTTTTTGGCACGTTTTTATAGGATCAAGGCATTAATTTTGTAGATTCTACATACATTTCGTTTTCGACTGAGAATGGAAATAGTTGGTTTCTAATCTTCACTGGCGATGCATTAGCTTTAACGCATCTGTAAAATGCAAAACTATTACATGTAACTAATACCCTTTGTCTCTCCATCCTCATTCCTTATTCCTTATGAAAGTCCTAATTAATTACATGCACTAATAATATTATCTTTTCTAAATTCCAGTGTCAGTGCAGGATTCCGGAAAAGTAAATTTCCTCATTAAAATCGTGCTAATTAACATTTTAACTTTTTTTCGCTGTACAAACTGCTGATCGCTGATGTAACAGCCTGAGCGTTACCTTGTTTCTTAAATAATCGGGAGGCGACAGTGACATGTGACCCTTTTTAAACTTGTTTGTAAATAAGTATAAATATAAGTATAACGTTGTTCTTCTGTACTGAGGGCTTTGATTTATAATCGCTACTGCACTTTTATAATTACTTGCAATAATTGCAGTCATGCGTCAGTCTCGTCCTCTTAGGAAACAAGGAAATATAATTACGCTATGTATTATTAATTATAATTAGCAAGCGTGTAAAATATTTGTGAAACCTGACAAGCTAAAGCTGTGGGAAAAGCAAATTAATAAAATGCTCATGTTTATTTTTAGCCGGTACGGGCACCCGCCCATACCGGTTAGCCGATTTATTTAAATATTATGCCACTTTTTATACATGAATAAAAAACTATAATTTTAATGTCTCTATTTCTGGGAATAAAATAAAATATAATAACGTATAATATACTTATCTACACTTATAAGCTCGCCTAAGAAAATGTAATTTGCAAAATTTATGAAATTTCAATAATATTTTTAAAAAATTTAAATAAATTAGAGCAACAGATTTATTTGGATTTACATACACATTATATGACTGGCAAGCACTATAACTGTGCTTACTCAAATGGTCACCCTAATTATGCGTAAAACTGCATAATGATAATATGCCAAAATTAAAAAAAATAATAAACACTAACAACTAAACAGAGGGTACAGAGGGTACTACACAATACATCCGAAAACTCCGAACACGAAAAAGAAACCCGAAAAAAGTGAAAGTGTCAACAGAAAATTGTACACACTTACAGAATAGGACTATCGTCCCGTAGTTTTTCCGCAATTTCGCACTTCCGACTTCCATTTCTTCATCCTTGCATGTGACATGTCGTTTTTCGTCTCACTTTTAAACCATTTGCTCACAATTTGTATGTTAAAGTTAACCTAATCTTTACAACAAGAGCTGCACAGCTTTTGTTTTGCACTATTGGTAATTAATTTATGAAATTTATTTTTATTTACTCTCCAAAATTTGAATTCCCAGACCTCTCGCTATATTATTAAACTGTTCACACTAAAATTTGAACTTTTTTTAAAACTCAATTTATACAAATTTTTCGAGGCATGACTGTGGCCAGACTGTAATGACAATCCAATGTAAATTTTTTCCGGATTTCGATTGGTTTGAATTCAATCTTGTGTCTAAAAATGTATGCTTGTCCCGTCGTAAACTTTCGTAATAAAATATTTTCTTTCGTCTATCTAGTATTACAGTTACAGCAGTACTGGTACTGTCCCTGGCAATGGCTGTCCACTCTGGGCAATCCAATTCAAATTAATTAATTCAGCCAGTCCAGGCCCATGTCCTCAATCCAGCCATTCGTCGAATTTTCAGTTTTGTAGGATTGTATTCTTTATTATTGTTAGTATGAAGGGACGTCAGAACCATAAGTCAGCAGAACTCGTAAACTTGCTTTACTTTTCCCATGTCAAGAATTCTATCGAATATGCACTATAGTAGGTTGTAGGTAGGTACGTATTATTTTGCACATGCTAGGAAGAATGGAGGTCACTAGTGTTTTGTTTTTGGGCAGAAGCTGTAACGGTATAACCAGTAGTCAGCAGGCATTGTAATATTATTATTAATAACAATATCTGCTGTCGGTTTTATTACTCGTCCTGCTGTATATTGTACTGACAGGAATTATGCTTCGACATTCGGCCTTCTTATTACTTCGTACTTCGTTTGTACAGGCACTGGTACTGGTAGGGTAGTACATAATATGGAAATGGCAATGTGATGAAATTCCATGCTTGATAATATAGGGACAGAAAGAAATTAAAAATTACTAAAATAAACACGAGATTTTTTTATGAACACAAGAAGTATAGAAGAATGGAAGTTATGGGCTATGGGCACTTTCGACTTTCCAAGACGAACTACCACTGCTTACTCAAGATCAAGACAAATGTATGAATATGGTCCCCGAATTTCAGACAGATATCACTATATAGCAGTTCCGATTAAATATAGGTAAAGAAGTATAGCAAGCCATAAAGCCGGCAGCCCGGCTACTAGACCGCTGGCCTATATGCTTGTATGTGAAATTCAAAAAATGTAATGTGGACTGTGATGGGAATATTCCTTGCTATATATTTTCTATATTTTTGAATTTTTTGCCTTCTACTAAAAATGTGGAGAGAGAAATCTGGAACTACGTACACTTCTATGTAAAAAAGAGTTCTTGTAAGTTTTTGGTAAAAATGGAAAATCTCAATTATATTAGTACCTAGTTTGATATGTGTGTATATAGGTAGGTAGGGGTAGGGGTAGTCGTACTGTGTAATTCGTATTCGTAATTGTAATGTTTGAAAATTCCCGAAAAATTGTTTATTTTATCTCCTCCATGTGTGTTTCAGTTTGAGTCCTATACTGGTAGCCTTACTGGTATTTCTACTTTAGATTCTGTTAAAAAAAACGTACACTTTTTTCCAACTTGTAAACTTCCAAACTTCCAAACTTGTAAAGTCGATGCCTCAAAGCATTATACAGAGAAAATGAACAAGTCGAAGCAAAAACGAAAATGCAGAAGCGTAAGAGATTCCTGTATAAGACAACTGACAAGCGGTAGTGGTACAGGTACTGGTGCCGGTTCCGGTACTGGTGCCGGTTCCGGTACTGGTGCCGGGTGCCCGGTGCCGGGTAGGGAAATTTTTGCTTGTGTAAATACTGAGACGCCTTATTAGACGGAGAAACTTTCGTTGTACGTTTTTTGTACTGACTAGTGAGGTTACTTTACTTACAACTTTCAAGTATAGAGTAATTATGCATATGTAATACATAGCGCAAGTTTTGAGGGTTTTGGAGCAGAGGATTTCCACGTTATACAGATGCGATTACTGATAGTTTCCATGATTATAGATTAGACAGACGTCTTCACGTTTTCACGTCTTATACGCGCTTTGATGGCATTTCTTTTCTTATGGTATGGTATGGTATGGTATGGTATGGTATGGTATGGTATGGTATGGTATGGTATGGTATGGTATGGTATGGTATGGTATGGTATGGTATGGCATGGAAATGGTTAAATGGTAATATGGTCTTTCGGTTTCGGTTTTGGTTTGGTCTATAGGTACGTGTAGTATTCCTATATTATACCTAGTTTATCTAGAACATCTTGTTTAAAGGGGTAATAGCCATGTGCTATGATTTTACTAAATTCAAAACATACTGTCTACTGAAATTTATGAAAGTAATAAAATTGTTTTTCCTGTTCAAATATTATTGTGTTGGGGGAATTTACTAGTTTTGCACTTTGTAGAATAAAGAAATAAAGAATAGTTTGTATTTTGAAAAATGTGAAAATAACTTTAAATCTTGCTCTTTCCAAAGCTTAAAAATTGCGTAGTTAGCCTTTTTTTTAAAAGTCCAAAACGAATACTATTTACACGTTTTTGAACTGTCTAAAATGTTCTATTTACACATTTTTGAAATGACGTCTAAAATGTTCTATTTACACATTTTTGAAATGACGTCTAAAATGTTCTATTTACACATTTTTGAAATGATGTCTAAAATGTTTTATTTATACATTTTTGAAATGCTGTCTAAAATGTTCTATTTACACATTTTTAAATGCCTAAAATGTTCTATTTACACATTTTTAAATGCCTAAAATGTTCTATTTACACATTTTTGAAATGCCTAAATTGTTTTATTTACATATTTTTGAAATGTTTAAAATGTCTAAAATGTTCTATTTACGCATTTTGAAATGCCTAAAATGTTCCATTTACAAGGTTTTGAAAAGTACACAATATTCTATTTATACGCTTTAAAATCAAGTTATTTAAATTATTTGTATATAATGCATTTTGTCTCTCGCTAACTGTAAGAAAATAGAAATGGGTCGTTTTGAGTTTTCATTGTCGATATTTGCCTTTAGAATATGTTAAAGCTTTTGCAAATTATGTGTGAGAAAAAAAAATGATAAAGTCCAGTGATTTGTCATTATCGTTAATCGTTGAACTGGAATAGCTATACAAAAATTACAGAATGTTAATTCGGCAATACTTTACACAAAACATAATTTATCTTTAGTAGACCCACATAGAATAAACTGAATGGCTTGTTTTCCCTCTTCTATTTCTATATCATTGGCATGACGATACATAATAATATTATGTGTAAACAGAAACAACATTCTTATCTCTATGCATCTTCCACAATATTTTACTTTTACACTTTTTTGCCATCTCCATCAGCATCTCTGGTTATGGTTCTGCCTCCGTTTCTGGATTCTCATCTGCTTTTTTCCCCGTTGATTCTCTTTCACATTATCTTTTTGCTCTACAGTGAACTACAGTCAACAGTCCACAGAAGAAAAATGAAAAAAACATTATAGCAAAAACATCAACAACTGCTTCGGCTTAAAGAACTGCTACGCTGCTGTTTAGTTTCTGTAGCACTGTATGTAGTTTGGTTTTTGAGCTCAGGTCTTATTACCGTTAGTTTGGTAGTCCTGATGATCGTTGCTCCGGAAAATTCGGAAATGCTTCAATTCTATTACCATCTAATAATAATGGGCCCAATATCACGACCACGACATCCCACTCGAGTATAACATGCCTAATGCCCCAGCCTTACTTGCATTTATATACAAGACCGGCAAAATGCGAACATATTCAATCCAGGTAGGTTCATACTTTAACGTGCTATATACTGCAAAATCTATAAAAGATATACGTTAGGATAATTTTGCTTGCTTGTTGTGTAAAACGAATTGAAAAAAAGGAAGAAAATTGCTACTGTATAGAACGGAAATTTAATACCTATATGGCCGTGGGGTTTGAAGAGATAATAAAGCGGAAGTTTACACGGATTTTCTAACGGTTCTGTTAGTAGCCCATTTTTTGAATAATGAAAATATTCAATTTTCTTCCTGATTTTCCTACCGTATAATATATCCTTTAATAATGCACGGGTCCGTAATAGTACGCGGGCCTGAGAGGTTCCCGTTTGAATAGCACATGTGCGTATTTAACACACTATTACATGGCGAGTATTGCCAGTATTGCGCCCTCCAAGAAGAAGTATAGGTCATGAAGATTCATAAATTGAGATTTTTATGACGCGTAGTATGAGGATCAAGGATCATGTTATAGAATTGGGGAAAGACGGTTTAAGCCGGTTGGTTGAAGGGTTTATAGAGATTTAGATATTTAGTGTTTAATTACAGTGAACCGTGAAATTGTTAACTTTGGTATTTTCTAACATCCGGATTTCATATAAGTACGCCCAAAATGGGCGAACCGTAGTTACTTTGACTTGACACGTCTTTCAGTTTCGGTTTCGGTTCGGGGCTACATGCTCCATTTAACGCTGCTCACTTCCTATAATAAAATTACTGTATACATATTATACGTATTATGTGTAGCTATGTATGTAATTCTAAAATTGAAAAAAACAAGTATTTAATAATAATACATGCACGCATTTATATTACCTATTCATACATATGTATGCGTGTTGCTTATATTAGTTTACAATATCAATAACTTCATATATTATATGGGCTGCATGGAAATTGGCAGTTAGGGGGGGGAGAATAGGCAGTGAATTACGTCGTAGGAAATAGGCAGTCCTGGTTCTGAGGCAATTGGCAGTGGTCACTTTTTGTATGGAATAGGCAGTTTTTATTTCATTTTGAAAAAAGTTTTGTAAACACAAAAATGAAAATTTGAAACCAAGATATTGTGTTTTACATTAAAAGCACCATTGAAAAATTGCAATTGTGTAAAATAGGATGAATTCGTCCATCAAAATTAAATAAATTGGAATAAAAAAATAAATTGAAATTAAATAAGTTAAAATTAAATTCTATTGTCGAATTAGTGGCTGACGACTAGATTTTGTAGGTCTTCCTCTCTTAAATCGTTGGACGTTGATTTTGGCAACTTTTGCGGCTAATGCGAACTCAATTAAGTTGCGTTTTACTGCGAGACCAAAGATGTGTTTACACACATATCTCTTCAAAAACGAAGCGCATGAACACGTAGATTTTTTCCATTCGGAGTGATTGAAAGTCACAATGTAGGCTGCGAAATAGAGTTTTTCAAACTTTGAAAAACTCAAACTTTTCTTTTTGACTGTACGATAAACCTGATTTGTTTTTTGTTGCCAAATCTCCATGATCCATGACTTCCAATTCAAAGTAAGAAGCACAACCATTTACTTCAGAATACACTAACTGATGATAACAATAGTACACTGAAGTAGTAATTGTTAAATCTCCAATAGTGGATTTATTGGAATATCTCTTCTTCCAATTATCGGCGATACCTTCCTGCGCTTCCTTCAATGATTCGAACGATTTCACAAACTTCCATTTATTAGTACCAAAATTTTTGTGTGTCCCACTACTACATGCTTGAGATGTCATGTTGCTTTGGAGGGTTAAGAAATGGAACTGAGGAAAAAATACTGTGACAACCTAAAAACTTACTTAACTTTGACATTTATGCAAAAATAAGCAATAGATAATGCAAATCAGGCGATAGAAAAACCAAAGTGTCACAACTGCCAATACACTTAAAAAAAAGACGATTTTTATAAATTTAAATACGATATTTGCCTACACTGCCTATTTACCTTTATCGGGACTTACTGCCAGCCACTGCTTTATCCCTTTTTAATACTGCCTATTCCCTTTATGCCATATTATATGCATTTTAAAAAAACTAGCTATACAGCTCAACAGTTGCCTGCTTAAGTACCTAACTACACTATATTAGCATCTACGACTTACAATATAGGTTAATATACATATTTATTTAGGTACCACAGTATTATAATATGTAGAGTGTCCTTCAAAGTCGTTTTTAATCGACCAGCGTCAATCAGAAACCTCCTGATTAAATTATTTAGTTATAAACAGGCTGTTGGGCTGTAAATATGAAATTTTTAACTCCCATAATTTTTTTGTATCCATATTATAAAGTAGAAACCTTTTACAGTTCTCTGGACGCAAAACAAGACAAATTATTATGACAGATACATCATTTTGAAGCTCTTGAAAAATAAACAACACCGTCAAGATTGAGACCTACTGATATTTTATTTACTGTTAATTTTTGTAGGGGAATTTAATAGAAAAAAAACAGATTTAGTACTTAAAGTTAATTACTATTTTCTACCTTTAGTTTTATTTCTGTAAGAATAGGATAGGCTTCTTCAATGCCTTAAAAATTTGAAATTGACCTAATATCTCTAAACAGCAGCACAGCGGGGACTGGATTTTTGAATTTGAAAAAATAGTTTTTGATCCTTAAGGATCGCCCATAAATGATGTTAACCGTAGGGTCGGTAGGTCTTGTCGGGTATTGATGATATCCCATGCAATGGTTAGCTGACGATACGGTGGGTCATATTACAGAGTCCTTGAAATGGGGATATTTGATAACGTCATTTATGGACAAATTCTATGTAAAAAATAGAACAGAAAAATAGAAGAAAATTGAGATTGAGTAAGTAATAGCTTTTTGCTAAACTAAAATAAATAAAATCAGTGTGCTTTACAATTACAACAAAAATACTAATGAGATTATGTTGGTGACTAAATACGCAGACTACGCGTACTCATCTCAACCAGAAGGCTTTAAAAGCTGTAAACGTAAATCTGTAATCTGTAAAGTTAGAGTTTTTCACCTATATGTATTAGTAGTCTTATGGGCTCGCTCCGTGCCGTGGGTCGTGGTCGTTATCCTTCGTTCGCTCAATGTTTGGCTAGTTTGAGCTTTGGTTCCGGTTCTGGTCCTCTGATTAACTCGTTCGACTTTTACGCCTCTCCCTTTCATCTTCATCTTCTGAGATCTTCCTCCTGATTCTCTGCTCATCCATTCTAAATTCTAGTAAACGTTCTTCTCCCCATGGGCTTGACGTTGCGTTGACGTTTCGACTTCTTGGAGAAAAGTAAGAGTGCCAAAATCAGTGTCAGTGAGTTGGGCTGTCATGCGATCCTTTCAGAAAATATCTTTCGTCTTTCATAGGAGATGTACACCTATACCCACATAAGTAGCATATAGCATTACATTATTGTACAAATGCATGTCTTTCGTTGTTGTTGTCGTTTTCCTTCAAAACTTCTCGCTTTTACTTTCGCTTCTTATCTTGTGAACTTTCAGGATTGCCAATGCCAAGCCATTGCGACGATGGATGGAAATTCAATCTTGTAGATTGGGGATTATTGTAGAAACTGTAGGATAGCTGGCAATACATTGAAATGCAATGCAAATGCAATGATATGCAAAATTAGAATGTCTTTATGTTGTGCCTATTACATAAATATCAAACACATTTATTTTTGTATTCCGACTCCTATATGTATATTCTCGTGTTTAACTAACCGGTATGCTAATGCTGGTGTCATTCATCATGAGAAAGGATAATATAGTTATTTCCTGGGAATTGAATTTCAAAATCAAATATACACAAACACGGATAGGAAATAAATGCAAACGATGTATTGTGTTCATGTACATATTAAACTGACTTATTTAATTGAAATTGATCGCGCATTAAAAAATAAAAGTAGTAAATTAAAACGTGTTTACTACATTTTAATATGTAATGCTATTTAAATATGTAATTGCCGTGAGGTTTTCTTGAACAAGTTATAATTTAGACAATTAGCTAATATCTTAAGCGATGATTATGGAATTATGGAAAGTTTCGTAAAAATTCCCAAATATTTGACTCCACTGTTCTATATCTTTACAAAAATGATAATACTAAAATTTTAGTTTGGAATCTATTTGTTTGGCTTTCGTTTTGAAAATTTTGAAATTTTGAAATTTTTTAATTAGGTTACATGTTTTTTGCGCTCAAAATGTTTTTATTTACAAGTTTGTTTGCATGCAAATTTTTCTAAACAAATGTTTTCGGCGCTCAAAATGTTCGTACTACATGTTTTTTTTGCACGCATAATGCTCAAATTGCACGTTTTGTTTTGCACGCCAAACATTCTAAAATACTGCACGTTTTTTTTTGCAACTCAAAATGCTCTAGTTAACATGTTTTGTAAAGTGTAAAAATGTTCTAATTATGTGTTTTAAAACTCTATATTGTGTTTTAATTATAAGCGTTCTGAATTTTAAATTTAAAATATTATTCAAATGCTATAAATGCTTATACATAATTACATGCTTATGTTAGAACGTCAAATTTTCTACTTAAATGTTTTTAACATGCTTAAAATATATTTTTATGAAATGTTCTGATAACTGTAAATCTAAAAATAATTTTTAGAATGTTGCCTGAAATTCAAAATGATCTAACACTAAGTAGGATTTTTTTGAAACCTTAAATGCTTGTACTTGTGGAAATGTTTGCAAGTTAAAATAATTGCAAAATAAGCAGATGAATTAAGAAAATGAAGCACACAATTAACGTAACTCTCGTAAAAGTCCCTGAAGTATAAAGATATTTTATTTATTTTCGTATTCTATAAATTGCTTATGGGTAATAAATGGTTTGAAATTTCTACCTTATAAATTATAGCACCTAATATTGCTTAGCATACTCTTACGCACTCAGTGTATTTAAACCAGGAAAATACTTAAATAAATATTTATGCAATTGACACTATCCTATAGCTCAATAAATAAACATGTATGCAGTTTGAAATAAATATACAGACCGCTGTGCACTACACATATATAGCATACAAATTAAAAGAAAAAAAGAAAACGAAGCAGTCCAGTAATTATACTAACAACATTAAAAACAATAATAAACAATATTAAAATGTGCATGTACTTAGTCAAATACTGTGTAAATAACAATTACAAATTAAATAACATACCTACCTACCTATACAATGTTAATTCATACGTAAATAGCTACTGTTGGTGATGGTGGTTGAACAAAATGGATGTGTAAAAATGACATTGGTAATTTTGTTAAAAATTAAAATTGATTAGATTATTGTTGGTTTGGTCGTCCCTTCGGGAGCATGTGTCTTTTTCCGCCGTCGGTGAACCTTGATAATGCCCGTCCCACTCAGAGTTACTGGTTGTTTCTGTGGTGCTGTAATATCCGGGCTAGAGACAATAATAGGACTAGGATCTGCTATGTTAATGTTGCTGTGAATGTTAGCAACGGGATTAATATTTGCACTTTTCGCAGATGCAGAATTACAATGCTTAAGTCCGGGCCCGGTACAACTGGCAAAACCAATGGCATGTGGAATGAAAGATTGGTCAACGACACCAGTGAGGAGGTGACTGTAAGGACCCCTCGAATAAATTAAAACGTCATCTCCTCCATGGGTCTCCGATAGTAAAGGTACTCCAGACATCTGGGCGTACTCTGGGTGCTCTGTTTTTTTAAAATCAATCATTTTTACCATTGATATTACTATTTAATTTATTTTTAAATAATAAATTTGACATATTTTGAAATTTTACATACATCTCTAGTAAAATAAAAACTTACCAAGGTTGTCATTGGTCATATCAAAGCGATCCCCATTGTCCTCTGGATGCTTATAGCCCGGTCCATTCGCATAGCTGAGTGTTGTATAGGGTAAGTCATCGACGTCAGAGATACCCGCAAATCCCAAAATCGGATTTCCCCTCTGGGGATAACCCGCAAAGGTCATCACATGGGCATGATCCGCTGTGACCACAATGAGTGTGTCGCTCACATTCGTCATTTCGACACAAGTTTGAACGGCCGAGTCCATCGCTATGGTTTCAATGAGGGCTTTCTGTGCTTTGGTAGAGTGGTGGGCGTGGTCAATTCGGCCTCCTTCAATGAATAAAAAGTATCCCTTAGGGTTTCTACTCAGGATCTCAATCGCTTTCCTCGTCATTTCAGGGAGGGACGGATCTTTGGTTTCGTCTGCGTCCATGACGTAGTCAAGATGGTCGTAGCTGAATAATCCTGCAAAATTAAATCATTCATTATAATATTTGGCTATCAGTTTCCAGCATTTTTTTCAGCCCCAGTAACTTAACCAAGAAATGTCAACTTGTTTTGTTTGCAACGGAAAATATAAATTTAAAAAAACTTACCGAGAAGATAATCAGTTTGGCTCGTATTGACCTTCTCAAACTGATCTTTATTCCAAACATACTCTGCATTCTGTCCCGTTTTCAATTCTTTCCATGTCTCAATTAAATTCTTCCCGTCCCGTCTCTTACCCCCAACTTTATTCTCCGGGTCAATGACCGTAGTGGGAGTGAGCTCCCTTCGCCCCCCTCCCAAAATGACATTAATTTTTTGTCCTGGGTTTCGAAGGATGAGCTGCTCCGCGACGTCATCGCAGAAGAGTGGATCCGCCCCTGAATTCTTTATGGCTCCGTCACTCTCCCAGTCCCTATCGGCGATGTGAGCGTATGTCCCGGCGGGACTTGCGTGAGTTACCCGGGTTGTTGTTATTATCCCCGTTGACTTCCCTGCTGCCTGTGATATAGGGGGTTATGGAGAAATCATTTTTGAGTTTTACGAATTTAAAAGCTAGTTATAAACACATTACAAATAATTAATAATTAATACTAATAAATAGGTGTTCATAAATTATTTAATTTTAGAAACTCGCGAACTGGATTTTGGCATAAATTTATTGATTTAATTCTGAATTTGAAATGAGATGTGTAATTTGTGTGGGACTAATCGTAAGTTTACTTGAGCCCATGCGAGAACGCTCTCGACTTGATGACTAGCATTCATCATATTCTTACAATCACGGAATCCAACACTGGGTTTGACTCCAATCGTGGCAATGTTCGCCTTCGTTCCGGATAAATAAGCGGTGGCGGAACAGGCGGAGTCCGCAACTTGACTGTCAGAGCAAAAAGTCTGTAGGAAATTATGAAAATATATGAATAATAATAATACATAGTACGTTACACTTACACTGACACTGCATTATGCACTGCATTGGGGAGATTATCATAGAAATTACGTTATTGTCTTTATCACTCACTCAGATTCATTTTTTTGGGCTATATATAGTTTCGTGAAAGGAAATCCAAATTATGACAAATTAGCTTATCTGTAAATTGTTATCTTAATCTAATGTGCGTGTAGCCCTTAATTTTATACCATTTTTAGTGTGTGGGCTGTTTCACAAAAAATCACAGACACTCTTTGATTACTAATAGGTACATAAGTAGGTCCAAAGTACATACATTGTGCATTCAGTTTCCAGAATTATGTCTAAATAGTTTTATATTTCATAGTTATATCTCCTATATAATATGTTAGCACTATCTGTATAACACTATAGGTTATTAACAGGGAGGTCTTATCTCCGTCTGTTAGTTGTTAATCACTGTAGTATTATTATTATTGGTGACTGCAGTTTACTAAATTATTACTAAAAGGTTAACAAACTGTGTACGAAAGGAATAGGAAACTCATAAAGAATATCAAAAAAAATTTGATTTACGGTTATTGACATCGAGGCCGGGGCATAATATGGCAAGTATACTGATAAAGGAAGGAACTAATATTAACAAAAAATATTCAGAAAAATGTCAATGTGACATAGTAAGCCAACCTTAGAAATGCCAACATGTGGAAATTTTTCAAAATTGAGTGAAGCCTCTTCTCCAAAATCCGAGCCTTCCAACTGTCCTTTAAAAATCCGGGCAGCTGTCACTGTGGGTAAACTCATACCATCCCCTAGGAAGAGAATTGTATTTTTAGCAACGCCCAATATATTTTCATTGCTGAGCTTCTCCAGGAGGGAAGCCTGGGCGGACTTCATCCAGTGATGGGAACCTATAGTCAATTTAAAAAAAAGACGTTCGAATTAATCATCATGTTAAGTAGGATTTATTAATTATTCAATAATTTACACATTTAACAACTACTAACGCTACTTAATTCGATAATTATACTAATAATTTGGCTATAGGACTGGAAAATGTTTTATAACGATAACAGCATTAGTATCAACAGAACCGTGTGGTAAATAATTGTTAGCAGTATTTAGAATACGCGTGAGTTTTTTACACCTACATGTATTTCATTATTACTGTGTATATTTTTATGTAATTTATTATTAGCATAGTGTAATGATAATTATAATTATATATACTTTCATATCGTGGTTTTCCTAACGTCCGATATTTTGTAGATGGTTTGTGCGTGTGCATCCAGTCTTCAATATCTGCACAATATAACAAATCAAATATTGAATATATAATATATAATAAATCTATATAGGCAATTAATTAGCACTACTGACACACTACTCAGCATTTAATTAGCACATAATTAGCGCCTCTAACTCGTGTGCTTATTAGAACAAATCCAAGAATAAAATCTACTGTACAAAAGCTCAAAAAAAATCTCAATATTGTCCAAAATAGGAATGTTCTTACAAAAAATACTCAGATTAATAAAATCAAATCAAATGAAATTTTAGCAAAATCTACGATACCGAATACCGAACCGACACAACACACAACTACATACTTAAACAGCACTATCAACTATATCATAATGCATTCCTGAAAGCTTATTTAAATATCACTGGTATTTTTCTAAAATTTTAAATTAAGAAAGAAAATAAATAAATAATTGGAGAAAATAATTAGTAAATATTCTATATTTGCTGACTGTTTTGCAAAATACAGGTAGGTAATTACAGAGTATCTAATTCAATGAATGCAAATAATATTAAAGATTTAATTTGAATAAAATAAAAATTGTGAAAAATAGAGAGAGAGATGGAGAGATGCTTACTGTCAACGGAATTGAGGTGTTTTCCATCGTTGCCCCCAAATAATTGAAATAAGATTAGACTTAGAATAACAATGGTAATGAAGTGGAAGTGAACGTAGCGACTCATTGTGAACAACTGACGATCCACTGACTTGTCTACTTATGCCGCCGCTATCCCTCCCTTTTTTATTTTACTAACTTACTTACCTGTTCTCGTCGATCTTTCTGTAATAAGTACAACACAATAGACAGAACACAAACACAGGACTCGTCCCAAACCAAAACCAAAGTCAAAGTTAAAGCTTGAGCACAGTATTTAATTTGGATTATTATGAATATTATAAAGGTACTCTACTACTAGACTGTCATCAGACAACTTGGTTGATACTGCTGCTCTCTAAGCATATTTGTTCTCCAATATCTCTAATCACAATAATAACTACGGAATGAGGAAAACACGAAATATAGTAATTATTTTATTATTACTAAGCCGAACATCCTACTGATCCTACACAACTTGACTGAACTTCCTAAGTAACCAGTAACTAACTATAAGCTTCGTCCACCCTCTCCCTACTTACCTAAGTACACGCAAAATCACAATAACTAGTAAAGTACCCCTTTATTACTTATATACCCTCTCGGCTATAAAACTCAATAGTCACTAGTAGATACATATTTGTTTTCATAGTTAATTTGTTGATAGTCATATAGTAATTACCATTCTTGATCTTGAATAATTATGGGTTTCTTCATTGTACTCACTAGTCAGTCAGATTTACACGGTATTTTACTCTCACTGTCTGTATTTTGTCTAAGCACTGTCTAAGGACTGGTCACTATTTATTTACCTATTTATTTAGATTGTACCTACATACACACTTTCTGAGTAACATAGTTAGTAGTATTCACTGCGTGATTCCCATATTAATTCATTCCTTGGAATTTGAATGGGGGTTAAGATTTTGATTTCATTTTCCATTAGAATCATATTGAATCATTAGTCACTATCATCCATCAAACAAATATGACAAATGGTTTTTTCTTTCTAAATCAGAGTTTCTTTTCTCATTTTTTTTCTCTTCTCAATTGGCTTTTGTTTACGACTGATCGAGCATCGAGTAGCACGATGTGTTGATCTCGCATCGCTTAATAAGAAAGGTACCGAGGCTACTCTCGCTTCCCGTTCCTCTGTCATATCAACCTGCAAAATGAAAGGTAATAAAAAGCAGAATTAATTGGAATGAAGGGGTGATTTACTTTACTTACTAACGTGCGGTGATATGTGGATTGTGGAGGGGATAAAAGGGAAGGGACATGGAAATGGAAGATAGGATCTACACACTACACAGATAAAAAGGAAATCCTCAAGAATTTTAATAATGTATAATAATGTACATACACGAATAACCATACAGAGGCAGAGCCAAAGTTAAAGTCAAGATTCAAAAAGATAATACAAATAAAATACTCACATACCTTACCTCCTATTATAGTTATTATGTGTGTGAGTGTGTGTGTGTGGTGTAAATCCATTTGTGGGAAATGATTGGAGAGAGTTAGTCTACTGACCTTTATTTTCACTTTGCCCTAGAAAATTTCCTGAATCATCATACAGCAAAAAAAGAAGAGGCAGCAGAAGTGTGTGTAAGATAGATTCTTGAATTAAAATGTGTGAAGTGCAGTCAGGACTACAGCTGACTGACTGACTGCTATAGATGACTCCCAGTGCAGTTTTTACATGAGCAGTTTGCTCGCACTGTCAGTCGACTGTATTAGGTATACTATGTTTGTCGTTAAAGTTGAAACAATAAGGCAATTTTTGTATGTAATTAAGTAGTAAGAAGTTAAAGTTGACTTGACGTTGACATACTGCCTACTGTGCCTGTCCACTCTCTGCATTGTTCTGACCACATGAGCATATTATAGTAGCGACCAGTTACTTAGTTGAAGAATAGACAAGAAGTGATCTGTCATGAGTCGTGATCGTGGGGTTACTGGTCTGGTGGTGGTGGTGACGATGGGGGAAGTCTTGAATTTATAGATATTCATGTGGATAATGTTTTTATTAGGTACTAGAAAAGCAGCCCGTCCTACGGACGAACGGCACATTTATCGTCTGTGAAGAACCAAAATGACCCATTTCCATTTGTAGCTACAAGCAATTTCCACTATCTACAAAAATATTGAAAAATTTCTTGAAAGTATTTAAATAAGAATATTTTGCACTTTTAAAAAATATGTAAATAGAACATTTTGCAATTTAAAAAAATATGTAAATAGAATATTTTGCACTTTTAAAAAATACGTAAATAGAACATTTTACACTTTTCAAAAACATGTAAATAGAACATTTTACACTTTTCAAAAACTCTTAATTAACATTTCACGCATATTTCTTATTTTGTTTTTATGACATAGCTCATTTTGATACTAGCTTAAATCGGATATGGGTCAT
This sequence comes from Dicyrtomina minuta, assembly GCA_949802685.1. NCBI lineage: Eukaryota > Metazoa > Arthropoda > Collembola > Symphypleona > Dicyrtomidae > Dicyrtomina > Dicyrtomina minuta. The sequence goes on from OX461808.1 coordinate 34,901,185, forward strand.
TTTGGTTATTCACAGACGATATATCATGCTTACACAGATATAACTTACATAATATGACATAGTATTTAATCTTGTGAGAAATAGATGTATTGCATTTTAACTAAAGCAAAATCTTTGAATGCATAAACTACTTTATTACCGTAGCATGTAATTTTTGTAACGGGTTACAACTTTACAAATTAAAGCCTTCTCTTTAATCGTGGATGGGGTTGCTGGAAAAATTAAAAAACGTTCTGGAACGGAATGGAACTAAAACAATCACTGTATCCTTTATTATCAGCCCTTGATACCTTGGTTTAACACACCTATTAAATTAAAACAGTACATTTTTATTTTGGTGTACTATATACGTAATTCCATTTCACTGGACATTTAAATACAGGCTAGCAGATACGCTTTCAGCAGTGGATGGATGTGGCGCATTAGATTTCATTCATTCAAAGCATAGCGCGCGTCGCGCGTGTTAAACTTCAATAGGAATTGCGGAAGTTCGGTTGGCAGACAAATGTAGTTTAGTATTAGTCATCTTTTCAATTCCACTCGCCTCCGCCTCACATGCTGACAATTGATTACTAACTAGTGGGATCATCAATTTCTCCATTCTCGGGTTCTTCCACGGGGCGATGAGACGACTTGATAAAACTGGAAATAATCTTTTTAGTCCCCGTCCCATAAACACTTGCATTCCTCTCAATTTCTGCATCGATCTCGTCATTCACGTACTGATTAGGATTTCTCCTGCTATTGCTATTGCTATTTTTGTAAAATGAGCCGTCATCTTCATAAATAATTTCAAAGTCATAGTTGGTTGCTCTGTAAGCTCGAAAGGAAGGATTGTCCTGTTTCCTCCAAAGAAGTCTTGCTATGAGTCTAAATCCTAGCAGGTAAACATTTGAATTAGAATTACTTTTCATTTTTCGTTTTGTATTGTTCTCTGCATCTTGTAAACTCTCCGTGTTAATACTATTAAAAATTTCAATTTCTTCCAAGAAGTTGCGCTTTTTTTCTAAAAGTAAAACTAGAGTATCCACAGTTACTCCTAAATTTTCTTGAGTCCCTCCGTTTTCTAAATAAAGGACTTTCAAGCGAGGGAGAGTGAGCGCAATTTTGGCGACATCGTCAGAGCTCAGGCTGAGATTCATTAGTTTAATAATTTCAACGGATTTGGGTAAACTTTCAACGTTGGCAACGTCAGGTTTAAATACAGCTTTCGGGCTAACATGGTCCAGTTCGATCCCTTTCAGTGCAATTGTTGTTAGAAACCGGGACTCAGCAAAGGCGTTTAGATCAATAGGAACTTTTGAGTGATGATCAGGAAAACTTCGGATGTCAAGGTTCATTGAGACGGTCACTAGTTGATAGTAATTACTCTTGATGACATCATATGGAAATTTATAGTAGACTGGACCCTCCACCCAAAATTGTATGTACTCTAATTTATCTTGTGTTTTCACAAAACGTCTCCAAAACTCAGTACTCCCCACTTGATGCCAGTAGAATAAATGAAAACTAACGAGCTTCACCTGATCCGCTCCTTTGAGGTTCATTTCTAAAACCTCCGAGTCGATCATGGTGAGTGTTTTTGGAATGGTAGTGGAGGAGGATGAGGGTACTGGTTCAGGGAATGGACATTCAATATTAAAAATTTGGAGAGTTTCCCGGTGATCCAGAATAAAACTCCAGAGCGTTGCCATCAATTTTTTCTCACCCACTGCAACGAAAGGGATGGCCAGACCAAGGTAAGTTATTGCAGGATAATAAAGTGAGAGTATTATAATTGTATTTATTGTGATTCGTTTTAAATTGTATGACATTGCATCCTCCTCATCGAATGAACTACAGGAGATCTCTAGGCTTTTCAAACTTGGGAAACTCATTGACTTCTTGGCACTGGATATGTCCAGGTTGAGATGATGCAGGGTTGAGACGTGGATTTCAAGTGCTCGTAGCTCTTGCAGATTTCTGAGGACATTCAGGAAATTATCTTGAGTGATTTGTCCGTCGAAATGAACTTCTTGGACATAAAGAGGGTAGCGAAATGATGGGATTACGTCCGCATCTGGGATATCACTAAAATAGATATGCTGAAATTTTCTATCTTTTATTACCAGGGGACCATACCAGGTGATTTCTGGGGAGTTTTCTACATCCCAGAATTTACTCCCTAGACCAATGTAAAGATCATTGAGAGGAGCCTTTCTTTGTCGATTAGATATTGGTCTTATTGATACCCGCCTCGGTTTTACTTGACCCTTTTTAACTGTCTCGTGTGCAGATATTTTACTTGCTGATGCTGGATATGGCGGAGCCTGCTGCGTTAGAATGCCTTGCACAATAATCGGTTCATAGCGAGTGGAAGCCTTGCTTTTTAGATCTTCTCGTCTAATGACACCTCTATGCAAGGGGTCTTCAGCAGATGCTTCTTTACCGCTAAGCACTGACACTGCTGTTCCACGTTGTTTTCTATTCGCCACATCATCATCATTGGCGTCGTTGTAATAATTATTAAGTTCATCATCAAGATAGCAAGTGGAGCCTTCGCTTTTTAAATCCTGTCTCATATTACTTCTGCTCAAATAATCGGGAAATACTTCTTTACCATTAACCAGTGCAAGTCGACGTTTTTTAATTGCCTCATTACCACCCGTAGCGGATCTATAATAATTATTGGATTTATCGTCGTCATAATTAGTTTTTGCTTTGGATTGTATCTCCGTTTTTGCTCTATAGTACGAATCACGCGGAGTGGGGTAATGAGTTGGAAGGGGATTTTGTGAGACAACATTAATTTTTGAATTATGACGGTGTTTGCTTTCTACATTTGAATCGCTGTCTGGTATAAAAATACCTCCCCTTCTGTTTCGATATTGAGTTTGATTGATTTTATTAAGACTCTCAGGACTGATACGGAGATCGGAATTCAAATGTTCATCTTGTTGGCTTTGACCTATTAAAGAAGTGTCTTTTTTTATTTGCATGGAATATGCCTTGCTTATTGGAACTGGAACTGGTGGTAGTGTCTCTGGAAGTTGGGATGGATTTTCCAAACTCTGTTGGAGCTGGTTAGAATGGAAAGACGGTTGTTTTTCTTCGTTGACTTGAAATATTTTCTTTGGTTTCGGTTTGTGTTGAGATGGATGAATATGCGGATTTTCTTGAGGAATAATTATAGATGTATTCCTACTTTTTGCTCGTCTTTCCGCTACAGTTGATTTAATGTTCGTACCTCCCCCAGGTGGTTCCTCTTGTTTAGTTTTAGGTGCAGATTTTACGCTCGGAATGCCATTAGGAAAATTATCGCCTTCGTCAATAGTATCACGTGCATAAAATCCCTGAGGACCATATGCATAATTTTGATTATCAACTCTCCCTGCAAATTTAGAGTTGGAGATTTTGTATGGAAATTTGACTTCTTCATGTGGCATATAAATTCGACTTTTGGCAGCTTCGTAATCAAATTTTGTATTTTTCCAGACTCGAGTTTGAGTTGGTAGTGGTGGTAGTGCTGATGGAAGTTTCTCTGCTTCTAATAAAGGAGCACCTTCATTATCCCCATTAATGGCATCCAAACTCTGCTGAATTTCAATGCTTACACTTTGGGTAATAATGCGATTTTGCCCTTCTTGTTGTTCTGTTGGTCTTCGTGGTCGGGGTTCGAAAGGGCGGGGAGTTGGAGAGCGCGAGTGTATTATTGATTGTTTTAGTATTTTATTTCGAATTTGGGGTTTAAGCTCAAATGTTGGGTTTTGGTCATCTTCAGATCCAGGTTGCTGTTCTGCATGGAGTGTTGTTGCATTGTCTGTAATAGTGGGTCTTCTACGTTTTGAAGGGCCGCCTTTAATTAGCTGTTTTCGTGTAGTAATGTTTTTGACTGTTTTTACTTTAGAAGTGGGTTGTTGCTCTGTGGGAAGTGGTGTCGGATCAGTGATTGTGGGCCTTCTACATTTTTTAGGGGCTTTAGGTGGTTCTGGTTCTGGGCCTGTGCTTGCAGTAATGATCTTATTGTCTATTTCGGCGTTTCGTGAAATTGAAGCATGTTGGGGTTTATTTGGATCTTCCTTCTTACTACAGCGCTTTTTTTTAGTCGGATCCGCTACAACAACACCAGCAACGGCAGCGGCACGATCCATCGGGATTTGATATTTCGCTGGCAACTTGTTGGGACTAGAAAGGATGTAAGAAGGTTCCCTAGCGGCTGAAAAATTTGTTTCTGGCGGTCCTGTAGACATTTGGGCTGAGGATATAATTGACTCATCCTCTGGATATGGTTTAATAGAAGAAAGCGCTCCCTCAGTCAATGTTGTGAGTCGTCTTGTGAACTTGGATCCCTTTGTTGCAGCATTAGACACATTTTTGTCTCTGGCGTCTAAGGCTTTTATATCTGGAGTTGATTGTTCTGAACTCAAATCTTGAGCTATGCTACTGATATTTTTCTTTCTTTTTTCGGCTAGCTCGTGACGCTTTTCTGACGGATTTATTGAAGGTCGAGGGGATGAAGATAGAGATGGAATTTCCCCATTATTTTTAGAATTGGAAGTTCCAACTGCCTTGGTAGATGGATCAAGGTTTAGATTCGATTTACTTTTACTCTTGTGCTGTTCAGGTGTAGAATCCGGAGGATTATTCGGATCTGGATCCGGATCGTTATTTGGGTCGTTGTTGGAAACTTTCGGTTGAGGATCTTCTGGGACTTTTTGTTTTTCTGGTTGTTGATTTGGATTTGGATTGGTATTGGTGGATCCCTTCAGAGACTTTATTTTGGACTTTTTACCTTGAGGTTTTGGCGGTAGTGGTGGTGAGGGGAGATCGTAGTGAGGCCTGTAGGTTGGAAGACTTGACAGCCTGGTACGATTGGAAGTTTCACCTCCAAATGAAGAGACGCCACCTTTCTTAAACGGGTCTGGGCCTTCATCGTCAGGAACTTTGTCCTGACTTGTTATTCGCTGGTATACTGTTTTTGCTGCCATTTAGATTATGGGTTCGAAATTTTGAGCAGGAAATATCTGTGGAGTTGTAATTGTAATTAAGTGAGATGGCTTTAGAAAAGTTGTGTTACTATTTTTCTACAAATCCAATCATTTTTAAGCAGTACTACTAAAACACACACATCAATCGTTGTGCAGTGCAATTACACAATGCAATGTAATGTAATTATAGAAAAATGTGTAACGATGAAAGTTGAGGCTTTTTGTATTACAGACCTCAATAGGTGCTTATTAGTTGATTCCATGACTTGCTTAAATAAAATCGGGGGGCGAATGTCCAGGAGGAAAATGTCCTGCAACCCCTGACATGACATATTACTGCTGTACAATATTGCCTATTTTCGTATGCTCCCATTATTGCGGTGTACATACGTTGTATTGCTTTTAAAACAGTGTAAGCATATTGTACAAAACGCTTGTTAAATTATGTCATTTAAGTGCATTTACCCGATTATCGCAATTACCGAACTCAGACCATCTTTCTTGGATAATCTTTATCAACATCTGACTAGTGAGCTAGTTAATATTTCAATTTTTCTTCCACGGTGAATTTAGGAAATGCCAGATTATGTTTTTATTTCAAAATACTTTGCTCATCATGAAATACAAGGCTTTAATATTTAATTTCCAAAAGTACCTATACCAATTCTGTAGGAGCTACAGCCAATTAGTAATTTTATTAATACATTTTAATAAAATGTGTATTATTAGATCGAAAATAATTTAGCAGCGCCGATTGAAATTTTAATTACATAAAAACTAATAAGAGCGGAATACTCAATACGATACTCAAAACCAAACCCAAAAGTGAATATTTCTCAATATTGTAATGCATTTTTTGTAAATTAAATGATCAAAAATTTACCTTTAGAAATTAAATAATTATTATATTAGAATTTATATAAAATAGAAACGCCATTTTTTAATTGACTTTATTAATTTTTTTCTTGAATCTGTTGTAATTGTTTGGAAGGTGAAACCACTGGACGCTATTGGTAAATAACACGTAGAAAAGTCTGTAACATTAGTATTATTACGTTATTTGTATGATTTTTACTTTCACGCCTTCGCTCATCGATGGTATGTATGTAATATTTTCAGAAAATATTTTCAATAAAACAGTTCAATAAAAATCTTAAACTAACTTGAGCATGATACATGACAGATTCAGAGTGGTTGCGTCAGTAGAAACATTTAAAATTCCTCTTAATTAAGATAACACATACGACCTACATAACAATAATAAAATACGAATTGAAAATTGGACGGAATCTACATAGATATTTAGAAAATGTATGAATCACACAATTTGAATTGATTTTCTCATCTCCTGTCCCAAGCAAATAGGACACTGCACTACTGTCCAGTTTTCAATATACTACGAAATTTTAAAGAATCTCTTCAAATTTTGCATCTCAACTGTATCTTCAGTCATAAGATTAGCAATAAAATTTTCTTCTCTCCCCTCTGGCTCAATTGATAAAATCTTATTAACAAGTTGTCTTATTTCTAGAATTTTCAAAAATTTTGTTTTCAACTCCAAAATTTTGTCATCATTTAATTTCTTGGTTCGCTTCTGATTCACCGTTCGCTTGACTGGGACGATAAGAGCTTGTTGCAAGAAGTAGAGGAGACGTCCTATATAGAAATACAAATATCACGATTAACCATTGGTTTTTAATTTTTTAACTTCTACTAATTAAAATAAAGGTATCCTATACCAGGTTATATACCTCTGTGACGATTATAGCCCGGCCAAATAATATCAGCAATTTCCAAGCATTTCTCAGCCAGGGTGATCATTCTCTCAGCCATTTCCACCTTTTCATTTTCACTTAGCTGATTTTGAAAATTAGAGCTGGAGAGAACAAATGACATTCGTTGTAGTAAATCATTCTCAATGGAGTGCATTGCAAAATGATTGTGGTGAACGGTTTTCCCTTGGTGCGTCTTGAGTAGCTTCTCAAGTATCCCGATGGATTTAGTATAGTTGCAATTATTTTTGGGATCGTCCACAGTTTGTTGATGTCCACTCAAATCCGCACTGATGCTGTACATAAGCTCCTCGACGACGTCTTCCGGAATGACACGTCCACACTTTGATGAGTTGTTGCACCTCCAACTGGATGAGTCCTCTAGAGGATTTTCAAGAAGTATGTAGCCGCTATTATTACAATTATTATTGTCGCTCCCCTCTGTGTCTGGTGGTGATGGTGGTGTACATATTGGGCATTTGACAGCAGAGAAGTAGGTCGAGAGCTCCGTTGGATCTCGACAGCGTTTGCAGTTACAATCGAAGAATTTACTTTCTCGGAGATGAAGGCGACGCTCGATTGTTCCGAATGTGGGTTGTGTGTAGAGTTGTGTGATGGACTCGTCCGCTTTAATTGGGATCGAAGCCCGAATAATGAACTCACTATTCGCTTGAATGACCCACGAGGAATTTGGGGTGCAGTCGTGAGCGGGGAGACTAGCGTAGAAGAAGAGGTAGGATCCATTTCTGTAGAGGTCACCTGCTGAGACAGAGTCATCACTGACGAAGGCATTCACCACCACTGAGCCAAGGATGTGCTCAATTGTGTCGTTGTCCACTTCGGTGAGGCCACAAGCCATCCTTATAAAGTTAATGGTGGCGTGACTCATGAGTCGGGAGTTGTGATCTCGCTTCCGAAGATTTTTGTGGTCTTCAAGCTGAAGTATTTTGTCCCAGATTTGTGGGTTTCGATCCTTTAGAAGGACACCTCGTAGAATGATTATTTTTTCATAGAAGGAACTCTCGGAGGCTCCTGACACGGGAGGGACACGGTCCTTAAAGATGGGGCACTCATTTTGAGCGTGTAGAGGGTCCTAGAAAACAGTTTCTTATTAAATTACAATTTTGGATTTTAATTCCCTAGTAGTTTTGCATGATGTACAAATGATCATAAATAATCATAATGCAATAAAATGTAATTTCTTAAGCCAGAGGAAATTTTAAAAAGTATTTTTCATTAAGCTTACGTTAGTACTTATTAAATTATTGTCGCCTTAATTAGACATTTTAAATTATTTAATTATTGTAAATTGTCCTGTTTTGCCTATGGATAGTATGCAATCTAAAACGTTTTTGGCATATTTAAATGTATTATAGTATTAAAACACATATCATGTATAAAGAATCAAAATGACCCACCCCAATTAAAGCTAGAACTAAAATGAGCTATGTCAAAAAAGCGTTAAATGAGATAAGTAGATGGGTAAAAATAAATTTAAATTATTAAAAGTTTTAAAAAGTTAAAAATGTTCTGCTTACATTCTTCTGCAAAGTGCAAAATGATCTATTTACATACTTTCAAAATCATGATATTTTAGTTTTTTGGTAGATAGTGCATTTTTCTTTTGGCTAAAAATGAATATTGGACCATTAAGATTATTCACACATGATATTTTAAACGTCCTTACGCCATATTTTTACAAAATCAATTAATAAAATTACTGTATCACAGTATCACTAATAATTAACTCAGCGGCTTGTTCCTAATTACGATACTATACGTTTCGGACAGCTTCAAAAAGGGGTTTAACTTTAACTCGTGTAAAGAGGGTGTTACAATTACATATTAGATTAATTAAAATTGCAATTTAATTTCAAGAAATTAATCAAGAATTTTAGTCAGTTAATCTAGCGTCTATTATAAATTTGGTTCTCATTCCACTGTGTAGTTTATTTAATCTTTTGAATTGTACTACTTTTTAATTTGGTGGTCAGACTTTTAGAATTAGATACATATTGTCATTCTGAAGCGCTTTTTTTAGCGCTTGATTTGATGGTTAAAATTATAGGTGCTATTAATACATATTAGTGCCAAAAAATCAGTGCAGTATCCCAACGTAAGAATTTATCTCACCTTCTCACACTTTGAGTTACAAACGGGCCATTTGCATTGCGAACACCGGAAGTCAGTGGTCACTCTTTTGAAGCAGCTGAGACAGACCGAGAGGGCGTCTTCCTTGGCTAATGGACCAGATATTAATGGCTTCTCCCGAAATATGATTTCACCCTGACCAATGTCACGCGTCGCTACGAGATGACGACCAACAACAGAGTCCGTGGCAAGAATAGCTGGGAAACACTCCGACTTGTGAGTTTTCCAGTGGGATTTTTGGTGGTCTCGTGAGCAATAGTTGACTTTTTTACAGGAGCCACATCCTAAGTCAGAGGGTTTAGTACATACAGGACATTTGTTTCTGGAGCTCGGATCCTCATCCATTTTTCTTCTTTTTTTTGTATTCTAGGATTAAAAATTTAATCAAAATTTAGAACACTTCATTTTATTGCTGCCCAAATTATTAATAAAATTTGATTAGCCCTCATTCCAAAATTATTCCTCAATCACAGTCGAAATTTCGCAGAAAACATTGCTCAAATTTTTGAGGTGTTAGAATTTAATTTGTGAGCATATTCTTGAAATTTCAAAACCTCTTGTCTAGCTTTTAATAATTTTCGTGTCTTTGTTTTTAAACCACATACGACGTGGTGGAGATAAAAATGTCAAAAAAATATATAATGCTTCTACTAGTATCAGCATTCTAACTTCCGTCATGCAAACAAACAAACAGAATACGTATGTGCTCAAAATTCATAAGAAATTAATTAATTACTATAATTTAAATTCTACCAGCTATAATGCTATAGTATCTTAGTATATTATGTGTAATGCACCACTTTGGAACAGGCTTGAAAGCTAATCACATAAAGATTATCTTGACGTTAATAAAGATAATACTCTATACAGCGAGTTGGTTTTCACATAATTCCACACACTCTATTTTGCGATAAGACTTGTTGACTGCTGATGCTGACGAAAAGAACAATCTCCCGACAGTCTCTCAGTCTCTCAGAGGAGTTCACGACCCGCCGTCACTGAGCAACTGAAACTATACATTAAGTATTTTCTCGTTTGGAACTAGAAACTAGAGCCCGGGCCTTGGAGAGAAGAAACCCGGCACGGGCATTGTACTCTATATCCTATACTGACTGTCACTGTACGCAAAAACCATACTGAAGTACTAAACAGAAACACTAAACTATCCATTCCCATTCTATATAGCTGGGAAGCAAACCTTGTTTATGTAAAAAAAAACCGAAGCCGCAGCTTAAATACATAGCAATTTAGCACAGTATTAGTGCTACAAGACCAGGACCAGGACCAGACCAGGCCACTGCATACAAATCTGTGTTGCATATAATTATATGTATACTTCTTTAAGAATGATAATGACCTACATCAGTCTCCCTAGTAGTCAGTGTCAGTATAAACAATATTAGGTTGATACTACAAATAAATACACTCCATTTCTATTACGGCTACGATTACGGCTACTGCTACGGCTACGGTTTTAAGGAAGCCCCGAAGCCCGCTTACTGCATTATTCGTCCGTAATCCGTATATTGTCTGATAGTTATCGTTAGTCTGAAAGACCGAGATTTTAGATGATAGCTATAAAAGTAGATGATCCCATACATATGACAGAGCTGAATGCTTATACGGTTGAGGGGATGACTAAATCAAAACAAAAATTCCAATGAATTTTTGTCGAGTGAAATGTATAAAATACACACAGTCAACAGTGTGAGGCGAGTGTTCAATAGGTTTTAGTTAGATTATGATTTTTCGGAGAGATGTGTGCTCCTCTTTGTATTTGTGTTGGCATTCGTACAAAGTCTGGGGGTGTTTTTAATGTTTAATTTTATAGTGTTTCTAATTTTTCATGAAATGCGGGCTTGTTATGTCTCCCATCCGAATCTGAATAATAATATTATTTCAATATGCTTCCTCCTTTCCTTTCGTTCTTTGGGTCGATTTTCTTGTTGAGGCCTGGTCTCCTGGTCTCCTGGTCCTGATGACTGACGCTGTAGAATAATAACTGGTAAAAAAAGCTATTTGATAAAATATCGACCCACGTTAACCTGACAGTAGTGAAACTAATAATAATTATTATTATTGCTAAGGTTTGTTTGAATTGTGGAATACATAGTACATACATAATTTATTTGGAAACTATAAAAAGTGGGTTTATTAGCTATCAGTGTACTTGCCTATAATATTCTATATATCGTCTATGAAGAACCAAAATGACCCATACCCAATTTAAGCTACAATTAAAATGAGCTACGCCATAAAAACAAAATGAGAAACATGCGTAAAATATTAACCAAGGGTTATTTAAAAGGGCAAAATGTACTATTTACATGCTTTTGAAAAATGTAAAATATTCTATTTACATGTTTTTGAAAAGTGTAGAATGTTCTATTTACATGTTTTTGAAAAGTGTAAAATGTTCTATTTACATGTTTTTGAAAAGTGTAAAATGTTTTATTTACATGTTTTTGAAAAGTGTAAAATGTTCTATTTACTTGTTTTTGAAAAATGCTCTATTTAAATGCTTTCAAGACATATTTCAATATTTTTGTAGATAGTTGATATTGTTTTTAGCTACGAATGGATATGAGTCATTTTGGTTCTTCACAGACGATATGTATTAACGTATGCCACATAATTGTTTTTTTTGTTGTAATTTCAGAATTTCGGTGACCAAGACCATACGCATACACGACTACGACCACCGGAGTCGGTGTCGGTAAGCTTAAACAATTCTACCGAAAATATTATATTTGTAGTGTTGCATTCCATAATGCGGTCAATGTTTTGATCTTTTTATGATTTGCTATTAACAGAGAAGTTATAAAGCGTCTAATTAAATTTTATTTCGCATTCAGTTGCAAATTGCAACGAAGATAAAAATATCTCATTCTACATAATTTACATTAAGTGCCACTATGCTCATGATTATGTTAACTAGTATGACTTACACATGTTTGAGATATTGAGATATATACTTTTGAAAGTTATATTTGTATGTACCTAGTTACCACTTGCATTATAATTTAAAGGGGACATGGGAAATATATGGTTGTGTATAATGTAATGTTGTTTGGAGTGAAATTTTCGGTCTCGGTTTCGGACGGGGATGTCGATGCATGTGAATTGGCAAAGGAATGATTACTGAGAAGACAAGTTGATGGGATGTTTGAAGTTGTTGGATTCGGTTTTGGTTCACTAGGATAATTCAACACTGTAGCATATAGTAGTGTCTCTTTTATGTGCACTCAACTTGTATTAAGTATGTTGTTGTCTGGGGTTTAAATTAACTAGATGTAAATCTAAATAAAAATCACAAGCTATAGTCAAGTAGTAGTCATCTCTCACTCTCTCGTATTTCGTATTTTTAGATTTCCACCCAGGTCTCGCGTACTCTCATTCATTGACTCATTTCATTTCAGTTCTGCCGTGTACTTACTTCAGTGCAGTGTACTTAGGGCCTCACTTTTCATTTAATGTGCTTTTCATTCCTTTCCTTTGTTTGGTATATTATGCGTCTTCTGTTTGTGTGCAGACTTTATTTCGTTCTCACTAGTCAGATGAAGCTATGTAGGATGTGTTAAAAAAGGGATCGTTACTCAAGAAGTAAAATGGCCCATCTGCATTGCTATATTTATTCACACAAATTGTAGATTGTAGTCAGCCGGTTTTGATCCTTCAGTTGTCAGTTTCAATGTGTGTAATTACTTGTACTTTAAAATTATTTTTTTGTGTCAAAGAATATCCCGCTACTGAAGAAGCAAAATTGCCGTTCTCCAATTCTCACTAAAAGCAAAATTGCCGATGTTCATTTTTTAATGTGTTTAATTGTACCTTTTTCTGAAAAATAAGCAAGTATGTAGGTATTTCTTATTGCTTATTGGGCTCAAAAACAAAATTATACACTATTTACGTCAAAAAATGGACATGATCAATTTTGCTTTTATCAGTAGTAAAAAGTTTTAGAAGAGCGATTTTGCTATTAGTGAGAATTGGATGATGGCAATCTTGCTTCGTCAGTAGCGATGTAGGGATACATAAAAATGCAATGTGTAAGTGCAGTGTTATAACTGAAAAATCGCGTAGCTACAATCTAAAAATATACAGATTTTCTAACAATAGAAAGACCGAAAATTGAAACTATAACCTTTTGTACAATTTTAAATTGAGCTAATTGCATCTGAAACCTATTGCCAATTTGTAATTGCCCAAAGCCCATTAGCAAACTTGATATTTTAAAAATTCAAGTATAAGCGTGATATCGTGGGTGAAGGATCAAATCCGTTAACTTCCATTATTTGCTAGTATCAAATCCGCTAACTTCCATTTTTGCTAAGAAGCAAATCCGCTAACTTCCAATTTTGATTTAAATAAGCGTTTTAGCTGACCAATTCATAATAACATGGTTATCAAAAGTGCAAATTACACTAAATGCACATTTTCAAACTCAAAACCTTCTAACTTTATGGATTTTAAAACTGCAAATGGTTCTAACTACATGATTTTTAAACGCAAATTGCTTGAACTTCATGAATTAAAAAAATCAAAATCCACTAAATACTGGATGTAAGTCGCAAACCGTTCTAACTACATGATTTTAAACGCAAATTAATCTAACTACGTGGTTTTAAGTTGCAAACTAATCTAACTGCATAGTTTTAAGAAGTACAAAATATTCTAACTATACATTATTTCAAAATGCAATTCGCTCTTGCTACATGGTTCAAAACGTTCTAACTACACTATTTCAAAATGCAATTTGCTATTTACATTAATTTACAGTGCTTTATGACATGAGCGTGTAGTGTTTACATTTACGTGAAACAGAATTGATATGTAACTATCAGCTTATTTTTCGGCGACGTTTTTTAAAATTACTTATAAAGTACTATTACTAATATTACTATATTTAAAAAAAATACACTGCGGAACAGTACAGTTACTTAGTCGTTTAATATCCCTTTGACTTGACATGTTTGAAATAGCTTACTTTTTGGTTAAAAAGTGTTTGTGTGTGACATACATAAGGATACAGTTTGAACTTAACAAAATATACGCTTAATGGGGTTTGCACCGCCCGATCCAGGTCCATGTGAGCTGCGAAAATTTCGAAAGACTATATATATATGTAGTATACATATCACCTATAGGCGGATGTTAAAGTTTAAGCCTAAGTCCTTTAGATAATTATATATTTACTACGTCTGTAAAACAAGGCAGTATACACATGTCTAACTTTTATACTATGATGTAATACACTATAGATGCAGAATATAATAAAACAACAGCTGAGCACTGCACATGAACTTAATTAGTTGACGTCTCAGCTATGGAGAGTACTTGTACTTATATATTTTGTTTAAAATTTATAGTTATTAACTATTTGCATTTAGGCATACGTACAATCACAGTTCAGCACAACCAAAACTATGACCGTAACTGCAGCTACGCAACATTAACACTGCCACTGGGGTTCTATGAATAACTTAATGTAGGTAGGCATTATTATTATAATTGAAGGCATAAGGCATAAACTACAAACACCAACATGCAGATTGCCTAATAGTACTATGGTTTGCGTAAGTTAAAAGTTAATATAGCAATAAAGGACAATCTAGAAATAAATTTATGATGCGTGATAAATAAATTAATAAACGAATCCAAATTTTCATCCTACACATATTATTTATGTAGAGAAACCTATGTACTAATGAAAATGTCTACAGACTGCCTGGCCCCGCACTGCCATTCCCACTATAGCGCAGCGGAATAAATATTAAAGAAATAATGTTCATATAAGTATACTTACGAGTACTATTATTACAAGTAATAATTAATTCTAATTCATTTCATTATTCATAAATGAACAACAATATTATTAAGAAAACAATAACTTGAAAGACAGGATTATACACTATTAAGTAAATTACCGTAAAAGCTCAACGCGGCGTTTATGTAAAGCCCGGCGTTTATTTAATTTTTAAAAGTTGACGGCAAAAGTGAATAACTAAGTTTTGAAATTTTGTTTTGTTCTCTAAAAATCAAATCAATGAAAAATTAAACGCAAAACCCACTAAAAAAGGTAGATTTATCAAAACTAGCTGTGAATTTTGTACAATTTGTACTTTACATGGGAAAATGGGGAAAGTGCGACCAAAGTCACGATACAGCCACCTACTTAGTAACTGTACGATATACGATACAATTTACGACATAAAATGCTTAAACGAGACTCATGTCATTTTTTTTGTGTCAAAAATCAAATCAGAATTCACAATAAGTTTTATCACTCCAGGGAAGTAGCTTAGATCATTCCAATATATATATATATATAGGTGCCTATAAAATAATCCAAAAATTACTGCTACGATTGTGAATTTCAATTCGATGTATTTAGTACTGAAACGTTAATAATAGTACTATCACCCACACTTAACTAATCTTTCTCTTGATTTGATTTCATCTACAATCAGCCTATCTAATCATAATAATTACAAACTACTTACGATTAGTCATTGAATTTGTTTCTCCATATTACAATATTAAATGCAGGTAACTACCTACAGTACCTACCTACCTACCTACATTAAAATATGTACCTGGAATTACATACCAACCTTACATAACATTTTTAAAAAATCACTATTTGTAACACTCCTGTCATCCAAAACCTGTTACACTATAATTATGAAGCTATCGATTTATTTCATGGCAATTTATTGCAGGAAGTGACTATCATTCAGGATAATATTTTCAACTAAGTTATGATGGATGGAGATGAACGTTAGCAATTACCAGTACAAAAACAAAATAATTATTTAATCACCAATACCAACTCACTGACCATTTCACCATTATTCACCTTCACAAGTTCAGTGACAGTGTCTCCATTTGTTTTTAACATCAAGTCGTTGAATTCCAAATTCTAACTATTTCCAAGTTTCATTCAAGTCCACGTCGAGGTCATCAAATGAATGTAGAGAATATAGCTTGCGTTACTACTATACTTTAGGTAAACATCGTCTGTGAAGAACCAAAATGACCCATATATCCATTTTTAGCTAAAAGCATTATTAGCTATCTACAAAAGTATTCAAATATGTCTTGAGAGTATTAAATAGAACATTGTGCACTTTTCAAGCACACGTAATTAGAACGTTTTGCATCTTTTCCAAAATATGTAAATACCTACAACATTATTTTACACTTTTCAAACACGGAATTAGAAAATTTTGCACCTTTTCAAACACATGGAATTAGAACATTTTGCACCTATTCAAAAACATGCAAATAAAACATTTTGCACTTTTCAAAAACAATCAAATAGAACATTTTACGCTTCTCAAAACCTATAAATTAACATTTTACGTATCTTCCTCATTTCGTGTTTTTTATGACATAGCTCATTTTGATTCTGGCTTAAATTGGATATGGGTCATTTTGATTCTTCACAGACGTTATAGGTTCTTAATATTTATAGCAATTAAATTTATAAATAAAATAACACTCATACCTTGATACCTACGTACCCATACATATTTCCTATCTACCAACAGAACTATTAAAACTAATGAAAGTCAACGACAACTTTTAAAATAATTTATTAGTGTACCAACCTCCATCACATATTATAATCAAACGTAAAAATCATTAGGTAAATAAAATTAATAATAGTTAAGTAGTTAAGTACTGACTGTTGGGTTTATTATCTTCCCGGAAATGTTTGTGTAGTACCGACTTACAATTTACTTTTTACAGCATATTTGCAGTTGTCACCGAAAGCTGGCGGCAGCTGGTAATCAGTGGAAAATTTTTCAGACTGAGTGAGCTCTCTCAGCTGTGCAGTGTGCAGCTCAAAGCTGACGTCGACCAAAAATAAAACAAGACAAGTTTTGCTAGTCATCCTGCTTTTACAAGTAGTAGTGTGACGACGAGTTAAAATACATTGCCCCGATGTATGTATGTATATAAATGTATGTAAGGTACTTACATAAGTGCTGTACACACAATTTTTACGCAACGCTACGACCCCGCTACGCCGAATCCCGCACGTTAGAGAAATAGCTTTATCGCCAATAGTTTTCTCCGTAGCCGCTAAGGTAGTCGTAAAACGACGACCTGCAACAATAATTTACACGGTAGTAGGTAGTACAGACGAAGGGAGGCAGATGTATACAGTTATGTACATACCAATCTGCCTATGGATGTATGTAGAAGAAAAGTACATTCTTCATGATTCAGGGGAAATCAGTAGTAAATCAGTTGGATTTGGTTGAACGGGGACGGGAACGGGACGGAAATCGTTCATGGTTCAGTTCAATGTTATTTAGTTTACTTTAAAGTAAGTTTGATTTAACGTGGTTTTGAGAATGCTGGATAAATTGTAGAATATTATTTATTACATTATTATTCTTTTTAGAAATAATAAATTATAATGTGGTGCTAAAGTCAAGAGTGTTAGTGCTGTGTATTATTATTATTGGTGTGAAGGAGGATTTTTACAAATTTCAAATTTGGTTTTTATATTAATAGGGCCAAGTCCAGCAGAGTTTTGTTTTAATAGTCAAAAGTTCGTGAGTCGTTTTCGTTTAATTTGCTTGAAATTGAAAATTTGAACTTCCTTGGAAAAACGTAATATTTTTATAGCTTTCAAAAATAATTTCTTTCTATACCACTGCCATGCAATATAACTGACTTGCCAATTGCCAACAGCAAAAATACGTTATATGATCGTATTTTTGTTTGTGTGTGTGTGTGTGGAGTAGTATATAGTATAGTTGGTAGTTCAGTCTCAGTAGTCCCTGTTGCCTGTAGTCTGTAGTTGGTAGCATAACTTTTCATCTCTGTGGTTCTTGTTACTTGTATTTTGATGGACCATTAACCATTAAAATAACAGTTGTTGGTGTTTTACACACGGGACGTCTCAACCTCTTTTATCTTGAGCCGTCATTTTTTAATAATAACATTTATCATTTACTTTCTTTCAGCATTTATTTGAGATGTTATTAATTGTTTATGTATGAGGACAGTTGACAGTTGAGGATGATATTCTGATTGTCTCAAAATTGTAAGAATGAAAATTGCATTTTCTCAGTTAAATTGTCATATATTCGTATTGAATTGCGTCACATTCCATACTACTCGCTACTCAGTCGTCAGTCATAGTCATAGTGTTCAGTGTTGCATTTATCTGTGGGTGATGATAGTTAAATATTAAACGAGGAAAAACGTGTTGAAATTTAATGTTAAATGTAAAAGCGAAACACTGACTATGAACTAGAAAAGCAGAAGGTGAGATTGAAGTTGTTGGTTGTCGTGTGAAGTTGTAGATTGTAGACGTAGTCTGTGTAGGCATCCAATCATTAAAGTATTCAGTCAGTATAGTTGATAGTAAGTATAAACTTTTACATTATAGCTTTGAAATCTCATGCTCAGCGCCATGAGAATTTGTGTAGTTTGTTGTTGGTGTTGGTAGTTTATTGATTTATGTGTAAGGTAAATTGGTAAAGGCTGATTGCAGAGATTGCTGGCTGATTGGGCTGATAAAACAAAACTGATACAGTATAACAGTATGCAGTACAATTGTTTAATTTAATTCATTAATTTTATTGCGTGATCTGTCGAATTTGGGCTTATTTAAGGTTAAAAATTATGAAAATATATTATTGATTGTGATTACAATACAACGATAAATGCCATTTTGACATAAGGCTTTACCTTACATTCTTTTTGTAATTGTAATATTTTTTTTTAATGTAGATTTTTGGAACGAAGACATTGAACAGTGGATTGAGTTAAACGGTCTATTACTTTACAAACCACGAGGTTGGTAGTTGGGTTGACTAAAGACAAGGATTTACGGTTGACTGTTTACTACAGGGTAGAGTCGATTTTATTGAATTTAAAAGTGTTGCTGTTGCTGGAGGCATCAACAATTGCCTTTCCTCGTTATCATGAGTGACCAACAAGCTAAAGAAGAGGTAAATGTACTTTTAAAAACAGAAAATTATTAGTATATTGGTGCTTAACTTATATGTAAGCAAAACTATATGTCATATGTGAGTAGTTTTATAATTATTTTTAAATAACGATGATTTATCATCGTCATTGCGTCACAGGCTGTCAAACAATTATATTGTGTCTAATGGCCTCGGCTCTTTAAATTTGTTTTTTTGAGGTATTAAAATCAATGAAACGAAGAATGTTGGATGTGAGCTATTTTATAATTTAGGTGTATTCTGTATGGTGCTTCAAAGTTTTAATATTTAACGTTCTCTATAATTTAATATATTTCTTTCTACTATTGATGGGAATTAATTCCTAGACAAACATTCGATTTTGAAACCAATAGAGAAAAAAAAATAAGACAAGATACGAACGAAATGTTAGCTTTTCATCATTCATATTAGCTGCTATTAGCGTTGTATGGAATTGTTTTACACTGTTACTGGAAGTTTAAGTTTGTGACATGTGACACGAAGTTTAGCGTTATAGCGTGTAAACAAGGAATATATATGAGTCATGGCTGCTCTGTCAATACCTCCGCGTGACTTTATTTTTGTTGTTATTGGTACCTGATAGAGTTAATATTAATATATTTTAATACATAATTTTCAACTGACAAAACTAAGACAGTTGTATAAAGCAGACTAGTTTAACATTAAATATATACCATAATATAAATGTGTGATATGTTTTAGGTTCGGCGAAAACGACTTGAACGTTTGGGACAACTGAATTTAACCTCAGGTACAAATAACGACAACAGTTTAACAAGTCCTGGTAGCTTATCATCAGATAGTTCAACACCAAGACCAAACTCAAGTCCGGGATTGCCTCGAAATGGTTCTTTATCTGACCCACTCAAAGATGAATTACAACAAATCTCTCGCTCAACGCCTAATGTAGGCTTAATGTTAAATTCCGTTAGTTTGAAACATGTTGAAAATACTACTCAGGGATTAGGAGTAAACAAATCACAGCCTATGGAAATGGGGGATGATGTTAACAAACAATCATCAAAGATGGAAATTGATGAAGAATCTGAAAGCCAAAGACAAATCTCACGAAAACGTAATTTCGAGTTGTCATCCACGAAAGAAAGTCAAAGTCGTCAAGTCTTAGGAGGCAGTCTAAGTGAAAGCCCTTTAACTCCGACCACAAATTTAATACTTCCAACTATCGAGCTCGTTCCAATTATTGAGTCAATTTTTAATGTCAATTTAGTAAAGGAAACTAGTGGCGTGACCAGTAATGATGTATTAGCTGACAAAAATAGTAAAAGTAGTGGTGTTCCTCCATTCGTTCCAGCATCAAGTGAAGTACTCATGTCTTGGCTCAAAAGTAATGGTCAAGCTGACTTTGACAATTTAATTGGATCTCTATTTTTTGAATTGATTGGACTGCATGTACACAGTGGTTTTAGAGATCCTAAGTATCTGCAGCCAGGAAATTTTCCAGATGATGATCATACTGAAGTTTCAACCGATGCGGATCCTGCTACTATGTCTATTTACTGGTTTCTCGATGTTCATGAAAGGACTTATGAACAAGAGCGTATGTATTCTAAGGTGATTATCAACCACTACCACTAGTTGTGTTATGAGGGTTATATGGAGGATGTTATCACTCATTTTCGAAATTATTTCATTGATAATGCTAAATACACCTCGGATTTTATTTTATGTGCAAAAATAGCGAAGCAGCTCAGCCCAAGTAAAAGACATTTTAATGCAGATCAGGCAGCAGTGCAGCAATTTCATCGGATTAGTATTACAAGGCACGTCCGTTCGTATTTGAGTATATTGTGCTGTTTATGGATATGAATTTATTAAAATATTATTCTCATGATAATATATACGTAGATTCCTACATTGTGATTTGATGTAATAAGTTTTTTAACGTGATCCAAAATACAGAAGCATTCTGTGAGACAGACATGGTCACATCACCTTTGTTAAAGCCGCTTCTCAATCAAACACTTCCCATGGAACTCCTTGTGGAATTGACTAGTCGATTCTATGAAGATAAACCAACTTTTAAAACAGTCTTTGAACCCCTCATCCGTGGTCTTTGGCATAGAATGCGTGAAGGTTCCATTCTCAACAATCGTCACCGAATGCCCCTCATGGTTTTGCAACAGTTATGTGATATCCGCATTGGTGGATCCGCTCGTCCTTTCGCTCAGCTAGTTGTTGACCAAGAAAATTTTATTCCTGCTGTCTTATCTAAGTCTGGTGGACATGAAATCGGCCGTGTTTCATATTTAGCTCCATTTTTCTCTGTATCAATTGTTTGTGAAGATGACATCAAATTGGCTGAACAGTTCTTTGCGGATGGATCATCCGACACTTTAGTGTGTAAACCTCTTCAGAATGAATTGGAATATGTTCGGGTGAGTTTCTTATAATAGTATGATATTAATTATTACAGATTTAATCCACCTTTTTATATGCTTACTACATAATTATTATGCATTTAATGACTGAAGTTTGTTTCTGTGTTTTCTCGTACTTATTTTATTTTCAAACCTGTAATCCAACTCTATTTCTTGACTTGCAGGCCACGATGCATAAAGTAATGCACGCAGTTTTAAGCAATCAGTCAACTAGGGAAAGTTGCATTAAATTTCTTAGTGAAGTTTTGTCCAGAAATTCTAGTCGCACGAAGATGCAGAGCGATCGCCGTGAGAATATCTCGGATGGTCCAATGCTGAACTATTTAGCAGTGTTTCAGATGCTCTCGTTTAAGGTCACATTAGACAAAATTAAACCTTACTATCCATTCAGCCCCAACAGCTTGGTTGATCTGAAAAATGATACAAGAATTAAATGCAGTGCAAAAGAACTTGAAGATTGGATTGCTGATCTAAGTACTTACAATATTTTTTTCAGCTTTACTTTTTAATTAGAGTAGTCGGGTTAGTAGTTAGAGTAGGGCAAGGCTATCATTCTTAAAAAATGTATTGCTTGCTCTGACCAAGCATTTATGTAAGTAAGTAATTGGCTATCGTGTCACAGGCAATAATTATTTCGAAAGGTTGAAATGGGTATTGTATGCAACTTTTTTTGGAAATTTCAGATAATAAAGGACACGTCTGGGACGAGGCAAAGTTCCCGACCATTTGCTGGTTCCTGACGCTACAAGCTCATCACATTTGTCTCATACCTGCAGCCAATAATTATCAAAGATTTATTCGACAGTCAATGGAGATTAGCAAAATGGTATTTACCGCTTATTTACTTTTGTTGTCAATAAGGGATAAACTTATAAGAGATAAACTCAATTACGTGTACATTTTATTTTGGTTGAAGTACATAATACCTATGCATCATGTGCTAATATTATGTCCGTGGTAAAACTCCGCATACTACTGAAGTTCTCTTAAAGCTCTCAATGTAGACTATCGTTATATTTCACCTGAAGGTGTTCCTTTGAGCTGTTTTTTTATTAAATTGTTGACGTTTATGATTTATAGCTTCAAGAGCTGAGTAGCACTCAAGAATTATGGCAAAATGGGCCAAATGCAAATCGCAACAAGCGCCTAATGAAACGCTGGAAGCACGAACTCAAGGTAAAAATTATTCAGAAAATTCGCACATTGCACAGCAGTGTAACATATTTATATTAATTTTAAGTTTTAGAGACTTCTAGAATTTACTCTACTGCTACGTTTTGAATTTTTAAAACGAATAATAGACTTCAATCTCAATGTGGATTTAATTCAATTACTGTGTTTTTGATTGTACTAGCTAATCAATATGAACAAGGCGAGTATGGCGGCTGTGATTCTTCACGATGATTTTCTTAAGCGTAGTTTAGCATTTTATACAACTGTAGCTGAGTATTTAAATTCCATAATGTTACCTCACACGGAGCAGGGCTATCTCCCAGACCTTCCATTGCCCAATGAAGTTCCTCCACTTTTTGCTAACTTGCCCGAATGGTTTGTCGAAGACATTGCAGAATTTCTTCTTTTCGTGCAGCAGTAAGTTAGTTAGGAAGAATTTTGATGGTTATTGTGTATCGTATTGAACTGCAATTATTTTGTCTTTATTGTGGACAGAGAAGTATAACTATGCAAATGTCTCAAAGAAAGAAAATAAATTATGATTAGAGAATTTGTTTTCACCCGTTGCAGATTCAGTGTAAGCACTGCCACAGATTCTTTGGAAAGTTCAATGATCCTCTGGCTTCTTGTTATGATTTGCTCCCCACATTATATGAGAAATCCTTATTTAGCAGCTAAGTTGGTAAGTCAAAATATTTAATAAAAATAAAGCGTTGTAGCCTTGATACATATTAGTATTATTAGATATCTTCGTCTTTAATTTTTCGTGGTTTGCTGTGGGCTACTATTATAATTAAGTTCGTATTTTCGCATTTTAGATTGAAGTTATTTATGTGATTAACCCTCATGTCCGAGGAGGACGAACTGACTTCTTATATCATAAAATTATGACAAATCCAATTGCTGAAGTTCATTTGCCATCATCTCTTATGAAATTTTACACGGATGTAGAGTCAACTGGGGCTAATACAGAATTTTATGACAAATTTACAATTCGCTATCATATCAGCATCATTATAAAAACAATGTGGGACAACCCTGTGCAAAGGTGAGTCCTGCAACAAAGCTGAAGATACGATAATAATATTTTACTTTCTGGTGTTGGAAATTCCGTAATTATTAATTATTTACTTCTTTATCGATTTTGTTTTAAATTGTATACATGAATTCCTTAGAATGGCGATTGTAAAGGAGTCTGGGTCTGGAAAACAATTTGTCCGTTTCATTAACATGCTCATGAATGATACTACTTTTCTTTTGGATGAAAGTTTAGAAGCATTAAAGGTAAACAATTTATTACCAGATGCAAGGTGCAAAGGTATTGCTTCATCTTCTTGTGTCATAATCTGCAGTGATCTTCGAAGCAAAATTCATACTGGTATGTGGTTATTTGTTACAGCGTATCCATGAGGTTCAAGAGTTGCAGTCAAATTTGGCAAGTTGGCACGCTCAGCCCCAGCAGCAGCAACAAGAAAGACTCAGATCCCTTCAGCAGGATGAAAGGCAGTGCCGATCCTATCTGACATTGGCCCGGGAAACAGTTGACATGTTCCATTACTTGACGGAACAAATCAAAGAACCCTTCTTGAGGCCAGAGCTCGCGGATCGGCTCGCAGCCATGCTAAACTTTAACCTCACTCAACTCTGTGGTCCTAAATGTAAAAATTTGAAAGTCAAAAATCCAGAAAAGTATGGTTGGGAGCCGAGGAAGCTTTTGTCACACTTGGTAGATATTTATCTTCATCTGGACTGTGAACAGTTTGCAGCTGCTCTTGCTGCAGATGAGGTAACACATCAAATATTATGTATTAAATAAAATCGTCAAGGTCTCAGACTTAAAATTAATAACTTCTGTATTTTTTTTAAATTCTGTTAGCGATCTTTCAAACGAGAACTGTTTGAAGAAGCCGCTAATCGTATGGAGCGTTCAAATATAAAAGGCGCTTCACAAATTTGTCAGTTCCGTTCTATAAGCGAACGTGCTAAACATATAGCTGAACAAAACTTGCGTAAGGAGACTGATTATAGTGATGCCCCGGAAGAATTCCGTGGTAAGAGAAAATACTAATACAATTATATTATTATTTAGAATGCCTGATAAATAGTAGCACCCTTTTTTGGTTCTCCAAATTGGAGTCGGGCTCCTGCTGTCGCGCCGGGTCTAGATCAAAATTTAATACATATCCCGGTGCTCTAGTACATCGCGGATTCTGTGTAGCATTTTAAATTTTGCATTTATGATAAATACATCATTGAAACGGCCCAATTTATTATTTTATGTGTATAAACTCCCACACCAAAAAAGATACCGAAGGTCTTCGTATTTGGTCCCGTTGCTGGACCACAATTTCATGCAATTTCACCGGAGATCTATTTGGAGTTTTACTGACATTTATTAGCAGCATGAGCATCTTATTGAGTGGGGAAACGTCCTAATTACATTTTTTTAAAATTTAGATCCGTTGATGGATACTTTAATGGATGACCCAGTGGTTTTGCCTAGTGGAAAAGTGATGGATCGATCTGTAATTATGCGGCACTTGTTAAACTCAAATACGGACCCATTTAATCGTCAACCCCTCTCTGAAGACATGTTGACGGATGCAACAGACTTAAAACAGCGGATCCAAGATTGGAAGCTTAATAAGGACACCCAATGATAATTAATTGTTGGTGGGATACGCTATGAATAGTTTTGATACCACTTGTGTATTTAAGCAACAAGTTATATTGTTATTCTACTTCTATAATGATTACAACTGCAATGACTACAAATAATTAATGTTTCTGCTTAGAATCATGCTCTGATGTTGCACCGATACCGATAATAACCTAATGTCTAAATTACAATAGTTACAACAAAAATTTGTCAGTATATCTATGAAATTATATTGCTCGTAAGTACTCGTGTTGCCTTTTTATTTGCCTAGTTTTTAAAAATTCTAAAATTAAAAATCAAACTTTTAAGTGTACATAATTGCATGCCCAACTCTGAAATATTAATTGGATTTTTTTGAATGAACGTGTTTTAAACGTTTTGTATTTTATAGTATAATACAATCTTGCTGTGTTACAAAGTTTCATCTCTCTGCTCATATCATTTACGTATATATATTATTGTAAATTTCAAATAGCACAGTAAATAACTTTTAATGCCACATAATTAAATTTTTTTAATTGTTTTGCAGGTATATTTATTGTGTCATTCATGTTAGTAGTTATGAATGCAATCCCTATAAATATGCATTAATTAGTTCCTACATCAAAAACAGAAGCAGTTAGCAGAGACATTTGAGCTGTTAGCCAATCGTTAAAGTGTGTGTACAATTATAATAATTAATTTTCGCCGATCCTGATGCAAATCATCTAACTAAATAATAATTGAATTACCGTATTTGAATTAAATCAGTTTTCACTCGTTTGGAAATTTTAATATTGAAAATAGTGTGAGAGCTAGTACATCACATGTATTATTTCATTTGCTGCGGGGATATGCGATGTTGAAAATTTTTTAAACTTAAATAATTACAAAAATACCTATAATTACATGGGAGAGATAGGATGTGTTTTAATACATATTTGCATACAATTTCTTCCATATTTTTTCAAGGTTGAAATTCGATGACAGTACTGCTTTGCCAGTAAATAGTCGAGTAACTAAAATATATGTGTACTTATAGTGCCGTAGCATTTTTATCAGGTGTTAAATATAAATTAGAATCTAATTAGGTACATATATATGAGCGATACGCAGCTGTGTAATGCGTGTTAGTGTTAAATAATAATGATGTCAAAGGTGGATGTCTATCCTTGTGTGACAGTAATATTACGTGTAAGAGTGAAATGCTATTATGGAGTCAGTATCGCAGAGAGCTCAGTGGAAACGAGTGTTATTACTGTGGCTCCTTTAAAGTTTAAAGTAAAGCATTACGCTAATTTTTCTAATGATTCTGTTACTCTGTACATATAAGTACCTATACCTACATGTTATAGTTACGTAAGAATTTAAAGTTAGTCTTATGTATGTATAGGCATAGTATCATAAGATGTAAATTAAATATTCCTTTATGTGTACGTATTTAAATTTCTAGCATTTTAATCACAGTGTTAATTAATACTATTACAGTTGGCAAATTGCGAATACGAATCACGAATCAGATTAGTAAGTTTTATTTTAAAGCAGTATTTTTAAGTTAGTAATTAGCCGTGCTTTTTTTTGTTAAAATTATTTAATAAATTATCGATTGATGGCTGATGATTGATGATAATGATGATGAGAATTGAAAATGGTGTCGGGACGGTACTGACGATGATTATGTGCTTAGTCCATGGCAAAATGCAACACAGTCCCAGTCCCAGCGTCCTAGGGGTTATAAATCAAAAATAATAATATTACAATTTATTACTTACTTACCTATACTCTCTACACCAGTAAGACCTGTACCATCTTACATTGTATAAACAGCAGCTCACACGACTTGTAATTAATAAAATTTAGAGAATTCTGTCATCATTCATCATCATCCGTGATACACTTTCGTATTCGTACGCATTCAATGTTAATAAAGTTTCTTCTTTTCCTTTCTTAAAAATACTCGGCCTGCCATAATATGGCAGATCTAAAGAAAGGAATTTGACTGTTGGGGTCGGTGGTGCTGATATTACATTTTTACTTTGCTAATAAGTTAATTGCATGGTTTGCTGCCACGTCAATTAGGTTGAACGTGCATTGGAATCTGACGAATTTTATCCAAATTATTAATTATTCTTTATCTTTCTTTCTTTCTTAAAACTAAATATTTGTATGTACAATTCACAGGCATAGGGTCGGCAGTCGGCATGTCGGCAAGGGAAGAATAGAAATGTCTAGGGATTGTTCACAAATGACGTCATGAAAATTCCTATTTCCAAAGTCCGTAAGACCCCCTGTCATCAGCGTAGCCATTAAATTAATAAAATGGCTACTTTGAACATGGGATGTCATCTGTGACCGAGTATACTCATTGACCCTACCCATGGCGTCATTTGTGGATGATTTATTTCGGCGGCAGCCGCCAACCTACGACAAAAAACACTGAAAAGGAAGGCGGGCCACAGAGCAACGCTATTTGCTGCTTCATGGTAGAGTTAGAGGTGCGTTGCCGACTGTGACCGTGTGACTTGTTCGAACTTGTTTATTCCATTCTCGGCGTTTTACCCTTATTACCTGTTGACCTATAAGGGAGATAGCAGGCTCGAAATTCAACACGACAATGTCGCACAGCGGACAAAACTGCAATACCTTACGGTTGTGAATCAGCTGTGTATCATAACATACGTGCGATTACATAGGCTGAAATAAACTTAATTGTGTTAATATAATTTCCAGCAAATGTTTACTGCATTTTTAAAATACTAAGTCAGTATTTAGAAATCATCATTATGCCATCATCATCGTCATGCAATTGCGTAGTTTATGGCTGTTCAAACAGTCAAGTTAACACTAAAAATAAAGAACCCAAAATTAGTTTTTACCAATTTTCTACAAGACCGTGGAAGCAAGAACAAATGAAGCTCTGGAGCTCGTTTGTTAAACGCAAAGGGTAGGTTTTTAAGTAGTTATGTATAATTAAAATTAATATGCCTACCTAATATTTATGGAGATAGAATTATGCCATTAATTAATTATAAAATTATTATGTTAGCCCTAACGGAAAGCCTTGGACTCCTAGCAAATACTCAAAAATTTGCAGCGTACATTTTATTGGTAATTCAAAAAGTGAAGATGCACAAAGTCCCAGCTATAATCCTACTATTCATCCAATTAAAAAACGTGCACATAATATAATAACAAAACAGGATAGATTTAAGAGGCTCAAGTTACGTAACAAAATTAAAACTTTACCACATCAACACGAAACACCATTAGATGACTTGCCTATTGAGCAAGACAATGAAGATAATCATGAAATTCAAGATGTAATAATTCCAAAAATTTTGGTTGATGCTACGACACAGACTACTGATAAAAGTAATAACTCTTCCATGTCAGTTTTTATGAGCTCAACCCTAAATAATGATTCATCAACACAAGTTAGTCATCAAATGTGTTTAGAAGATGTAATAATTCCAAAAATTTTGGTTGATGCTACGACACAGACTACTAATAAAAGTAATAACTCTTCCATGTCAGTGTTTATAAGCTCAACCCTAAATAATGATTCATCAACACAAGTTAGTCATCAAATGTGTTTAGAAACAGCCGATGTTGGTAGTGGATGCGAAAATCGGTCTCCAGTATTTTTTGGATATGATTCAGTTAAAGATAGTGACAAGTCCATGAAAGATTTAACTGGTGTGAGCCGTAATATTTTTAGTGTCCTTTTAATGCTTTTACCAACCTCCAGTGCTGTGAACGAATTATCCTGGGAAAACAAGCTGCTATTATTTCTCATGAAATTAAAAACAAATCTGACATACACCGCGTTAGGGACATTATTTAACGTATTTCCGAGCACTGCCAGCAGCAATTTTGTAAAGGTCTTAAAAATTATTGTCAAAAGTACAGAAAATTGGATTATTTGGCCGAGTAGAAAAGCAATCCAATTAACAATGCCGGAGTCTTTTAAACACGATTTTTCATCCTGTAGAGGAATTATTGATTGTTCTGAAGTTAAAACAGAGCGCCCGCCTGGAGTATCAAATCAAGTAAAAATGTGGAGCAATTATAAAGGCACGTGGACAATTAAATTTTTACTGTGCATCACTCCGGCAGGTCTTATTTCGTTTGTGTCAAAAGCATATGGTGGACGAACTAGTGATGCATTTATTACTAATCAAAGTGGACTTCTCGAAAAATTTGAAAATGGAGATATAATACTCGCTGATAAAGGTTTTCCCCACGTTCAAGTAAAGGAAGGAACTGTACTTGTGATGCCTCCATTCTCGAATAAAAATCAAAATCAGTTTCAGCCTGAAGAAATGGATAGCACGTTTAAAATAGCAAGTGTACGAATCCACGTTGAAAGATCTATTCAAAGACTTAAGATATTCAATATTTTAGAAAACCGTTTGACAATAGATCTTTTACCACACATTGATGACATTTTACATGTGTGTGTGTTACTTACTAATTTTGGAGTTCCAATTATACGAGATGTTGCTTCATAAATATGTACCTATCAATTATTGAAATATAATAATTACATAACACATGATTTAGTCACTTTCATTTATTTTCATTCATGTACTGTACAGGTAAAAAAACTTTGAAATAAAATTTTTCTAACTTAGGAATTAATGATTCTAATAAATTATCATCTCTACTTACTTTAAAAATTTTTAATTAATGAGACCTTTAGATTTCATAAGCTGCATGTTAATGTACTACGTATATATTTTAGGTAATATACATAGGTATATAGGTAGTACATAAATATGCAGCGTATGAAATCCTGATTTTACTTACTTTTAAAAATTTGAGTATCTTTACTGCTATGAACTACTAAATCGCAAGTTTTTAAATTAAGTACAAATAACGATACCTGTATTTGTGTATAATATCGATGATTTGTTTTAAGCTCAAATTTTCCATTTGCAAATATTATGTAAGGAACATAGCTGATACTATTAACTGAATCAATAATGTTTTCGTTTTTTCTTGACGAAGGACTTTTGATTTCTATTAGTTTCCATTCGATTGATTCGTCATCATTTTTTGATTGACATAATCCATCTGGACTGCAGCATAGCCAGGGATGAGTTTTTGAAATCACCACCCCCGTGTTGATCACTTTAGTATTTGTTTTTGTAGTATATTTTTTAAGTCCCACAATTTCCATTCTGTTCCCATAGCTAGTATCTACATTTCCTTTAAAAGAATTATTTAACAGCCGTATCGCTAAATTAAGAAAGTCATTAGTCCTGGTTCTAATATCGTGAGCTTTTGTACTTGAAATACGAACTTCTCGAATACGATGCCACTCATTGACTTGAGACTGACTTTTTGTTCTTGCTGCAATCTTGATTATTTCATCCACATTGGTTTTGATTTCATTCAGATAAACATTTTGCAATTCCAGTGACAGCTGGTTGATATCAAAAGCATTGGTAAGCTCTTGATTAGATGGGAGATTCAAAATTTCGGTAATTAATTTAAGATTTGGGTTTTCAAAGTCATCGCTAGTTGAATTATCGACTTCGAATGCAGCTTCACTTTTTTCTCCATTCTCAGCTTTCAAAATTCTAATAAGAGGGCAGTCAATATCCGAGAATCCACTTAATAGAACAGAAACAGGCTTAGTAGTTACACATGAATTATTTAATTTTGGAGGAAAGAGTGAAGAAATTAGTGACCCTTGAGAATACTCCTTGACACGTTTGGGTAAGTTCCACGTACATTGGGTACTAGTTACGGATTCATCATTGTGATTATTAATAAACCATATTACTGCTGCAGCGTGCTTACATTTTCCCTCAATTCCAGCAA
The DNA here is from genome assembly GCA_949802685.1 of Dicyrtomina minuta. Taxonomy (NCBI): domain Eukaryota; kingdom Metazoa; phylum Arthropoda; class Collembola; order Symphypleona; family Dicyrtomidae; genus Dicyrtomina; species Dicyrtomina minuta. The sequence continues at coordinate 34,932,109 of OX461808.1, forward strand.
CGCAATCACAGTGCGAATTTAATATTGTTCTGTCGTCAGTTAACTGTAATAAACAAAATAACTGTAACTACTATTACCTAATACTTGCATAGATGTGTCAAGTTCAGTAAGATAAAATATAATGACATTACAAATATTAACAGTAGACCGATTACTTACATTTATATTCACATTGTAGCGAACGCTTGTTTTGACCTGCGATAGGCACCTTCCACTTATTTTAATATTATTCGCATCTCGTGTTTCTGATACCTGATCTAAATGTTTTGCATCGTATAACGATTTCCCCTTATCCCACGAGGATTTACGAAAATATTCCGTAGCTCTCACTATCTCAGAAAATCCACAAAAAATTTTAATTACAGACATTTTATGCAGATGAAAGTTTTTCACATTCTGTAGTTAGGTATGCGGCAGTTGGAATTCCTAAAAAATACTTCAGACTTTTAACTTGAAATACCTTGCACTGTGGCTGCTATATGTGTAAGTGTGTGTAGATATATTTAGTGAAAAATGTAAACATTAGGTTTTTAGCATGCCGTTTCAATGTGAATATAATTATTGTTGGTTATAATTAATTTTCAAGTAAACTAACTAGTAAGCTTATCGCTTAAAAGCATACACAGCTGGTTTGTTTAAACCGTAAGCTCTAGTCAAAAGGCGCCGAAGGAGTCGCTTCGATGCAATTCCTCACTAGCGCCTCTGTGAGCGACTATCTCCCTATAGCAGAAAATCTTCTGTTTTAATCAGGCATTAACCAAATAGGCTTGGCTTTTCTTCCATTTTCCATATTTTTTTGTTTTTGTTTTCAACTTCGGTCATCAGACTGGCAGACCGTCATCAGTTATATCCATTAGTTGAGTTCAGGATATCGTGATTAAAAACTACGTATACCATTGGCTATCAGCGAAGGAACAACGCATACTATTTCGTTACTTTCAGTCCTTATGCTGTAATCCGGGCCAGGGGAAGATACATTTAAACTTGATATTCAAATGTTTTATAGCTAAGTAAGTTCTTAATAATTATTTTAGAAGTAAATATTGGAGGTTGAGTGAGGTAATATGTTTACTACTATAGTAGGGAATTATACATAATGCAGCCTGCATGGTGTACTGTCGTACTGTGTTAGACGCTATACATTTCAATTATTGCAATTTTATTCATTTATTATTTTCCTAAAAGTTCCATTTGAGTCATTCAAATAACAAGCTGCTCATTCTCAATCTTTTAAAGACTCACAGCACAACACAGATCAGCCCCACACGTTACCATAATACCAACACGAGCAAGGTGTAACGGATTACTGAAGAATCTGGAGAGAGGAGAATAACTTAATTAATGCACTAACAGCAACAACACCTGTACACCTCGCAAAAACCCGGCCCCACAACAGGCAACAACCTCAGTCAGTGCATTGTTTTTATCGAGTAAGTCAAAGGGAATCCTCAGTATCTTAATCGGTGTATTCTAAATGGTATATTTTACATTGAATGCATGTACTTTTAATTAACTGTATCTCACCTCCAACTTCCAAGCCGAAATTTTCAGTGGTAGGGCATAGGAGTTAGAAGGTTGGAGGTTTGGCGGGTTGAATATCGTTATTGAAAACTGGGGGTCATTAACAATTTTAAATAGTAGCTATAGGTCACGACAGTATTATTATTAATTAGTATATATACGTGTGGTTCGTATCCAATGAATGGGCCGAGAATGTATTGTGAAGCTCGAGGAGGTTAAATGTTGAAATATGGACCTACATGTTTAAAACCGTTGACAGTGTTAGTTCATAGTTTTATCTGTTGCAGTTACAATTACTCGATTTATGTATGTGTGGCAGTACTTACTTCACTTGTAGTCACAAAAATTATGTGTCTACTTGAACTGGTTTTAAAACTTTAATTATCACAGTAATTACTATGGAATTGCAGAAATGAAGCGTAAACGGTCATCCCTCTCACAGTCGGCGCAGAAGACCAGTGTATCCAAGAAGACTAAAGGCGGTGATGATGAGGATGTTTTACATTATACCAAGAGTGGGCAGTTGGATATGAGGTACAGTTCTTCCAAAAAATTAGTTCAAAGTCTTAGCCAGAGTCAACGGACTAGTAATCTGCAGGACCCGAGCAGCAGTAGCGAGAGCTTTAACAATCGAAACCTAAGTTTGCAGTCTCCGCCTGAGCCTAAAAAGAATCAAAAACCGAATCAGCCCTTTCGAACCGCACATTCCCTTCAAACGACTAAGATTCCATATCGGACATCAACTCCAATTCAGGTCCCTATCAAAAGTCGTGACTTAATTTCGGCTGCAGAAGCAACCGTCACCAGCCGCAGCCACTCTGTACAGGTTCCATTAATCCAAGGAAACAACCAAACCCTTGAAGATAAAAATGAAATTTCGATTATAAAATATGAGCCAGGTCAAAATGCAGGGTCATCAGTTCAGTTAACTCCGCCAGGGACTTCAGGCTTGACCGCCGATGCCGGTGGTTCCCGTGCGTTTCGTCGGTATGCGTTTCGTCGGGTAGTAATTTTGACCTAAGATATTCGTCGGGTATGCGTTTCGTCGGGTTGGTTTTTGGAAATTTGTGGCGTTTCGTCGGGTAGGTTTTTTAAAAATATGTGGCGTTTCGTCGGGTAAGTTTTTTAAAATATGTGGCGGAATCGTAAGCGCTTTCCAGAGGACACCACGAGGAGGTGATTCCTTGTCCCCCACAAGCGGAACATGTATGTTCCTTGTCAAAGTATGCAAATCAAATTAAAAATTAAAAAACAATAAATACAAAGTGCAATAATGCGAATTGAGTGCAATTAAGCGCACTCTTGGGTAGCAACTTCATGGATACTTAATGTATAAACTTCCGTTTCTTCTTCTAATCTTTCAAACTAGATTACGAAGCGACGATTCAGACGGCAAGCATGGTGCAATTGTTGATGGATAATTCTGTAAAAGATCACTCACGACTTGGCTAGGCTTTTCATAAAAACATGTCATTGCCCGCTCCCTTAGTTCGGTCATAAAAAATGTCATCCTACTTAAAATTGGGGAAGCAACATGATCTACATGTTCTTTGGTGATCTTCGCTGGCTTCTGACTTTTTTTGGATATCGGATTAACCTTGCGGGACATGTTCTAACATCTGATCGTCTACAGACATAACCGACACTACCATTAGGTTCTCGTTTACTAAAGGTGTACTCAAATCCGTTAAATCCAATAATGTCTTTTCCACGTTTGGTTCTGCCACATAAAACACTTCCGTCAAAGTCGTCTAGTTCTTCCTCACTCTCACTGCTTATTTCTTCGTCACTCTCACTCAGGTCGTAATCACTTTCACTTAATTCGTCTATTTCGCTGTCCGTGTCACGAATGTTGTCAGTATAGCCCTCTTTTTCGAATTCAAAATCACTCATTTCGATTGAAGAATCCATAATCCAGGTACCACCACCGAGTACTGGTGGAACGCAACTGAAGGAGGAAATATCCAACTTTGAACAGAGTGAGTATAATGTATGCAATACTTACCATAATATACGTAAATATCAGCGATCACTCATTTGAGCTCAACTGATTATTTCCTTAACGTCGAACCTTATTAAAAAAACCTACCCGACGAAACGCCACATATTTCCAAAAACCTACCCGACGAAACGCATACCCGACGAATATCTTAGGTCAAAATTACTACCCGACGAAACGCATACCGACGAAACGCCACGGAATCATGCCGGTGGGTCATCATCGTTATTTTTTCAACAGAATAAAAGGCAGAATCTCTCAAGCGTGGACGCCGTTGCTGGCCCTTCAGCTACTACAACACAACCATTACCACCATCACCGGCACCGGTGGCTGCTGGTTACTCAGTCCATTTTGAAACGACATTGCCCCTAACACCAGTGCCAGCAAGAGCACCAGCAGTGGCCCAACCAGCAATAATCCAAGTGGCCATACCACCGAATATTCCTCAGACCAAATCTAAACTCCCGGACATGCGAACTAAAGCAGGTCGAGAATGGATTGAAAATCAAGTCAAAGAAAGTAATGTTGGTAGAACCAATGGTGCTCTTCATGGTCCTACAGCAACCCCGACCAGAGTTACCCTTCCATCCTGGCTTCCAAGACATAAGGATGGTACCCTTGACACGAATAAAAGCGCAGCTCAGCACTTCCTAAATCTACAAAGTCAGCAAACGGTTACCATTCCTGTTTATGATCCGAATGTCCGTGTGAATTATTACAGGAAGAAACTTGAAAACAAGGAGTCTAACTTCTACCACTTAGTGAAAATGGCACGGGAACAACCTGTGGAAATTTCACCTTTTTTCATACTGGCAAATTCTGAGATTTTGAAATCTCAATTAAATAAAAGTACTTTTGAGTCGGTTACAGCTACTCACACCCGCTCCTGTTCTTCCTTGACTTATTCGTCATCTTCGTCATCATCATCGTCATCATGTAGTGTCTCAAGTACCCGATCTTTTACTGACGAAGATTACAAAATCCCTACGTACATCCCGAAGCTGGATTATGAAACACTGGAGAATACAATAGGGGATAAAACTTTAAATAAGATTGGGAATGGTGCTTTTGGTATCGTGTATAAGGGCTACTGGAAAGCGATGGAAGTTGCCATCAAGAAATTATTTTTGGACCCACTGACTACGGGAGATAAGGGCTCATTTATGATTGAATTAAAAATCCTAGCATCCTTTGGAGATCATCCAAATCTGGTCCAGCTCTATGGTTACACAATGGAACCGTGCTCCCTCGTCATGGAATTCGTTAAGCTTGGAAGTTTGAGTCATTTATTGTATTACTGTGAGGACGATTGTATTGAAGCCAAGCTCTGCGACGGGCGCATTAAGAAAAGGATTGTTAGTGGGATCGTCAATGGAATGAGACAGGTCCACTCCGTCAATATCATTCATGGAGATTTGAAGCCCGCAAATATTTTGGTCACTGAGGATTTTACTGCAAAAATCACAGATTTTGGATTAGCCAGACTGAGAGGAAAAACCTCCAGCTTGGTAGCGTCAAATATTCGGGAAGATGGCGAGAATGTCGTGGCTGGGACAGCAGCCTACATGGCACCCGAACTCCTCGACTCAGTTGGTCCTCAGGAACTTTCAACGGATGTATATTCCTTCGGTATTCTAGTAAACGAACTCATTCATGAGGAAGAACCATATTCTCAAGACTACGAAAAAATCCGTGGGCGGGGTCCTTTTGGAGCTGCTAATTTAGCCAAGTTGGGGCATCGGCCATATTTGAATCTTGCAATGGTTCCTGGAAACCTGGCTGGACTCATTCGACGTTGTTGGAATTCACTTTTCTGGAACAGACCAAGCTTTGATGAGATTTCTAAAGTAGTTGGACGGGAGGATTTGATCTTTCCGAATTTTATTTAATTAAGTCGTTAATGTTCACTAAAAAAACTGGAATGTGTCGACAACATTTTTGTTTCACGTGGGAATTTCCTTCTTATTCATTTTGACCTGTGACCTCCACCTGTGCGAGTATCATTAATTCAGCTATGTATATTGTTATTTGTGATCATGATTTTTATATTAGATTAAATATTATTATTATTATTACCCTTTAAATATTAAGAAAGTGGTTAGGTTCGTTGTATATACAGCAGTATCTTGATTTTTACCATTTGATTAATTATGTGAAAAACTAAGACTGGTTACCTGTGCCAATTTTGAAAAAAATTGATGCGACTTAAAAAAATTTCATTAGTAATTATCCACTTTTGCCACTCGCCGCTGAAGAAAGTGTCAATCATAATAATAAAATTGTGTATCGTGTTACTTAATACATAAATTAAGCCGTGATGTAGCCGTAGTCTTCACAACCTATGCATAGACAAGGCAAGTAGAATAATAAGGTACAGTCAATCGCAATGGTAAAGTTTGAGAGGGAGTTTTTGGTGGTGAGGTGGAAGAAAAAGTTGGCGCGAAGTTTGTATACTCCATAAGCTCAGCATTAGCTTTTTCTCAAATTTTAAAATCTGTCTACCTCAAAATTTTCGAAACTAATCCCAATGCTATTTTCACACTAGTGAACTATGTTTTGTGCTCTTTCATTTGACACCTAGTTCAATAATATTGGCCCATATTTGCCCGACCTTTGACCTGTTGAAGTTGATATGTTCTGTGTAGATTTATATTACGGCAGAAATTTTAGGCTGCCAGATGACGTCAAAAACGAGGGGCGCCGTCGAAACCGACCCCCAAGTCGATTGACTGTACCTTATTATTCTACTTGCCTTGTGCATAGACGGTTATGTCGTGTTGCATAGACACTAGACACTGAATGTTAAATCCTGTTTACCTGGGTTAAAATTTAAGTTCTTGTATGTTATAAAATAATAAAATGTACTCCCATGAAGAAAACCAAAAATAAGTTCCTAAAGTCTAAAGTATTACTTAGCAAAATGAATAAATAGTCCCCATTAATATTTAATTTAATTATGTAATGGTATTATACAGCTAGGGCACGGAACTTTCACTGGATTTAGAATAGGTGATACAGAACGACAGTTTTGTTGTTGTTGTTATGCATTTTTTATACACAATACAAATTGTTAACTTCATCAAACTCAGAATAGCACTTATATCTATGTACGCATTTTAATACCATAGAATGTGGTTTTGAAACATTAATAGGAGATTGCACTATTAATTTAATTAAATACAATATTATAAAATATATAATTTGTGGTCGTTACGTGCTAAACAAAATTAGTACATTTATACTGAAACAACAGTTAATAGAAATTAAGGTTAAATCTCATATGAGATAATTCAGTTAGAAGCTAGTATAGTGTACGTGTACAATATATCTTGTTTCTGTGAAGAACCAAAATGACCCATTTCCATTTTTAGCTAAAAACAATAACAACTATCTGCAAAAATATTCAAATATGTCTTGAGAGCATTTAAATAGTAAATAGAACATTTTGCACTTTTCAAACACATAACATTAAAACATTTTGCATATTTTCGAAAACATGGAATCAGAAATTTTTGCACCTTTTCAAAAACATGGAATTAGAACATTTTACGTTTTTCAAAAACTCCTAATTAATATTTTACGCATGTTTCTCATTTTGTTTTTATGACATAGCTCATTTTGATTCGAGCTCAAATTAGAAATGGATCATTTTGGTTCTTCTCATACGATATAGTAATCCTATCAATATACGTGCTATAAGCACCTAACACAGTTAGAAAGAATGCGATGCAGAATAAGGCAAGGTCATTTAAAGGATTATCTTTATAACTTTTAACGTTATTATAATTTTTGCTCAACCTGCAATGGAATAAGACATATATCATATTTCTTTCAATATACAGTCCATGCTCCTTTGGATGTTTACACACACAAAACAGAAACGTAGGCTTACAGACTAACTATTATTTAACTACTTAAATAGGTACTACGCATAATATTGCTGGAAATAAATAGTCTGGTTACTTGTGACTAGTGAGTCTGGCAGTTTTTTGTTTACTGGACGAATCTACACGATCATTTTTATCATAATAAAATTAATATTTGCAAGCAACCTCATAATATTAATTCGAACTATATACCACATTATGGCGAAGTCGTTTATAATGTAATGCAATGCATTAAATAGTTAATTATAGTTAGTAATATCAAATTCAAACAACATGATTGTTAACTGTACCGCCTGGAATAAATTTCTTTGTGCACTATGCTATAGTATACTAGTATACACTGCAGAACGGGCAGACAGACGTCTACAGAACTACAGACTCAACATTAACGTAACTGATCTGATAGAACTGATTCTAGTGAAGGTTGCTGAATTTGATGAAGTAAGTAGAGGCAGAGTACCATTGTTCGTAGTTTCGAGTTTCGTAGTGTGTTGTTTCGTAGAACTTTTTTGTAGTTTCGAGTTTCGTTGTCGAGCGTTATTCGTAGTCGTCGTTTTTCGTTGTAACTTTTTTTGGTATTTGCAAAATGGAGTTATTGTCTGTACTTACTGAACTCGCGGCTTTTCACAGTTGTATCTTCATGGGACCCTCTCAACATAATACGGTATTTGAGAGGTATCGCACACAATTTACTTGGAATAAAACGATTGAAGTCCACGGCCAAGGTAACTGAAGGCAATGCATTGATATCATCTCTGCCGCCCATGACACCACCACTGGTATCATAAAACGGAAGCGGGCAACGCAGTTCGAAATGCTTTGCGGCACAGAACCCACTGGGAAACTGACTCCACAAATGAAAACGCGCTCAAAAGTAGCAAAGTTAACCTATCAATTGGAATTGCACGAAATTGCTACTCAGGAATGTTAATACTGCAATTTTCATTTTTTTATTTTACATCTTCAATTTTTTATTCCTACCGATCTACATAATTTACCGGAATTTTGAAAATTTTGCAATACTAGACGAATTTCATCGAGCCATATATCATTGGAAAGCTAATCACCAGTAGAATTCAAATAACGGAACGAGCCTTCATTATAACAAAACGTTTTCAAAATAACGGTCAATTAATTTTTAAATGCCGCCAAAAATGTGTTGCATGGGTCACAATCGAAAAACAAAAAATGGTGTCTGCTTATTTTTGAAGAGCTTTCAAATGATATATCACTTAACACAATCCGTTAACTTTTTTTAATTTGCAATTATGTTATTTAAAAACCATTTAAAAACTAATAACGATCGTGCTTCCACACCATGTTCATTATTTTTGCCTACTTGTTACCGTTCCAAAAATATATCACTTTAGGGTTCCTTTATTGACTGACCGGTCGAAATCTTGAGCTAACGCAATATTTAATGTTTTAGCGGGAAATTCAAAAATTGGAATTTTGAACTTTTGATTGTATTACACAAGTTGATTATAAATAAGATAGATAAAATAACCAAAAACATATTGTGCGGCTTAATTGCTTCTTTTAATTTAAAACATGTAAATTGAAGCTAAAATTTGGCGGCAAATTCAAAATGCTTAATTTTGCTGTTAAGGCTGCCATAAAACAAGGGCTAAAGCCCTTTTTTATATTTTATTACGATTCTCACATTCTTACGTTTTACCTCATTAACCAACGGCCCTTTTAAGGGCCACCACTGTCTCCAAAGAGCAAAAAAAAAGTTACAACGAAAAACGACGACTACGAATAACGCTCGACAACGAAACTCGAAACTACAAAAAAAGTTCTACGAAACAGCACACTACGAAACTCGAAACAACGAACAGTGTCGTAACCAGACAGAGGTAATTATTATTATCTCTGACTGAAAAGAGAGACGAGAAAAGTATTCATTGAATGCACTATTATAAGCGATCGTCCACAAATAACGTAATCGGAAAATCATCAATTTCAGGACCCTATGAATCCCTTATCATCAGCTTAAGTATTACGTAAATCGCTTTCTTTAACATGGGATGTCATCAGTGGCCAAGTAGACCCATTGACCCTGGAAATGACGTCATTTGTGGACGATTCCTAATGCAAAAGCAAAATGCACTGGATACTCTTTGAGCAGATTTGGGTGTCAATACCAAGAAAGGTTTCATTATTAGGCACCCTCGAAAGTCAAATCGCAGAATTCTTGGAAGATTTCAAATCTGTCCTTCGTTTTCGTGACTATTTTCGAATTTCTTCGATTTTTCTTTCTTCCGTCTCTCTCTCTCTCTCTCTCTCTCTCTCTCTCTCTCTCTCTGTGGGTCTGTGGTCGTGGTGATTCATAAAATTGATCTGTCTCTTCTGTCCACTGTCTGTCGTCTGTGCTGTCGTTTAGAGGATGGTGGAGAAACGACAATTATCATTACAATATTATGTAATTAAACAATAGTTACGAAATCCGGAGGTGTTTTTGGTATAAATAAGTATAAAATACATACAAAAAGTGATCATAGAATGTTTTAAATGGTCTATCTCCTTTGTGCATCTGACTCTCAATTTTCACTGCAAGAAGCTATAAAAACCTCGCAGTTTTTTTCGTATTTTGTTTTATATTTGATATTAGCTGGAAAAAGGATTAAGGGGAGAGGAGGATAGAATTTACTCAATTTGTAATCTTTACGTTTATAAATTATAAAAGCGCCAGTTCGGAGTTCGTAGTTCAGTATTATAGTTGATAGTAACTAAGAATCTCATTATTTTGTATGTCTAGTTTATTATACTATCAAATATCTACTGTAATTACGCCTAAAAAAATCTAAACGTTTGAAGTACGTTTTTCGTCGCTCAGGTTGCAGGTTAATTAAGCTGTCATTCAGCTAATTTAACTACCCATCTTCGTTTGTTGTTAGTATTTGCACATAGAATTGCATCCCTTATCATTCAGTGAATGTTTTTTTCGTCACAGATAATAATTGATAATATGTATAATAACTGAAGTCACAAGTTGAAATTAGTAAAGGCATTTAGGCTTGTGTTACTAGTTTACTAGTTAGGTAGTTGATATAAGCCGTAAGTGGTGACTGACTAGTGAACTTGGGTTGAGGCAAAAGGAGATAATTTATATGATAGCAAATATTGATTCATAAGCCAAATCGGCACTTTTATCGTCTGTAGTTGTGCAATTTTACTTTATTGTTTATTACACAGCCTCAGTCTGTTGTTGTTAATTTTTAATTATAAAGGGTTAAAAAAAAGTCGTACTTAGGTCATAATTATAAATTTATATCTTCGTTATCCACTATCAACTATCCACATTAAGTTTCAGCAGTTTAGTACTTAACTTCAATATAATCTCTTTTGTGTCTTGTGTTAATTGTTAAATGTAAAACTACATTAGGCACGAACACAGGGGCCAGTATTAATTGTATTAATATACGCTATTTGCAATAATTACGCTAATCTCATAAGTAAATTGAGCAAGGGTACGACTCCCTCCTGTGTTTAGTCTGTGATTGTGTCGTATTTGTGTGTTTTTAAGCTTTTAAATAATTCCTATTTGTTGGGAATATTTTATTAGCAAGACATTTTCATAATCTACAATGAAAGCTGGCGACAGCAATGATTAGTAAGTTGATCATTTATCATTGTTACCTTTTTGTTTTATGATTCTTTTGGTATAAGTATTCTTAAATCATGGGACTAAAATTATTTACATGGTTATCAAATTTAATTTTTTTGAATTATGATTCTGGATTACACTGCGGTCATTTGTTAAATTTTGATACACTTGATCAAGGTTTTAATTTTGGGGATGATTATGGTTTTTTTATTAGTGACTTCCTTTTCAAACTCGTTGTTGTCGGTGATATCGCAGTGGGAAAATCTTCCTTGTTATTACGATTTTCGGTACGTTACAATTTTTAAAATTATTATGCTAAATTTTCAAATCATAGATTAAGAACATGTTTGATTTGTCAGTTTAAGTGCTATAATAAAAATAATAAACTACTTATGCTATACCTTTAGTATAAATGTTTCAAATAGTGACACACACTGTTTCAATTAACAATTGAATCATTCTCTCGATCTTCTTTGTTTTTATCAGGAGGAGGTTTGGAGAGATAATTATATCCCAACCATTGGAGTTGATTTCGTAAGTTAAAGTTTCACTGTTTATCCAGCTACATATCCCGTTTTTATAACGAATAAAGTTAAAGATAGTAAACTATGTTGTATTAAAGTTGAGAGAAAATAATCATGATGTTAGTAATGAACTTTAATGACGTTGTTGCTTTGATTAAATGTTTTGTTTGTATATCTCTTGTTACAGAAAATCAGAACGATTGTGATTGATGGAAAAGTTGTGAAACTTCAAATTGTAAGATGTTTTTTTAATGAGTGCATTTTCTAATAATTGAATGTAGCGTATACAGTTATTGAATATCGTCTGTGAAGAATCAAAATTATCCATATCCATTTTTAGCTAAATACAAAATACACTATCTACAAAATAATTAAAATCATAAAACCTTGAAAATAATGCATTTTATACTTTTTCAAAACAAGTAAATTCGAACAATTTACCATTTCAAAAACATTTAAATAGAATAATTAACACTCTTAAAAAACATGTAAATAGAATAATTTACACTTTAAAAAAAATATGTCAATAGAACTGTTTTACACTTCTCAAAATAACTTAATTATTAACATCTAACGCATCTTTCTAATTTAGTATTTATTGACGTAGCTCACTTTGATTCTAGCTAAAATTGGATATGGGTCATTTTGACTCTTCCCAGACGATATGCTAAAACTAAATAATTGTAACTATTATACTTGTAGCATAATTGTAATATTAATATTATAATAATAATGATTATTATTTTGAATTTCAGTGGGATACAGCAGGCCAGGAGAGATTTAGGACTTTTACGGCTAGTTACTATCGTGGTGCACATGGTGCAGTGATCGTGTATGATTGTACGAATCGAAAGTCATTCGAAAATGTAGCTAACTGGCTTCACGAAGTGGAGACCAATGCTGTTGATACTATTTGCAAATTAATTGTTGGGAACAAATGTGATCTGATTGAAGAAAAGGCTGTTGATCAAGAACTAGCAAAAGTAAGAATAAGAAAAGAAATACCGTGCCCGCCCCATTATTATTGTAGAAGTATTTTATAATTTACATTCTTTCTATACATGTCAAGTAAGTATACGCTACTGAATCTTCTGTAATTTTTGCGCGCACTCTGCTCTAATATGTTATGTTTCATTTTTAATTTTCAAGGTTTACGCTGACAGTCTTCAAATTCCATTCATAGAAGCTTCTGCCAAAGAATTTACGAATGTGAATGAAGCCTTTATTTCGATGGCAGCATTAATTAAAAATCGGATTCGTCCACAGGATATTTCAAGTTTTTCCAGCAATCGGCAAGCTCCTCAACTCGTTGAAATTCGGGAAGCTAGCTCAAATACTGGAGGTGGATTCTTTGGCTGCTGTAATTAAAGTTGTTAATAACAGTTCCTCGTCGCTATAGCTCGTAATATTTTCAAGTGCAACAAAACCAGCTGTTGATTGTCCTAATAAGCCTAAAGATTGCTTTTTGTATATAACTGCACATATTTTTGAAATGGGTTTGCGTTCCATGTGTTGAATGGAGCTTCTCAGAGGTGTTGGAATTGATTTACAACTAACGATAATTTAATGAAAAATATGGACACTATCGTACTTTGTACTGTCACTGTACTGCAGACTACATGTATATAATAATAATTTTACTTGACCTTATGTTGCGATCAAAAATTTCACGGTGGAATAATATCAATACGTGCGACGTGCAAGTAATATTAGAATAAGTACCTATAAACAGTTCAGTTGTATAAGTACATACGTTGTCATCCCAAAAGTAGCCAGTACAGCTCTGTAATAATGGCATTCTGTACATGAATATTAACTAACCCATCTTACTTAGGTAGTATTACTATATGCCTACCAACATGTTTCTGTCTCAAATTTTTAATCTAAATGGGGAGGTCATGTATAGGCAGACCACGTGGGACGTATTTGCCTTTATTGTGACATATGACCTTAAAGGAGGTACCTATATAACAATAATTATAGTCAACTAATTTGTAGTAGGCAGTATTCCTACGGAAAATCAAATATATCTTCAGTTACTTACTACATTCCTTTCGTAGACGCCATTGCATTATTGTGGGAAAATACCCAAAATTGCCCGTTAAAATAACTACAACGACAACGACCGACCTCAACGACGTTATATCATGAGTAAAATATCATTTGTAATCATAACGCTAACCTTCAAACTTGCTAATAATTTCTATAAAAATCTTGCATATGGTGAGAACGATTCTTAATTTTATTATTATTTTTATTCGTGCAAGTTTGTCGCGTGTAACAAAAATTATACTTTTCAAAAATTAGCTTTATTTTAAAAAGTGAGAATTTGTAATTTGGCTCCTTTACAACCACAATTCCATTTCGTATGTAATGTTGACCTTTTAGATTTTTTTAATAACTTTAAATCGTGGATTGTGGAATATGGGCTTATTTTATGAAACTTGTACAACACAAATTTTCATTACAACCTGTATAATCAATTATTCCGTATTTTTTATGTAATTCATAATTATGATAAATTATGGCGGTGTCCGTTCATGATATCGGAATAAGTTATGTAGAAGCAGGAACGATATTTACGTGGATAATAGGGTAATTACATTCATGTAAACGCCGCGCCGGTACCAATACTCATCATCGGTTTCGGACCGGTTATCGATATATGTAATTTTCATTTTTTTTGTCGTGCTGTTTCAGTCTGAATTTAATACTTAAACAACTAGAGTATCAGTAGGGATATAGTAGAAAATTTTTGTAATTTCTATTAACTAATTTTTAGATGTTTTGATAGTCTTATTGTTAGTTCATATAATATTCAACCACATTATACGTGTATTATTAACTTGTGTAAGAGCTTGTCATCAATAGTGCAACTAACAGTACTAAAAAAAATGTAAAAGCGGGTTTAAATTATTTTTTTTAGTTTGAATTCCTCTATTATCTTACTTCATTCCTTGATTTTTTTATTGATAATATTATTTTCCGAAATTCTTACGTGGGAGTTTGTATATACTTTTACTTAATTTGGTTGGACTGTTCTAACCATATTTAATTGCTATACAACCTTTGCGTTGGAGCTGCTCTGTAATAAACGTTTATAGTTGTGTAAAATCGATACTTAATTTCGCGTATTAAGTTTTTGTTACTTTTATGTATAATTGATATTGATCGTTTTCTCCCTTTGCGTCATGTGCATGGCATGACCTAATTTGTTTGCGACCTACATTTACATTAAAATAATAGCTATTACTACTACACTACTAGAATTTCTCTAGAAACTAGAATGTAATAATCATACATAAAAAAAGGAAGGAAAATACGGTATTATCTCATGTATGTAAAAGCGGTTATCAGTAAATGTATGTATGATGACTATAAAACTTTATTTTAATGTTCCTTATACAGTATACATTTTAAATAAAGACAAAAATAGTTAGAAAATCACAAGCAAATGAAAAGTTTTAGTTCCGACAAAAAACTAAGAAAATAAGATACAAAATAAGGAGGTTACATCCATTATAAATTCTAATTAATGAAAATAGAAATAATTATTAAGTAAATAATGTCCAATTAAATTTAATAAACTATTAACATAAACGGGTTATATTGGTTTTGTTGGATTTTAATTTCAATTTTAATTGATTACATTGTTTTTTTACGAAGGTACATACAATATTACTACTGTGTATTTATATAAAGAACAACAGTCAGCAGTGGCAAAAGCGTGCTGGATTTGATTTATGCACTGCGCGGCGTTAGTATACTAATTGCTTTAACAACCTTAACTGTAAACAAAATATACTAATATAGGTTAGAAATTCACTCCCCAAAAGTTCAAGACTCCTATCAAGTTGCATTTGATGATGCTATATCACTTATCGCCATCGCACTCAGAGATAGCTATTTTTCATGCCATATTCTTCCGGAAGTGCTGCTATACTGGTGGGTCCAAACGGTTTCACTGGACTGGCATGACGACCATTATTTTTGGCAATGTAAAATCCCCAACCAATTAATACTGCACCAATTGCAATAATAACGAAGCGACCTATACTAACTATGCCAATCATAGTTTTTGAGGATTTGAGGCTACTTATCTCCTTGTCACCTAACACGGAGCTCTGTGTAATGGAGAAAAAAACGGCATGTGTTTAAGGCAAAACGGATTATTTAGCAAAGGGAAACTTACAAATACTGTAAAATTTCTGGCATATAAATGTATTTAAATAAAAAGCAGTAATATTGAATATAGTAACTCATTGAAGAATGGAAAAATATCTAAAATCTTGTTTCACGTCAATAATTTGTTAATATCGCCTGTGAAGAACCAAATTAACCCATATCCAATTTAAGCTAGAGTCAAATCGAGCTATGTCATAAAAACAAAATAAGAAACATGCGTGAAATGTTAATTAAGGGTTTTTGAAAAGTGTAAAATATTTTATTTACATGTTTTTGAAAAGCGTAAAATGTTCTATTTACGTATTTTTTAAAAGTGCAAAATATTCTATTTACATATTTTTTAAAAGTGCAAAATATTCTATTTACATATTTTTTAAAAGTGCTTTTAAGATGGGGATATTTCAATATGTATTTTTGTAGATAGTGAATTTTTTAAAGCTGGAAACTGCAAATGGATATGGGTCATTTTGGTTCTTCACATACGATATGTTATTTGTTTACAAGTAGTTTACCTCTTCAATCCAGGCAAAGGGGATGACAGCATGTTTAACATTTGTGAAGGAAGGCATGTCGCTCATGGGAAGTAATTCGATACTGAATTGCATCCGACCGATAGATCTCACAGAAACTCCTGTCAGCTGTGTAATGTGAAATATAAGGCAAGAAAACGTATTTCATTTTCAAACGTAAAAAACTGTGTAATTGTTATATACATATATCATTCGGATTCGGATAGGGGTATAAAGATAAACTGAAATATCAATCTCAAATATCTCAATTCTAAACATAATAAAATACATATTTTTTTAGTACAGCTTGCTATGCTTAGTTTGATATTCCAAAAAGTTTTTACCGGATGAAAGTCAACCATAGTCATATGTTTGCTAAATTCTGGGTCGAGTCCTTCCACACTGTCAATAATCCACTTCTCTGCCCCATAAAAATGTGGTTGTGACAACAGCAATGCAGCCCCTAGTTTATAAGTAATAAAATTTGTACAGTGGTTAAAAATTAATAGAATACATGCATTACATAATTACATTTCACTCTATCAGCTACAATATTCACTCTTCAAACTTTGAGAGAATGACAGAAACCTTCTGAATTAAAAATTTGTTTACTGTGTATACTGGTCCTACTAGTCCTACATACTTATATAAACTTATGTAATTATGCAAATAGCAGATGCTTTCACAACAAATATGCATTTAAAATAAAGCACTAAAAAACTAAAATCCCTTGAATTATAATAATTATTAATAAATATAATGAAATTTCTTAGCGATTTTTAACTAAACATTTTTAATTTTATAAAAAAGAATCACTCACTAGTAAGTCACTAAAATTAAGACATAACAGCGTCGCTGAAGATGAGGAAAAACAAAACCATCAATACTGCTATAATGACCTGCAGGGAAAAATGTCCGGGAGGAAATTGTCCTGCAACCTTGACTATATAGTATAATATATTACTCTCTCAGGAGGGTATACATTTATAAATAGTATACTTAATTTTTCACTTTCAAAAACGTCAAATTAATTTACAAATTTAAGCGCATTCAGATTTTTATAAACTTTTTTTCTTCTTCAATAGCGTTACAATAAACATTCAATTTAAAATTTAAAGTATGTAGAAAAAACAGATACTAACCATCTGAGCATGGTCCAATATTAAAAACACCGTCGTTGTCACAAGCCTCTTTGACCGTTTTCCCCTCTGGACAGAAACACCAGTTGTCTGGATTTGACTTGGGAGCATCCCAACTTTTGAGATCAGTTATAAAACGATAAGTTTCAAGACCTTGAACCTCCGAGTCACTGTCATATTTCAGAGAAAATGATCTACAAATTCCAGGTGAGAAAATATCAATTCTCCTTTCCTTTGTGAGGAATGGGGGGAAAGTTGTGCCGTCACTGCCATTGATTGCATTGCAGGATGCGTCTTGCCAATGATTCAAAGTCTCCTTGTTATTATATTTGATGACTGATCCCAAGTCCTTAGTGTCCACTTTTCCACTGTTAATTTCGAACCATCCGTCATCAGTCCCATTTTTCTGTTCATTTAATATAATTAACTTATTTTAGAAGTTAGTTTACCAAAAATGATGGTCAAATTCTCTGTATTAGTGTAATTACTAATTATGGTGCAGCATCAGTGACTGTGATATAGTTGATAATAAATTGAAATACTGAAAGCACAATACATTTTTAAGAAGGGCAAATTTGCCATCTTTCATGTGTTCAGGGAGACCAATTCCTAGATCTCCACCCACGTCTTGTAATGTTGGATTGCTGAAAATGTCCATGTATGCCTTGAGTGGGATCCCATCGAATAAAATTTGTCGAACTGTTCCCGTTTTGGTCAATTTTTCTCCTTTACTTTTCAAAACATCGTCAATCTGTTCAGGTTCAAACAATTTACAATACATAAACCAATTTATTTATTATAGTCACGAAAAATAAACACTGAAATCGATTTTAGTTTTAGCTGTCAACTGGTAAAATAACTAAAAGCGGGTGGCTTACCTGCTTCAGCATGAAAGGGTCCTGTACAAAATCTTTTGTCATCGTTGCTGTTGACTGAAATAATAATTAGCAAATTGTGAGGTACGATTTTTATATTTTTTTATTAATATTGGTATAACTATTAACTGGCATTCTTTTTGTCATTAGTTTTTTACTTTTCCCGAATGTAATACTACCTTCAACCTTATTTCCTATTGTAATAGTACATATCCGCTTGTAATGAAATGTGCCCCTGATTTTTATAGTTAACTATTTAACAGGATTCGGTAATTCATCTTGATCATACAATAATGATTTAAACGGATCGTCCACAAATAGTGCCACGGAACCCAATTTTTAGGATCCTATTACCCCTCTGCCATCAGCTTTTACCCTGGCGTAAAAGGCTATGTTTAGCATGGGGTGTCATCCGTAGCCAAGTAAACGTATTGATCCCAACGTTGACGTCATTTATGGACGATCCCTTAATGTGTGTGAACTCACCACAAATATTAAATTAATGAAAGTGACACGATCCGTTTCACTCCCATCACTTTGGTCTTCATCGAAAAAATAAGTTTTCGTCATTCGAAACTTAATAGTTCCATTAACTGGGTCACTTGTCACGTCCACTCTTTCCCAGTCCTCCCTATATATAAATATTTTGAAAATATTTTTCTTTTGATGTGACCAAGAATCAGTTTTAAAAATTTGTATTGAAATGTGTTGTGTCCTGAGAAAATAGATTTCTCCATGACTTATGAAAATAGCTAAGCGGTAAGTAAATGATACTAGTTTGAATCTGTATTTAAATATATTACCTGTAGACATAGGGTCCCATCTCTCTTAAAATTGCTTTAGATCCTTTGGCTAAGTCATCCGGGTTAGTAATATTAAAAAAATAAAATCGGAGAAAAATAGGTACAGGCATGTCTTTCCATGTTTCCCATGTTGATGTGCCTTCTTGTAAAACGAGGGTCTGCCGAATAATAATAATAATGATAATAATTTTGTATTTCAAAATACGCTAACGATACAACAATAACACAACAGCTTACAATAGTAAACAATAAATTAATATTGCTGTAATAATAAAAATTGCTACCAATTAAACTTACACTAGATATCATCGACTCTAGAATCATGTTAAATGTTCCGAATCCCACAATGGCAGTAATTAAACAGATGAAGGATCCCACTCCAATAAATATTTTAGAAGCAATTTGAAATTGCAATTGCACCATTTTTTTTGTTTGTTAGAATAATATTGTATCTATTTAAATATTTCCTATTAACAAGCTCTGCTGTGCTTTTGTAATATATTGATTATGTTTTAAATTGAATTGGTTTATTGACTTTTAATTTCGTACGAATTTAAAAAAATTTTGTATAATTTGTCTCGTAGATTCGTATTTGCGATATCACTCAAAATAAGAAGAAAAAAGAAACATTGGAAAGTAAGAACGTAAACAACGGAACGAAAATGATAGTGATGGACGAAGGTGCTCAACTACAACTTTACTGGAACCAGGACAGGAATGACAAAAGCATCGTCTTCGTTTTCGTCAATCGTCAGCTCGTGTTGATTAGCCAAGACAATCAATTGTGACCAACGTCAAGCCAAAGCCAAGCAGAAGGCCACAAAGGAAAGGCTTTGGCGTATCACATCTGTTAAATGTCAAACGGTCGCCAGTCGACAGTCGACGCCAAATACATATAAAATGTGTGTCTCTTGAGAGTTTTGAATATTATTGAAAATGCATCGTTCGTAAATAAACGGAGGACTGAATCGATTTTTCCACGAATGACGCAAATATACGCAAACCAAATTATCGAGTACTGACTGAAACAAAGGCTGAAAAGGAAGGAATCCATGATTTTTTCAGGTAGGTATATGTAGGTATCAATACTTCAATATCAATACCAATAATTACACTATATGGCAATTGGAACGGTTCCAATCTTTCAATAATAATTACTGTTTAATAAATATTGACTTTCCTAGAACCCATTTAATTGATAGTTTTACTTACCGATAGAAAACTATATAGAAAATAAGGTAAAAGATGGCTTAATTGTTGGACTACGTCCACGAGGGAATGGTTAAGTTTAATTATCAGTTAGCTTTCGCTGGCCTAAAGAATTATAGAATTACGTTGTCCTTTTGGAGTAGCATTTATTTACGTATTCAGGGCAGGACATTTTTTACAGTGTATTTTTTTACTTATATGTTATATACCTATCTATACATTTAACATTGTATGCTACTACCCGAATTTCTATTTTTATATAAGATAATTATTTACATAAGCTAAAAGATGTCAAGTACGTATACCTAGTCGTAATAATTATTAAGTTCTCGTTAAAATTAACCATATTTTATGTCTCGCGAATCCGCGGTTCTACTATACTTACTGTATACATTCGTTTTCTTTACATGCAAGAATTTTGTTTACTGCCCTAGTTAAAGGAATAAATTCATACCTAGTTGGTGTTATGTTAGTAGCAACAGTAATTACTGTGAACGCTGTAAACTTACTAGTTAGTAGTAATTAGGACTAAATTGATCATCGATCAAAACAGTACTGTCAACTGTACGGTTCACTATTTACCCCCTGTATAGGAAGTAGGAAGGGATACAAGTTCAATTAAATA
Organism: Dicyrtomina minuta; assembly: GCA_949802685.1. Lineage (NCBI taxonomy): Eukaryota > Metazoa > Arthropoda > Collembola > Symphypleona > Dicyrtomidae > Dicyrtomina > Dicyrtomina minuta. Next base: position 34,952,996 of record OX461808.1, read on the forward strand.
ATTAAATATCTACCGCTAATCTAATCTAATCTGTAGACATATTAGACATACACATGTACCAAATATATATAGGTAATTTGTACGCGATTGTGCTATGTATAAATGTTATTGTCTTCTATTTCCGTTTAACTCAAATGCCAATGGGTTCATTCATGGTTTACACTACTGTATTTTATTCTAGAAACTAGCAGTAATCGACGTAGGAAAGCACAGCCCTATACGTTTTACAATTTGGACTCTTGACAATTTCTAGCAAGAAATATAAAGTCCCTACGTGCATAACTCTCAATTCATATGAATTATTAGAATAAAAAAAATCAAGCTTAAATTTAAAACTTTTTCACATGTTTTTTTTGTCACAAAATATTCCTGGAAAAATAGGTAGAAAAAATATTTTCCCAAACATTGTGCATTCAGGGGCGGATCCAGGAATTGCATATGGAGGGGGCTAATGGCCTCCTGGAGGGGGCTTACAATGTTAAGAAGATAGGAGCAGCCATCTTGAAAAATGGCCGCTCCTATGTTCGCAATGTTAAAAAATTCGCTTCTAGGGGGGGCTAAAGCACCATAGCCCCCCCCCCCTTGGATCCGCCCTTGTGTGCATTGGTATGCTTATAATACTGTAATAAATACTGTGCTAAAATTATAGGTCCTTTTTCTATCGTATTTTGAATGGATACCATTTAAATTTTGAACCACTGAAAATTGAAAAAAAAATACTGACAAAAGCTTATGCATAATTGCACAGTAGGCGATACGACGCTAGGTTATGGTTAGCTGTTAATACATAGTGAAATTAAAGTAAATTAAAGTAAACTAAAGCAAGTAGGTAGTACCTACAATAATAATAAATAATCAGAGTCCATTAAAAAAATTGAAATTTAAAATTGAGCAAAAAAGTTGGTTTGCCTGCCTATAGCAGTCTAGGAGGCATGGGAAAATCAATCAGTGATGAATTTTTTATTTAAGTAAATACCTACTAGGTCCATACGGCACCGGGACCGGGACCGGCACAGGTACTAACTAACCAGTACAGCTTGGTCTGGCGGTTGATTAGTTGGTTGATTCCTTCTGGTTAAGCAACAGTCCAAGCGCATTCTGAAATGGATGGGTGACCTGTGCTTGGTAATCCTGCAAGGCTCGGTGATATGTACGTTGCAGGTCCTAGAGATTCATTCTCTAGGATTCATTCTCTAGAGATTCATTCTCTAGGCTTTCTAGAGTTCCAGGTCCTAGAGATTCATTCTCTAGATTCATTCTCTAGAGATTCATTCTCTAGGCTTTCTAGAGTTCCCTTCTCTAGAAAAAGTAGTCAGAAATAATAAAATCAAATACAAAAGTAACGACTATAGTGAGTAGTAATGTAGTCAAAAGCTGTCCTTCCCTGGAAATCAGTGAGAATTCGCTGAGTGGAATTGACGTTAAAGCCATTACTTTACTTTACTTTAACGATAAATGTTAGTATGAGCTCTCGGATTCTTTTAATTTCGATTCTAGACCAAATAATGCTATAGCATATAGTGGAATAGTATAATTAAGTAGCAAATATTTTTGAATAAAAAGGGGTAATATTAGTACACATATAATATAATATCCAGCGAGACGAACTTCTTCTGGCTCTGGCTGACGTGAGCATTCATTAATGGAATTAACTGTGGACCCAATAATCATAAAATCAATTTATATCTCACGATTACCTAGATATGTATGTGTACAATACAAAAATTTCAAACTGTGATATCCACAGTACCTTTACTCTTATATTCATTATACCGTAAGTCCGAATCGCCAAAGTATTATTATTAATTACTGCTATTTTCCAATGATTTTTCATCCTAATTTAGAGGAAAACAGCAGAACATTTACACACAGAGACGCACATTCAGAATTTTCGTAATTTTTTAAAATTTATCTGTGGCGAGTCACACTGGTTAGTACTTGGTCCTTTACTTTAAAAGGATGCAGTGGTAATCTGCATCTGTAATCTACAAATTTATGTTATTAATTCACTAATTGCAAGCAACACAAACTCCGAATAATATATATAGATAGACTGGCTCTCATGTATCAATGGAGACATTTCTACATCTATTTTATATATACTATATGAAATATTATATAGGTAGGAGGTATAGTAAATGGCAATGGCCATATGTGTACAGGCATTGAACTTACAATTGTCAGATACCTTTAATTTTACTGTCATTGATGATGTCACTTCGTATGCTCGTCCATGCCCATGTTAAATATGCTATATAAATTTCTGTATGAATGACAGTTGACAGAAACAACAGTGATAATATGAGTATTTGAAGTAATATCTTTTCCCTGCCGATGCCCTGCTACTACGTAGTACAGACTATGTATACTAACGTCAGTATATTATAATACATAATAAAGGTATATAAATTGGTGAAAATGTAGGTAGAACAGTATTGTCGAAATCCATGTGGATTTTAAAGGGAGTAATTATTTATTTCCTAAACAGGCTATATTATGGGTTCAATTCCAAAGTCCAATCAATCAGCCGGTGCCGGCATTTAAAAAAAAAGAATTTATTATTATTAAATCAGCTGCCAGGGGATTAAATCGCTTTAATAAATTTATCAGCGGGTGGACTATGGATCACACACACACATATCAGAACAAGTGCGGATCCAAGGGAGAGGGGAGGGGTGGCTAGGGTGCTTTATTTTAGCCCATGAAAAAGCTGTTAACATGTGCAAACATATTGGGGCATTTAATTCAAAATGGCCCCCTTCAAAAAGTATGGATTAGTCCCCCTTTCGAGATCCGCTACTGTATCAGTATCTGAATGCGTTATAAAAAATCCCGATTATCGAATTCGAACGGGCAAGCCAAGCGTATACGACTTTCAGTCTGCAGGTCTCAAAATGTTCTATCTTCTCTTGGTTTCCACTACCATTTAAAGGCAGAGACAACTTAACTATAGTATTATCTACCCATAGAAATACTTACATATCCGAATTATTCGTCCCCCTTTCCTGTCGCTGCCCTTAAATTCTATTCTATTAATTTTATGTGGTTGTACATAAGTGTCAACTGTAATGTTACAATAATTGTAATGTCTTGCAATGTGATACCATTATCATTTTTGTAAAACAGAAATCAATCCATTTCAACAAACAACAACGTCAAAAACTATAAATGAAGAGCTGTTTGGCAAAAAAGGATAAGTCCACAAATTAAAATGTTTGGAAATTTTCTAAAAAATTCCAGAATCTGTCTAGATTTATGAAACTACTTGTAATAACGCTTGCAGTTACACTGCATGTAGAAAAAAATTGAATTCAAAAAAATAATCCTGTCATCTTTTATTCATTATTCGTTATTCCTGTAAAATTTGCTTTGATGACCCGTTTTTCAAACAAAACTCTTCAAATAATAAATAATATGCTGACATGTAGTGAGGCAATACTATCATCTTTACCTTATCGACACTTCCCTTTACATTGCATTGTGCAATTGCATGTAATTCTGTGTAGAATTTATTGAGTGGATACTTAAATATAGTATAATAAGCATCTTAGTCTTATGGCAGTTTCAGATTTTTATTTCCTGGGCAGTTGAAAGCATAAAAGTGATGTATATACAAAGCAAACCGAAACGTTTATTCCATAAGGGAGATTTAACTAACTATTATTATGTTATTCAGTCAGGTATAATTTATTAAAGACTGAAAGTACGGCTGAGGCTGACTGGGTTGATGTTAGTATAGTATACTATCAGAATTACATATCGTCAGTGAAGAGTCAAAATGGCCCGTTTCCAATTTCTTTCAGCTAGAATTAAATTGAGCTACATATATAGCGCGCTGCATAAATGTGAACGAACGACTAATTATAAGTGTGAACGATGAAAATTTTAATCAAAAACTTGAAAAACCTTGAAATTTTCTCAAAACTTTCCTTGAATCTCAAATTTTCATCCTATAGTAGTTGTCAAGAACTCCGTATCACATAATATTTAGGTTTCAAAATTTTGAAAGTTTTTGGTACAACTTTTCATGGTTCACACTTGGGCGACTTGGGCGTTTGTGAAGGAAGCGCACCGTCACCGTGTACGTAAAAATACCGAATGAGATGCGTGCGTTATTAAATTATTAATTATGCGTTTTAAAAGGGTGCAATATCGTTTATTTTTTATGTTTTTTGAAAAGGGTAAAGTCTGCGTGTTTTTGAAAGGCTCAAAATGTTCTATTTACACGTTTTTGAATAGCGCAAAATTTTCTATTGAAACGTTTATGAATAGCGCAAAACGTTCTATTTACACGTTCTTGAAAAGCGCAAATTGTCCTGTAAACACGTTTTTTGAAAATTGCAAAATGTTTCATTTACGTGTTTTTGAAAAGTATAAAATATTGTATTTGCACAATGACATAATTTAAAATAAGCAAAATGTTCTATTTACATGCTTTAAGGATCATAATCATAAGATATTTTAATTATTTTGTAGATACGGCATTTCGGTTTCAGCTGAAAATCGATAAGGGTAATGTTGAGTCTTCACAACCCAAACGTTTTTATTACAGTGAATACATACTGTGTGTAGTGTGCAATGAGCTGTAGGTGCGTCAAAAATCCCAGCTCCCAACAAGCAACAGTCAGGGGTGGATCCAGGATTGGGTCATGGGGGGAGGCTTACAATGTTAAAAAGATAGGAGCAGCCATCTTGGAAAATGGCCGCTCCTATGTTCGCAACAATGTTAAAAAATTCGCTTCTAGGGGGGGGGCTAAAGCACCTTAGCCCCCCCCCCCTTGGATCCGCCCATGGCAACGGTTGATGAAGTAATCATAAGTCCAGTGTTCAGTCTTCAGTCCAGTCCAGTCCACTGTTCCTTAAATTGTCATTGTCACGCTTAGTCTTGCTGATCTTTTGATCCTGTTTGTGTTATTATTGGGTGTTATTAAGTACTGTAAAGTATAAATTAATATTATAAAATTAAATGCGTACTACTAATATACACTAACTACCTCTCTGTTTAGGAATAAGGGGCAAAGGTGTATAGCATAAGCACATAATAATTATTATTAGCCACTGCTGGACTTTGTTTCTGACACTTGAGATTTTTGCTCAAAGTGCAAACCTACAATACTCTACACACAGTTGAAGTTTTGACAGCTGACGTTGACAGTGCGTATAGTATATGTATACAAAAAACTGTCAGAGAATATAATGGCGATTATGAATATGTATTGTATCGGTACTTGCCTGCCTAATTATTGATTTAAATTGCAACTCGTGATTTGTTTTGTTCACATATTACTACCTATTGGAATTGTCCACTGACAACTTTTGAATTTTCTATATAACTACGGAATTGACAGTGATTCGCTTCATTATTTCTTTATCGACCATTTCAATCCACATCAAAAATTCTCTAATAAAAGTGACAGTGAGTGACATTGACGGTTACGGTTACAGTTAAAAGCTAATCAAAGCAAAGTAGCTAGATGTGTCAATTGATTTAAATTGTTAGTTATTCCACAGTTTTAAACTAATTTTTTGCCAAGTCAAAAGTGCCGCTGCTACAACTTATATTCTGACTTAAGTACTTCAAAAAAAGGGGAATTTTGAATTTAAAAAAAAGGAACAAAAAATACACCAAGAAAACGACAACGATGGATAGTAAAAGATTTAACGATTGTTTCATGCTCAAAGAAGTTCTGCAGCAAAGTAAAGGTAGCTTGAGAAAAAATACCATGCCAGTGGCAGTGTCAGCGAAAAGACTACCTGACAGCGACAAGGAAGAAGGACCATCTTACATTTACTTCCGTTTTCTCTTGGAAATTCTTAATTTAATTACATTCACGATTCAAATCTACATTGGATTGTTCTTTGGCTACTTATTCCCTTCCGAGTCCAAAAGTTTGCGAAATGAAATTATTTTGGTATTATCTTAAAAATCTGTGCAAATCTGTGGTCTTAAAAAATTACTTAAAATATGAATGTGTCTTTTGCTGAATTGTTTCATTACTGTTGTAATATTAAATGTTGCTTTATAAAATTAATTAATTTATATTCCCCATTTACTGTGTTCCCAGATAACGGGAGGAGCAACAGGATTAGGGAAAGAAATCAGTCTTCAGTTAGCAGAGATGGAGACATGTCTCACTTTGATTATTTGGGATGAGGACGAGAAAGCTAATGAAAATTTACTCAAACAGCTGAGGCTAATCGGCGTTCAAACATGCTTTGCGTACACTGTCGATGTGGGGGATCGTAAGCAAGTTGAGGATGCAGCAAAAGTCGTAAGTGTTTTAAATTTGTATCAAGTTTATTAAATCATTTTAATGATTTAAATTATTATTATTTTATTATTATACCTATGGTTTTATTTTTTTTATATTATAGCTCAAAAAACAATTTGGCTACGTGACAATGCTCTTTTGCAATGCAGAAAAGGTTGAAACACGAGACATGGCTTGGGAATTAAATCCAGAGAATATCGACAAATTATTCCGAACGAATGTACTCTCCTACTGCTGGCTCTTTCGGGAACTTTTACCCACTATGATTGACCGAGGTCACGGTCACATTGTTTGTACTTCCTCTCACTTTGGATTCGGTTGGGGAAGGTCCATGTCATCCTACGCAGCTTCCAAGTACGCTTTGACCGGCTACATTGAGAGTATTAAGGAAGATATAAGACATCATCCCGTTAATCCCAATATTAAATTTACAATTGCGTACCCCAAAGTACTCCATTCTCAGACTCAGGGTGATTTCAAATTTGCTGAAGAGAAGTAAGTCAAAAAAATATAGAGTATAAATTGCATTCAAAAACAGTAGCTTTAATCGCTATACTAAAACTTCCTATATAGTACACGTAATAAAATAATTTTTTTTTATTCATCAACAGAAAATACCCATTTCTCTCACAAACCGTGGAGCCTAGTTGGGTAGCTACAAAGATTATAGCTGGAATGCGACGAAATGCGGAGCATGTTTACTTTCCAGCTTTAGCTCGTCTGGAGGCAATACTTATTCCGTTACTCCCAGCCCCTGTAGGAAGGAGAATTGCGGATATTTTAGATTTATAGGAAATCCAATGAAATTATGAACTAGAATATTACAACTTACCTACCTAATTAATTAAGTAAAAATACATACTTATTTGTACTCTTTCATTTTTTTATACCGAAGAAATCCTATATAATACATTAAAACACTGTACAACAACGATATAAATTATACAGGTGCTTATAATATAGATATAACTATATTATATATTTTTTTAAATTAAAGAATAAAACCTAGTTGACGATGGTAATGAAATTGTGTCTTGCTATTTTCCCGTTTTTGGTGTCCGCCGTCACGTCTTTGCGTGTTCAACAACAAAATTACTATTATTATTATTATTACATTTACTCACGCAAACTCCACCATTACCATTTAAATAAATGTTTTATCCTCCATGCATACCAATATTAGACAGTTCAATTAAAACGACAGAAGAGTTGTTTGGCAAAAAAGGGTAAGTAGAATTTTTTTCAAAAAGATGAGATTATTTGCGTTGTCTCTTGTTTGTAATATATTTGAGTCAGATTTGTGAAACAATGAAACTACTTGTAGTAACGCTTCGCCAGTTACAGCGCCTGTAGAAAAAATGGTCTTTAAAAAATAATCCTGTGTCACCTTTGATTCATTATTCGTTCTTCATGTAAAATTTGCTTTGACCCGTTTTGCCAAAACACTTTTTACTTTATAGTAGACTGAAGGGTATAGTATGAAGGGTACAGTAGACTGAAGGGTGAGTATATCACCGTGACATATATCGTATGTGAAGAACCAAAATGACTCATGTCAGAACATTTTGCACTTTTCAAAAAACATGTAAATAGAACATTTTACACTTTTCAAAAAACATGTAGATAGAGCATTTTACACGATTCAAAAACATGTAAATAGAACATTTTACACGATTCAAAAACATGTAGATAGAGCATTTTACACGATTCAAAAACATGTAGATAGAGCATTTTACACGATTCAAAAACATGCAAATAGAACATTTTGCTCTTTTCAAAAACATGTAAATAAAACATTTTGCACTTTTCAAAAATATGTAAATAAGACATTTTACTCTTTTCAAAAACATGCAAATAGAACATTTTACACCTTTCAAAAACATGTAAATAGAACATTTTACAGTATTTTAAAACATGTAAATACAACATTTTACGTTTTTCAAAAACTCTTAATTAACATTTTAAGCAGGCGTGCTTGGGTGAGCGGTTAGGACTGCAGACTGTAACGAAATTTACAGTCTCAGACCCGGCTTCAATCCTCGGCCACTGCTAATCGTTTACGGCTCGGTGTTGTACGGTAAACGTCACTGGTTTTTTTTTAAAGTTCATATCTGTCAGGTTTTTATTTGTCTTTTCAGAATTAAATCAAGTATTTATAGACATTTGCCACCGTTACCGGTGTATATACTTATTAGAGAACAAAGATGCTTAAATATTATTAGTAATGTTTATAAGTTGGTGAGTTTAAGGTTGTTGGAATGAGGTCAATAGGATGGTTGATTGAAACCCAATCTCCTTCGGTGCTCTTTAGTGACCACTACTTACTGTAGGGGCCTAGGGAATGACAGAGAAGAGCAATGAGAGGTATACCTCTCATTGCTCTTCTCTGAGGGAATGAGACTCCTTTACTGTGGAGGAGGGGACGGGGATAGGTGAAAGGGTACAAAGACCGAGACGATCTAACGCGGTAGCCTCCTATTTCCTCACCCACAGTGACTGGTTGAGTCTGGTTGTATGAACTTCGGTTAAATCGACCCAATGAATAAATTATTATTATTATATTATTAATTAACATTTTACGCCTGTTTCTTATTTTATTTTTATGACATAGCTCATTTTGATTTCAGCTTAAATTGGATATGGGTCATTTTGGTTCTTCACAGACGATATTATTTCTATGGGGAGCATTAATCCTAATATGTATCTGTAATAGTATTATTACTTAAATAATTATACCTGCGTCTATTAATAGATCTCCTATTCTATCTTGTATCCATGTATAGTATTAGGTATCTGTATTGGTATCATCCATCGTTTCTAATCATTCCATTTATATCCAGTTTTATATAGATTGTTTGTAGATTCGGAACGGACATTCGGAACAAATAGATGTATCATTCATTCTCTGCTGCCGCCCTTTATGCTTGGCTACAACTTCATAATATGGTTCGGTGCATGGGGGAAAGCGAACCAAAACCGTAACCGAATAAACCATACGATGTGACGATTGTACTGATATTTGTAAAACTGAAGGTGGTTCAACATATTATATCCGTTTATACTATAAACAAACTGGAAACACACACAACAGATATGGCTGCTGAATGATAATGGGAAATCAACATGATTACATAAAAATATAATCCATTTAGATTTCTCCGTTATTTTCCAGTGACAAAATTTATCCAGGAAATTTATACTTAATACGAAGGTGTGGTCTTCATTATAAGTATACATCTGTATTTACAGTATATACATACAGTTGACACAATTATGCTTCTATTAGCTATATCTATATACCCCGTCCGGTCCCGGTCCCCACGACATGACGCGTGGATAAACTCGAAAAGTCCAAACGTTATATTAGAATAGAAATGATGATTAATAATTTATTATTGAAAAATTCCCCATAGTCTACTACCTACTGTTAAAAACGGCACAGACAAAGGTGGACAGTCGACAGTTCGATAATAATTTCATAAGCCATTTGGATATTTTACATTGACGAAGCAAAGTGATTATGGAGATTTTATAATTTTATAGCACTGAAATAATATTTCTGAAATAATACTGAATTTATAAATTGGTAATTAAAAGTTGGTGTAAATATAATTATTATTTTTAATACAATAATATTTCAAAGGGAAGATACAACGACATGTCAAACTATCTACAGATATATTTCACATCCCAACAACTGTTCAGATCATTTATTGTTGCTCGAGTTTGTGATCGTGATATTAAAAGACTTGGAGGTTCAAGCAAGTATGGTTATGGCTATAGCTATCGTTTTATTCGTGATTTGGTTCTTAAGAAAAGTATTCCAGAATTTCCAGCAGAGCAATTATGCGGACATAATGACAATGACATTGCCCTCGAGAAGGATGCCAACGCCAACAGTAGGGCAGTTGTAAGTTTATATCGCATTAGCAATTAATTTTAATTCATAATTTAATGTTGGCTTATTGCAATATTCTAATGCTAACACCTAAGAACAAGTAATCGCTGGTGTCGTTATAATTTATTGTTAATTGTAACGAATTAAATATTTTATTTATTTTGTCTATTCTGTATAAAAAGCGTAGCTTTTAATAAAAAGCTTTATTAGCGTGCATCCTTATTTAGCTTTATTAGCGTATTATGCTTTTTAAATTAAATATTCGGTACATAATGAACTTTAATCATTTGTATAGCTATAAGATATCAATAATTCACAGATATTCGTCAGTGAAGAATCAAAATAACCCACCTCCATTTCTAGTGATAAAAATGAAATGGGCTCTCTACTCTCTACAAGAAAAATTAAAATATATAAGGATCCTGAAAGCATGTAAATAGTACATTTTACACACTTTTTTAAAAAATGTGTGAATAGAATATTTTATAATTTTCAAAAACACGTATAAATAAAACATTTTGAAATTTTCAAAAAACCGGTATATGTAGGACATCGCTTTTCAAGAACGTGTATGGAATATTTTGTACTTTTCAAAAACTTTAAAATAAAATATTTTGCTCTTTTCAAGAACGTTTAAATAGAACATTTTGAAAATTTTAGAATCATGTAAATAGAACATTTTGCAATTTTTCAAAAACATGTAAATAAAAGATTTCACAGTATTTCACACCTGTTTAAAACACATTATAAATAATTTTTTAAAATGTTGTATGGGCTGAGGCCAAATTGACTTAATAATTTTATAATTGTATGCCTCTATCTCATCCAGTGTTTGTTTTTACATAGCTCATTTTAATTCTAGCTTATTGATGCGAGTCATTTTGATTCTTCTTTCACGCTCGTCTTTTATTATAGTATCTAAATATAGTAAGTAATTATTACAATGGGAAAGTTCCACGCCTGTTCACCTGGACAATTAAATAATTGTGCTGACACTGATTAAGCTGACTATCTATAATATTGCTGACGTGTGTAGATTGTAGATGAAGCTATATATATAGCAACCAGTACCAGTAATGGCAAAAACTGCGTAATCGCGTATAATATACAGCATAAAAAATAAAAATTGTACCTACTACTAGTACTCAAGTATGATATACTTATAGGTATATTATTCCAAGTAACAAGAAAGATATCCAAAGAAACCCATTTTAAAGTTACGCTACAAATAACAAAATTAATGATGGAAATAGTATAATTAATTACTTAATAATGAATAAAGGTTGAAACTGAATGGCCTTGAATGGAATTTTATTATTTTATGTCTTCAAGTGTGAAAGCGGAGTATAATGCCCGCGTGAGAAAATAAATGAGTAAAATATGCCAGACAGAGTTCGTGGTGGAGGAGCGGCAGACTTTAGAATTTTATTAGAATCTTTGAATCTCCTCGGTCCTCGATTCCTCTGCTGCTGTATTTCTTCAATTCTTTTTTCTCTCCTCAAAATCTGTAAAGAATCTTTCATCTTCCACCTCCCCCACCTCCCTAAAGTATTCGCTGTTTAAATGTGAAATGAACGATTCTGAAACTTTGTTAAGTCTTCATGGGGAAGCAAAAGAATCGTAAAAACGATAAACAGTTTGGAAATACTGACTTTGACAGTTTGTCAAAACAACTGAAGCAGCATGGCTTGACCGTCAAGGAGATGGTTGGAGATGGGTAAGTTTTCAGTTTCAAAGTTTCAATAGTTCACAAATTATTACATGTTATCAGTATTATTCTTTCACTTAATTTAAATTGAGCAATTATGTACACGCTTAGAAAAATATAGACGAATTTTTACGACAAGGAGGGCTGTTAATTTGTAACCCATTTTGCTGTGACTTCGTCATGAACAGTTACAATTTACAATTACAAGTGGTCAACAAGAATTTTGGTTTGGAATTTACGAAAATCCCGGTTAGATCTCGCAACTGGTACTCATGTTGAATGATTTTGTTAATTAAAAAGTAATGCAATATGTCGGATTCGAACCCTCCGGACACCGGAATCCCTCCGGCATAGGCATAGGTGAACGACTTCCTCTTATTAACTATTGTATCACTAATTTAGCATATATGTACAGTGACATAAATGCTTTATTCCTACTGTATATTTTAACTGATCTGCTGTAAATAAATTAGCTACAGAAAAGCCAGTTAAGGGTTTTTTTGTAACATCCGCAGCGCTGTTACATGAAGCTAACTGGCTTCCCCACCATCCAAAATATCAAAATTTACCTACAAACCTGTCAAAGTTAGCACCTAATAAACCTGTTCGCACGATCTTACAAGACTCTAGTTAATATATTTTCTAAGCGTGTACAGTGTTAATGAATATCAATTGTAAATATAGATTTTATATTTTATGCTGCATTTAAAATCTTTTTGTTGGTATGTTCCCATTATAGAAACTGTTTATTCCGAGCACTTGGGGATCAGTATGAAGGACATTCAAGAAATCATATTCAATTGAGGCTAAAGGTTGTGGATTACATTAAAGCCCATCGGGATCAGTTCGAACCATTTATTGAAGATGATGTGCCTTTTGATGATCACGGTAAGCTGTATATTCACAGCTAGAATGAAGTTACCTAATGAATTGTCTCACGAGCATTATAACTTGTCAACGTGTAATCGAGTTTTCTCAGGAGATATTTTTTTTCGAAAAGAGCGTCCCAAAAAACTTAGAATGGCCTAACGACATAATGCGCCAAATGATTTTCGGTCGATGAAGTATTTTTTTGAAAAATCGAAAAAGGCCTCAAAATGGTTTTTAATCCTATTTTTAATTTGTTTAAAAAACATCTTAAGCACTATTTTTGAAAATTTTGTGTGGAAAACTATTTTAAAATATTCTGAATTTTTTCGAAATTTTGGCTGAACAAGAAGGTGTCTAGAAAATCTCGAAAAAAATAAAAAATTTCAAAATTTGAAATTTTAATTGTTTTTGAATCCATAATATTTTAAAATGGTTTTCCACACAAAATTTTCAAAAATAGTGCTTAAGATGTTTTTTAAACAAATTAAAAATAGGATTAAAAAACCATTTTGAGGCCTTTTTCGATTTTTCAAAAAAATACTTCATCGACCGAAACTCATTTGGCGCATCATGTTGTTAAGCCATTCTAAGTTTTTTGGGATGCTCTTTTCGAAAAAGAATATCTTCTGAGAAAACTCGATTACACGTTGACAAGTTATGCTCGTCAGTTAATGAGGACTTAGTGATTTAAAAATATTATGAAACGCACCATTAATTAGAAATGACAATAATGAAAACCCCGACTTTATTAACTTTTAACGAAATGTAAATAGAATAGAAAACTGTAATGCGAAGTCTCGCGAAAAAAAAACTTTCAGTGTTTTCACTTTCGAAATTGTTTATATGCCTTGACTATAATATAATATAGAGAAAAGTTGAACTTCTTGTTAATTAATGATGAATATTATTATTTAAATTTTAACAGTTAAAAATCTATCCGAACCTGGAACGTACGGTGGGAATGATGCGATCGTAGCCTTTTCCAGGTTATATAATGTGAAAATTGTCATTCATCAGTATAATTCTCCAGCTTGGGTAATACATCCTTCCGGCGGTGGTGATTCCAAGGGGTCAAGTACAAGACCTGAACTTAATATATCCTACCATAACGGAGATCATTATAATAGTGTTGTCAAATCTAATGGGCCTATCGAAATTATTACAAAATCAACCCAAACCCTTCCAAATAATAATGTAGGTTCAGTTTTATTAAAATTTATGAAATGATTTAAGTTTATTAGTTACGTCAAGTACATACCTCAATAAAGCAAATTTCATATTTATTTATTTTACACGTTTGTTTGCAGAATCTTAAAAATTCAAAACCAAACAAAAATTCTCCCGCAATCTCAAAATCGAAATTGCCGTCACCGCAGCCGAGCAGTGTTTCTGTATCTAACCTACGCATAGAAGATTTAAAAATATGTGATAATAATAAAGATAGTGACTCGAATACTAAAGGTACTGACGCAGTTTAATAGTTTCCTTAATTAAAAACCATTATTAGTATTTTCTTTTATTCCACTTAATTAATTCATTTAAAAATTTTGTAAACCAAATAATTTCTGATACTTTGTAAAGATTCTGAAAAGACTGAGAAGAAAGAAAATCAAAACCCGCAAGTTCATAAGGGAAAGGTATGCATGCATATATAATTATTAATCCACCTATACAAGAATGCAAAAATTATAATTATTGGCCTATTTAGCAACCATTGATTATGATGGCCGTATATTTTTTACAATGTATATACTATATTATTTACTGTTTTTGTTCCCCCCTCCATTAAAAACAGCCTTTATCTCGTCGTCAAAAATTAGATCAAAAAAAGAAGGACAGAAAAGCGGACTCACTGCAGAGGAAAAGAGGCTCAGTTGGTGAAACATCTGTTCTCCCTCTCCCTATTGCTATTATCAACACGATGGCCAGCATTACGAATTCACACTCAGTCAAAACATTAAATATTTAATCAACCATAGACCATACAGAAGAAGAGAAGGACTAAAAAAGAATTGAGATTGGAAAACTGTTGAAAGTTGAAATTATCTATATACACAATAGTATTAAAACTAAACTGATATATAATTATTATTATGTGTATTACGTAATACACTGGTACTGGTGCTACTAAGTAGGTGTTCGTATTAAAACAATCTGTTCATAAAAAAAAGACGAGAAAAAAGTGAGACAAGAAAATTATTATTCTCTATATTTATTTTTGTTCTCTCGTTTTTTTTCTCTCCTTTTAGTGCTAATTTGTTATTTATGAGGATAATGTGATGTGAGATGCTTAAAAATGTATAATGTATGAGATGACCATGAAGTCACCACTTGACTTATTGTATTCGTTGTCATTGTCAGAACTTCAGGTACCTAATAAATACTAACTTATTTATGAAACACACATACAAAAACAAAATACAAAAAGTGAAGGCTATACGATGAGAGAAGACGACGACGACATCCATCTATATAGACAAATTCATTATTATTATGGCATTATGCAACTGTATAGATAAAAAGGTTTCCTTTTTTCTTCTTTAGATTCTTTCATTTAAATTATTTTGAGGTAATTACATGCTCATTATTATGATTATTATTATTAGTTATTCCACTTCGGCATCAGCAGTTTCCAATTCTACGGTTGCAAAGCCAAGCGGTCATGTTGTGTTAGTCCACATAGCATATAACCCTAAAATTAAAATTATGAAGCTTAATTTAATTCTTGCTGTCATGTCACTTTTGATCCTCAAAGACCAAAAGCAACATACTACAAGTAGCACTGGCACTACTGGGTCGGTGTCGGTCTGTCTGCTCCAATATTCCTTACAGAAGTTAATTTGGTTTTCATTTTCGTACGGAAAACATGTGAAAGAGTGAGAATATTTATTTTGTCACATAGTTTTGGACGATGAGATCAAAATTCGCATAGAATAACGATTTGCGTGCAAATGGTCAATTATTTTTGTACATCCTGAGTCTCAATAATGCTTTACAAAACTAAAACACAGTGTAACATACCTGCCTACAAAATAATACCAACTGCGTGAAATACTATAAAATAAGTCTGTCTTCCATTGTAACTTTAAAAGTTACAATTAGGTCCCATTTCATTTTCATTCAAAATCCTTGCCTTACATTTTGTGTTTAATTATAGAGATTCTGCTCTGAATCTGTTGTTGTGGTTCTACGGGATTTCAAAAGAATTGGTGTGTTCTACGTTCCATTTGTATCGTGTTTTTTGATTGTAATTGTGATGTATGCATTATGCATGAATGAATGAATGAAGGTGTAAAATTTATCTATCTGCAATCTGCGACTCTGTAACAGACCACCACACCAACGGCAACGGTATGACTACACAGTAAAATAATATTTTATAAAATTTGAAGAGACTATAGTTCGTTTTTCGCACCTATAGCTTAAAAAGTTTGAGCTTCTAATGAAATGGGAGATCAAGAAGCGCAGAATAATTCCGAAATGAAGAAAGTTTCCAGTTTGTCTCAATTGAGACAATTTTTCTCCACTCAAGCCTGTAGGTGATCCAAACTACCGTAAATTAATATTTTTTGATTATTTTTTGTTCAAAATAATTCTTATCCATAATATTATTACAGCGTCTCTTGGCCCTCTCAGTCTTGGAACTGTATTAGCATGGACATTGGATCGGAATGTTTACCCAGAGCCAACTAAGGAACAATATACACTACTTTTTGCGATGCCCCTTGTAAGTAATTTCAAAATGTATTAATTGTAGTACACATATTAAAAAAAAACATAATTGGTCCAAAATTACATATAAGAGAGTGGCAATATAGTTGTAACAACAATATTAATTTAAATAAATTATGAGAATTATTTGGTTGAATTTTTGTTCGATTTATTAAATATATAGATTGGTGGATTCCTAGCTGGGCCAATTGGAGGAGTATTGATTGAGAAATTAGGAAGGAAACGAATAATGCTTCTTGCTTCCATGCTTCTTTTGGTCGGCTGGATACTTGTAGGATTTGGACATCAAGAAATCATTATCGTGACCTACATGGGACGCTTTCTTACAGGTTGGCTATTTAGCATAGGGATATATATATTCGAAAGAAAAAACGATACAGTGACTTTTGTTTTTTTAAAATCCCATTATTTTTATTTTGGTACATGCAATTTTAATTTTCGACGTCCCACGTAAGTATTGCTACTGACTTTAATGTTTGTTTTTTTTTAAATGTAGGTTTTGGGGGTGGGACAAGCCTTCTGACAGCCATAGCTTACATCAGTGAATTCGCAGACACTAAACGACGTGGATTTCTGCTGTGTTTTGTTCAGATTATGCTTCTCTTCGGTGACCTTTTCATGTACATCATTTAAATATGCTAAACCCTTAAAATAATGTTTTCTAAACACTTAAAACGTCGTCAATTAATAGTTTAAACCATAATATAACGAAGCCGAAGAAGTAAAATGGTCAACTATCAGACCCCAATTTCAATTAAAAGCAAACAGGGTCAATTGATATCTAATCTAAAGAAATAATTTTTCCTGATTGATTCTTCTATATAGTAACTTTATAAGCAATCTTGGAATACGAATGGAATGGATAGCCTATATGTGTGGGATTTTCCCCCTCACATATTTAATTCTGTCCATTTTTGCTCGGGAGAGCCCTCACTATCTTGTTAATAGTGGAAAAATTGATGACGCCAAGAGGAGCATCTCATGGTTCAGGGGGACTACTATTCAAGACTACGCCGCCAAGGAAGAACTAGAGGCTGTAAAAATTTTTCATAATTTTAAATTTTGTACTATTAAAACTAAAAATTAGTAAAGCAGCGTATCGTCTGTGAAGAACCAAAATGACCCATCTTCGATTTAAGCTACAATCAAAATGAGCTATGTCATTAAAAAAATGAGAAACATGCGTTAAATATTAATATTAGGAGTTTTTGAAAAATGTAAAATGTTCTATTTTTATGTTTTTCACAGAAAAGGTGCAAAATGTTTTAATTCCATGTATTTGAAAAGTGCAAAATGTTCTAATTCCATGTTTTCGAAAAGGTGCAAAATGTTCTAATTCCATGCGTTTGAAAACTTCAAAATGTTCTATTTAAATGCTCTTAAGACACATTTGAATATTTTTGTAGATAGTAGTGGATATTGTTTTTAGCTAAAAATGGATATGGGTCATTTTGGTTCTCCACAGACGCTATGGTTTATAACATTGCTTGACTTGCTCATACAACCATCAGAAGTGCGTAATGTAAAAATATCTGCAATCACTAATAATTTTATGTATGTTCGAATGTCAATAGATTAGCAGGAGCAGTGACGCTGCAAATGAAAGAAAACCTGGTTGTTGTGGCCGAGTGTTCATACGGCCCATTTTCAAGCCCTTGTCCCTGGCAGTACATTGTGTCATGATGGTTCAAATGTGTGGGGTGAGTGTCATTCTGGAGGAGAGGACCAAACTTCTCCAAAATTCTGGACTTGCCTCCAACAATTATGTGATGAAGGTCGTCCTTGACTTGGTCATGATTTTGTCTACAGTCTTTACAGCCTTTGTGGTGGATGGAATTGGGAGGAGAACCCTTTTTATATTGTCTGGATTTTGCATGTCACTGAATTTGGTGGCTCTTGGAACGTTTTATTACGTGAACCAAGAGAAAGTGTCGGATGGTGTGACCAGCTTAGACTACGGTTGGATCCCAATCGTGTCCACTTTTCTGTTTCTGATTGGATTTTCTCTCGGTGTTGGGCCACTACCATGGGTTCTCATGTAAGTTATATGAGTATTCGAAGTTACAAAAGGTCATTCATAATTAATTAAGTAAGCATGTATAAATTGACCTGGATTTATTTTAACTTTGATATTTTACTGTGTTTTTATTTCCATTTTGCAGAGGAGAGCTTGTAGCGCCTGGGTCTAAAGGTATAGGGCACTATTATATAATTTAATAATTTAATTTAATTTAATTGATATAATTTAATATAAGGCAAGGGCAGTACTTTAAAACTGAAACGTAAATCGTAAATGAAGACTCAAAATGAGCCATATCCATTTTTAACTAAATTAAAATCAAAATGCATCATCTACACAAACGTTTATTTTAATGTCCCTGCAAGAAAGGAAATAGAGCATTTTGCACTTTCAAAATCATGTAAATAGAACATTTTGCCCTTTCAAAATCATGTAAATAGAACATTTTACACCTTTCAAAAACATGTAAATAGAACATTTACTTTTAAAAATACATGTAAATAGAACATGTTGCACGTTTCAAAAACATGTAACTAGACAATTTTGCACTTTTCAAAAAACATGTAAATAAAACATTTTGCACTTTTCAAAAAAAGGTAAACACAACATTTTGAAATTTTCAAAATCATGTAAATAGACAATTTTGCGCTTTTAAAAAACGTGTAACTAGATAATTTTGCACTTTTAAAAAACATGTAAACAGAACATTTTGCACTTTTCAAAAACACGTAAATAGAACATTTACTTTTTAAAATACATGTAAACAGAACATTTTGCACTTTTCAAAAACACGTAAATAGAACATTTACTTTTTAAAATACATGTAAATAGAACATGCTGCACGTTTCAAAAACATGTAACTAGACAATTTTGCACTTTTCAAAAACCATGTAAATAAAACATTTTGCACTTTTCAAAAAAATGTAAACACAACATTTTGCAATTTCCAAAAACATGTAAATAGACAATTTTGCACTTTTAAAAAACATGTAAACAGAACATTTTGCACTTTTCAAAAAACATGTAAATAGACAATTTTGCACTTTTCAAAAACGTGTAACTAGACAATTTTGGACTTTTCAAAAATATGTAAACAGAACATTTTGCACTTTTCAAAAAACATGTAAGTTAGAATATTTTGCAATTTTCAAAAACTCTGACGTAGTTAGCATTTTCCGAATCTATCTCATGTAGTTTATTTGACGACATGTAGCCCATTTTGATTTCAGCGTAACTTGGAGACATGCAATTTTAATCCTTCACTCACGATATGTATTTTCTGTGTGGGAAAACCGGTAAACCCGATGCTTTTGAAGCATTTAAAAAAATCATTTAATAATTCTTAATTAACTGTTTTTAAGGATACTGTCTCGCCCCATTAGTCTCCACATGGTTTCTGAATACCTTCTTCGTCTCTAGCGATTTGGATATGTCAAGAAAATTTGAGCTTCACGTGAGGCTTTGGATTTTTGGAGGGGTGTGTTTATTTGGAACTCTTCAAGTACTCTGTACCCTCCCAGAAACTAAGAAAAAGTCTTTGGAAAAAATTGAGGAGTTTTTTGCCTCAAAAAAATCTTATAAAAGCGCCAACACATCCACTCTCACAGTTCAAACACTTCAAGCAGTCCAGAGGTTGTATTTAATCTTATAGTAAATATTTAGCAGTTTATAATATTTCGTTTAGAACTATTAGATATAGAACTAATTTTTCATAATAATTATATCATTTCAAGAAGTTTTACTTATGTAAAAAACACAATTTTTTCTAGACCAGAATCGATATCTCTAATACTGACACCACCCGACTC
This sequence comes from Dicyrtomina minuta, assembly GCA_949802685.1. Taxonomy (NCBI): domain Eukaryota; kingdom Metazoa; phylum Arthropoda; class Collembola; order Symphypleona; family Dicyrtomidae; genus Dicyrtomina; species Dicyrtomina minuta. The sequence continues at coordinate 34,973,304 of OX461808.1, forward strand.
TAATAAATCATCTAATAATTTTTCTAAATGGGAGTACAGGCATAGAAATGGAAATGGAAAGATATAGGCAAGAAAACAACTATTATTGCAAGAAAAACAAAGGGACTGAGGCTGATTACAATAATAAAATTATCTCTTATTATAGTAAAAATGAAGTAGGTACGTATGATCTTTGTACATATATAATATGACGACAGTTGCAAGTTGTTTTCATGTTTTTATAACTATTATTCTATGGCTTGATTCCTATGCAGAGAATAAAAACAAAATTATATTATATGTATACCAAATGAAAAAAAACTGGAAAAGAAATTTTAATATTAAGGTACTGCGCTTAATCAAATATAACGCTACATATCACCTGTGAAGAACCAAAATGACCCATATCGATTTTTAACTAAATACGAAATGTACTATCTACAAACAATGTATGAATATCGTGTAATCCTTAAGGCATGTAAATAGAACATATGGAACTTTTCAAAAACGCATAATTAGAACATTTTACACTTTTCAAAAACGTGTAATTAGAACATTTTACACTTTTCAAAAACGTGTAATTAGAACATTTTACACTTTTCAAAAACGTGTAATTAGAACATTTTACACTTTTCAAAACGTGTAATTAGAACATTTTGCTCTTTTCAAAAAAGTGTAAATACAACATATTGCACTTTTTAAAAACTCATGATTAAAATTTTACATATCTAATTAAATAAGGGATTTTTATTAAGTAGCTCATTTTAATTCTAGCGTAAATTGGATATGGGCCATGATAGACGATATATCAAGTTCATGGATAATTCGTATTTCTATAAAATTCATCGAAAATATAAAACATAATTGAGAAAAACTATGCTAAATCGCAGGTGCGCGGAGTAACTTTAATGTGTTTTCGCTGGGAAGTGGGAACAACTCAGTCAGAGATCACAAAATTACCAAGTTTTTATACTTTTTGTACCATCTTCAATTAAAATCATCAATAATCATCAACTCGATCTCCTGATTGCGATTGTCCTGATTTATTATTTTTGCCACTTATGCCTGCGCCTGTTGCCATGAGAACAAACCTGGTTAATTGCCGTGCTGTTAACTAGTTGTTTGTACTTCCACAAAAATCTGGATTATCCAGTCACAAAAGTAACACTGCAAACCTTTACGGGGAATGCGAAAAAAAACATTCTTGCAATAAATTTTTTAAATTTCCTCAAAAGAACCTCCTTAAAAGTCTGATCCTAAAACCTTAAGCGTATCAGCAATCAGCAGCCACAGCAAAGTTAGACGCCTTACAACGCTGTTAACTTTGCATGCATGTGTGTAAATTTAATTTACCTGTATGGCCTCGATGGAACTCGGTGGCCTCTGACTTTATTTTGATTGATTTTTGATTCGATTCTACTTAAAATTTCTTCAAAAATCTTAACCTATTAGCTTATTTTTATTCAATTTCAACTTTAAAATACTGTATAAATTAGTTGCGCTTAATAAGTATCAAAGTATCTTGGAAATTACAAGAGAGCCGAGAGAACCATTTCTATATTTCGATATGTGAATACCTAATTGACAAATCCCTACCTTACGGAAAAAACTCATTTAACTATCTCATAATTTGTGAACTAAAATTTAAAAACAAAATTACATTCAGAGTAGAGTTTCCAAAAGTCTTATACTAGTACCCACTTAAAAAAGTATTCAGTTACTGATCTGCAAAAAACAAGCGAAATGAATTTTTTTGCATTTAATCCTTCTCGCTCCTTTCACTTCCATTTCTCTTCGCCGTACGGCCTCTCACGGACTCAGTCTGAAATCGGTTTAAAACAGGTACGAAAAGGAGACGTCAATTGCGAGGTCATCAAGATAAAAGCGTAAGGGGTCGTCCAAAAGTGACGTCATTTGAAGGGACTATGGATCTACCTGGTCAATCATAACATTGGTCATGGTCACATGCCATATATTATGTATATTTAAGACAACCATTTACGCAATCGAATCGTTGAGTTCATGACAGGGGAGTCATAGGGTCGTTAAAATTGGAATATCTTGATTACATCATTTACGGACGACCCCTAAATTATGTTTAACAGGAAAATTTGTTGTAGTGGGTTTAAGTTCATTTTATTTTTGGCTAAAAGGGCCTCAGATCAGACAGATGCAGTTAAATACATACATAATTACTGTCTGCCTGTGCTGTGTGATTGCTTGTGACGACTCTTTTGACATTGACTTGTAAAAATTTCGTGCTGCATATATCTGCGTATGGCGTAGTATGAAAAGTAATAACTGGAAAATGTTGAGGTGACTCACTCAATTAATTAATTGGATTAGGTTGGAGGGGATTCAGGTGGAAGTGGAAGTGGAAAACGGAACGAGTCATCAGTCAAAACGAGCGTCTCCTTATCGAATTTATCTGATATTGAAGACGTCATGTTCAGTAGCCCTGCACCAAGTCATAATCGGTGGTTCTATGGGGACGGTGAAGGTGGTTGTGAATTCCCTGCAGATTTGGAATTTTATCCTAGGGAGGCTGACGAGGCTGACACTGACGATGGCCACAGTAGTAACAATGGTGGGGATGACTCTGACTCCAATTGGATTACTGATACTGATGAGGATGATGAGATCGGAAATGGGCATACTGCTCAAAGTAAGTAATATTTAAGTTATTCTATATAAGATAATATTGTATTGCAGTAGTCATCGAGGCGGATATACTGATATAATATATTTTGAGCTTACGATTAGAGTATTTGAAATTTTATTAAATATTAATTAAACCATATTTTAAATGAACATATATTAAATATATTTTCTATTATTATTATTAGTATTCGCTTGCTACGAAAAATATTGTCGAATTTTCAACGTCGCCGCTATTAATTTCTTGCTAGTTAGAGCCTAACTATTTGTGCTATTACTTACTTTCATTTATCATTTTCAGTACCTTTAATCGACTTTGCGCTAAATATTTAAAAGCTAGCTTCTCCATAAGTATAATAAGTGATAAGTAGGGAAATAGATAATTCTAATTCAAATAATTATGTCAGCATTGATTGATTGATTGATTGTAACTTTATTAACGTGTTATTGAGACCAATTTGGCGCAAGCCATTCTTCCATTGGTAACACTTAACATAAAAATAATGCAGGCAATCATATAATATTAATAATAGACAACAGAATTGAAAGTAGTAACTGAATTATAAGTGAATTTGACATAGTATAGACTAAGTTGTTCAATATAAGTAAGTAAACTAAATTTAAATTTATAAACGCTAAACTCATTAATTATTTTTGTATTAAATAAAATAACATGTAATAATCTTATTGTTCTATGCTAGTAATTGAAGTAATTTTTGACAGTTATGTCATTCCTTTCCCATACCTTATCATGAATGTTTATTTACAATATTTGGTAATTAGGTGATGTATATATCATTTCGACTATAAAGACACCATTGAGATATACTTGTTTTAAATTTTTCTAATGATATTTCCAAATTCCTTAAGAGTACAGGTATTGAATTCCAGATTTTAATGCTACTAAAAATACCGTTTCTTTGAAAAAATGAGGTTTCTTTGGTTGGTCTATCTAGCAATATAGCATGCTTATTGCGACTAGTATTGTCATATTTTATAAGTGTACATATATCAGGTATTGCTTCGTATTTTAGATTTTTAAATATGAACACAGATGAGTAATATTTAACACGTTCTAATATAGTAAATATATTACATTTTTCATATAAAGACTTGAAGTCAATTTTTTTACGTTCTTTTGCTAATTGACAGTAATTTTTACACCCCTGTTTAAAATTGTAGAGGCTGGGGAAGAAGTAGGACCCAATCAGCGTGTCCACTTTACGTTGTAGTAATTTTAATTTTGTATCACTAATTGAGCATAATGATTATTAATGCATGGGCATAGTCAGTTTATTATGAAGTCGTGGCTCGTGGCCTTAGACAAAGGTATATTTCATAAAACGGATTAATATTAATACAAATTAACTTCCCAACATATTTAACATGCCTTTAATGTCATTCAAAATTTGTGGGGTCAGTAATACTATGAATTTTTGAAATAAGTTAAGGTTTTTGTGCTGCAACTGCGAACCACTAACTAATTATATACCAATTTGAAAATTCTACAAAATTACTTACTAGTTAGGTACTGGTACTAATTATGTTTGCAGATTACGTTGCTGGAAAATCACAAGGGCAGAATAAGAGAGGCGGGAAGCGAGTCAGTTTAATTACCCATTCCAACATAGATGGTGCATTGCGTAACCGAAATTCAGAAGCTAGACCTGTCAGCAGCTCGTAAGTACCCTAGTACTTAAGGGATGGTCCATAAATAATGTTACCCAAATTATCACTCTTTTAGGACCAACTCATTCCCTTGTCATCATTTTAACATTGCTTACACTGCTATATATTTAACATGGCATGCCATCATATATGGACGATTCCTAATAAGTTTAATGAGAAACTCCTAGTACGTAGTCTTTTACATTTTTACATACAACATACAGTGGCTGCGAAAACCAAATACCTGTTAAATTTAGCCAAAATAAAATCAGTGTTGTTGGTAGTGCTGTAGTACAGTGGCTCTGTGACTTTTAAACTTGAAACTTTTAAACTTGAGACTTTTAAACTCAAAACTGCAATGCCTACAAACAAATATTAACAAACGCTTCCCACCGACCGACTTTGTACATTAAAAAAAGCCGGTTTTTGAAATGCATAAGACTGGTAAATTGCACAGGAGGTCATCGAATGACACTGGGCGGTGTGAATCATCAACGACTAGCGAAGCAGAAAATACGGAAAACAGCTTTACTGATGGAGAGGAGGATGCTGCGGGGTCAGACAATGAAGAGCAAGAAAGTTACAAGGATTATCGCAAAGGTAATTATAGGCAGTGTAGCATAATTGATAATATTCTGTGTTTTATTATATCTCAGGACTTCATGATTTTTGACTTTCCATTATGAGTTAGGAAATATAACTGGACATAACTATGTGGTGCATGTGTATGATCTTTAAACTGCTCGTTATTTGTAAAACTTAAATTTTCCATGTACACTTTGTTACACATAAAATTACAGGTGGATATCATCCCGTGGAAATTGGGGATGTTTACAATAAACGCTACGAAGTCATCCGCAAGTTAGGCTGGGGGCATTTTTCGACTGTGTGGCTCGCGTGGGATATAGCGTAAGTTTCGTTCAAGATGGTGGATATCTAACTGCCTTTAATAAATTATTACGTTTCATTACGTTTCTATATTTAACGCACGTAATAAAAGTTAACGCTCTTTTCTATTCCATATTATATCAAGTTCAGTTCAACTAAATCCTTTCTGAATGTTATTAATTCACAGAAAAGAACGTTTTGTAGCACTGAAAATTGTTAAGAGTGCAGTCCATTACACAGAGACGGCGTACGATGAAATCAGACTTTTAAAATGTGTAAGAATTATTAGGCAACTGCACCTATACAACATGAATTTCGATGTATAATTATTGATATTATTGTATAACGAAAGCCAACCATAGTGAAATTATAAACAGGCATGTTTAGCAAGTAGCACTACATGCACTCATGCACCTGTCTGTGTGTATTTTCACTTCACTTTCTACTTTTGCTAGGCACGAGAAGCGGATCCAGAAGATCCCAATAGACTAAAAACGGTTCAGCTACTGGATGATTTTCACATAAGCGGAGTGAATGGAATTCATGTTTGTATGGTCTTCGAAGTACTGGGGCACAATTTATTAAAGCTAATTATTCGCTCAAATTATCGTGGAATACCTTTGTCACAAGTCAAGAGCATCATCAGACAGGTTCATTATTTTTTAATCGATTAACTTAATACATTACTGTGAAAAGTAAGAAAAAGAGAGTTTTAAATTAATATTATTTAGAAATGCACGAGTACGCTAACAAGTAAAGATCATTTTTGTGATCAAGTCATAAAAAAGGCTTAAAATAAGAAGATAATAAAATTTAATTTTTTAAACTTGTATGCTTCATGGTAGACTCTAGAGGCCTTGGACTATCTGCACATAAAATGCAAAATAATTCACACGGACATCAAACCCGAAAATGTTTTAGTTTGTGTTGCAGACGATCATATACGTAAAATGGCTTGTGACGCAATCAATACACGAAGATCCGGAGCTAAATTGTCTCTGTCAGCTGGTATTTGATTTATGGATGTCGAATGTTAATTTGCATTATTTTTACATTTTTACCATGTGTATATACTAGTGCGTATACTTTGCGGCTCTTATTTTCCTTTTATTTTTAAAAGGGTGTTATAAAACAGTATTTAATGTGTAAAGTTAGCAGCGTTCCAGTGGAAGTTCCAGCTCAATTTGACTCTGTCGGTGGCAGTAAAAGAAAGTCAACAGAGGATATTAATCGCAATAAGTTGAAGCTACATCAAGTTGACAGCTGCAATGCTGATAAGGATGGTCCTATTAAAGGGAAACTTGCTGAACCAGAAATGACGGAGAAGTGCAACTCTGAAACCAAAATTATATCTACTTCCACTTCCACTGTCCCTTCTGCTGATGGCGATGATGGCAAAGCTCGCAACTGTCTTCATAGATCTATTACGGGGGAAGACAGTGAACACCAAGGTCACTTAGCAGCAGCGTGTAGTTTGAACTGGGAGAATGACTTTAGCGATGCGATGAAGAAAGTTTTTATTCCCAAGAAAAGTTTTGAAATTGACTACGATGTCTTAAAGAGCAGTCATTTGACTGTGGGGATGGAAGCGGGTGGAGCAGGTGGTGACGAACAGGCATCAGTTATGGGTGGTTGCTCTGTGGGTGAGTATTCATCTAGTTAGTTCAATCTCCAAACATCTAATAAACGAACTTAAATTGAAACCTGCTTTATGCATGCTTTTTTAACGTTTGCTGCGCCAGAACCGGAACTTGTGAACTCACCCCTTTCACTTCACCGCACTGTTGGCTCTCAGAGTATTAAGAAGGATGCATTGTCTCAAAATTCGGGAGCGAGCAGAAGCTCTACCGTTGAAGATGGTCACATTGAAGTCAAAATTGCTGATTTGGGAAATGCGTGCTGGACTGTAAGCAATTTGTGGTATTATGTAATTTGTTTTGTAACGGTGTTAGTGTTTAGCTCTATGTAAATTTTGCAACATACAATTTTAAAAATATTTTGAAATTTCAGGATTGTCATTTTACCGACGACATTCAGACTCGGCAGTATAGATCGCTGGAAGTTATAATTGGGGCTGGATACAATACTGCAGCGGATATATGGAGTACTGCATGCTTGGTACATGGGGTGCTTTCCTCCATTTTTTGTCATTCATTGTGTTGCTACATGTGTATTACTAAATTAATTACTACAAATTGTTCCATAAAGGCAACTAGCAAGTTTTAGGTAAATTTCTACTTAATTAAATAATTTATGAATTTATAGGCGTTTGAGCTTGCAACTGGAGAGTATTTGTTTGAACCCCACGCAAGCGTAAACTATGGAAGAGATGAAGATCATATAGCGCATTTTATAGAACTTCTTGGACCAATCCCACCCCGGCTTGCATTAAGAGGGAAATACTCCAAAGATTTTTTCAATCGGAAAGGTATCAATACTTTATAGCCCATAGCTTGTAACACGATTATGAGAGTTAATAAGGGAAGAGACACATATTACGTAAGCAATTCTTGAGAAATTTTGGCACCCACCCACCCCTATTGTCAGCACCTTAACCATTGCGTAAATGGCTATCTTTAACATGGCACATCATCATTTTGAAAAACTGCCTCCCACCCTAGTAGCTTACGTAATATGTGTCTCTTCCCTAATTATTGCAAGACTGCATTTCCTTATAACATGCTAATTCTGCTACGTCACACTTACAGTTATTACGAAAAATCTACGTTGCGCATTATTTAATCATGTATGTGTTTATCGTTGAAACGATTCAGGTAAACTACGTCAAATCAAAAATTTCAAGCCCTGGGGTCTGTCTGAAGTTCTTTGTGAGAAGTATGAGTGGTCTGCACAAGTTGCCAAAGAATTTGCAGACTTTCTCATACCCATGTTTGCCTATGATCCAGCTGAAAGAGCTACAGCCGCTGATTGTCTTCAACATCCATTCCTATCCAACAGTTTATAATCTACCAATTCATTAGCTACTTTATCAGTTGTATATATATAATGTTATGACCTAAGATCTAAATTGTAACATGTACAAAATAATTGACATGAATTATACTGACTACTAGCCATTTGACTTTAGAAAATGTGTCCAAGAAAGGATTGAGTATTGTATTATTGTATTCCAGTATTCCATCATTTAAATTACTTTCATTTGTGGATCATAGATTATTATAATTTATTATCACTATTACTAATTTAGATTTAATACGAATTTAATAATACATGCAGCAGGTATTAACTGTGTCGCTACAGTTGACATTGCTGGTTCTGGTTTGGTGCTCAAGGGTTTTAGCTAACTTACCACATTACTTGCGTTTACAAAAAATTATACTTTTTACGATTATCATTACTTACATACGTTTTATAAAATGCGATAATATAATTTAAATTTAAAATATGTATGTATGTATATAGGGGCCGTGCTTTTAACTAGTTGACTTTTTTATATGAATTCGAAATTGTTTCTATTCTGTTTACTCTGCTGACCAATGCAATGGACTATTCCTAAGTTTAGTGTAATTTAATGTAAGAGGGAACCTGAATGGAAAATGTCACATATAAACCACATCCTTGTAAAATTAACTATTCTATAAACATAGTATTCAGCATATGCTTAATTTTTCTATTTTAATACTCTACACTTAATTAATTTTGACGCTTATTAAAATTATACTAGGCTTAAATTAAAATACAGTACATAATATATGTTATGGTAAAAGTTTGTTTTTATAATGCGGACTCACTCGAGTTGAAAGCTTCAAACATTTAAAAAGGACCAGCGTCATTGTCCATGTCGCTAGTATAGTTAGTGGCAGAGTACTTAAAAAATGAATTGAACTTTAAACTCAATCATTGCAATTTGCAATGTATTTACACTAATGTATTACTTGGTATTAAAATTAGTAAAAGAATAAGTAAGTTAAAGGTGATTGATTATAGAGTCGACTTTCGCTAAACTATCGAAGTTATTCATCATTTTATTTTCATGACAGAAGTATTCTTATATAATATAATATGTAATTATACTCAATTGCAGGGTTTTATTATTAAGCACTACTCTTTAAAATACCGAAAAAGAGGCTTCAAATTTGATTGTATTTTTTGATATCTTGATCTTTTAATCCATGGTAAATCTAAATATTTTATCTAGTTGATACCGATAACTTTAATTTTGTACGAGTTATTTGTGGTGACTCAATCGTTGCTGCGTATAAATGTAATGGGAATGAGGCATACTAATATACTAGTAATATCTAAATGTGTCAATTTCCACTGAATTAAAGGGGCTAGAGCCGTATAGAAGATAAACTTATAAAAACAGTAAAAGCACATCGATCTCATTTAAGGAACACTTAAGAAATGGTACCATGAAATTCTTTATAATTCTAACCCAAAAAATCACGTTACGGTTTTGGGTCCTAAAAATCTTTATAAAATGGTAGCTAATTTTCCTACCACCAAAATTTACCCAAAACATGTGCTTTATGACTTTGCTAAAATTTGTAGACACGCTCCTTAACTCTCTGTATATTTAATGTATTAGTAATGCCCACAATCTTTACCATGTTAAACCCATGCTAAAAATAAATATTGATTATTACGTAGTTATTAATCATAATCACATAGCTTATTTTTTGACAACTTTGCGACTGTATGAAAACCCCGTATCATATCAAAAATATTTAACTATAGATTAACTTTGCAACAATACTTTTGACAGTTTTATTACTCCGTAATCCTATAATCGCAATCGCAGTAGAACTGACTAGTGTAATATTTGTATTGCATGATTTATTAGATTACTTTTGATTTGGACTTGTTTGTATAAAAAAGAAATGCAGAAATAATAGGCTTTCAGTTTTAAGCTGAACACCATTTTGTAAACTAGTTGATTCGTTATTAACAATAATGGTTAAGTTCTTGGTAAGCTTGGCCCTCTTGGCCACGGTTGCCCTCGTTCATGGTGCTTCAAGTAAGTATTTGAACCTTGCCCAGTAATTTTGTCAATTGTTGTATTGTTTTTATTTATATATACTAATTAAGTTTAAAAAAATATTATTAAAACATGAACAACTAATTTATAAGTATACTTACATTATGTGACCTTTTATTCGCAGACATTTCAATCACAAGTACGAATCGTGATGGAGAAACCTATGCTCCAGGGGACTTGATCTTTTCTGATGAATTTAACAATTTTAATTTAGAAACATGGAGTCATGAAATATCTTTGAGCGGTGGTGGTGTAAGTTTAAATTCATGCAAATTTAAGCTTGATATATTATACATTTCTTAAATTGATACTTTCAGAAAACAAAAAATATAAACATATCTTTCTGTAATAATTATTTAATAATATAGAACTGGGAATTCCAAGTCTACTCTAACAACCGTCAAAATTCCTACACCAAGAATGGTATTTTGTACCTCAATCCCACATTGACTAATGACTATTATGGAGCCAACTTTGTCGAGACTGGTACCCTTAGCTTACTCGGGGGAGTCGGAACTGCTGACGAGTAAGTTTAATACTTTTTAGTTATTTCATTTTTTACTGTGTTAATTTTTTTTATATCAAAACACATCTTCTCGTTCATTTCGATTTGGTCTGTGTTACATTTTTTAAAAGATTTAAATAGATTGCTATTGTTTTAGTGTACTTGTTAAAATTAACTTAACTTAACTTATTTATAGTGTACTATAAATAGTACACTGTAGCTTTAAATAAATTATAAAGAAATTAATTAAATGAATGACAAAAGGTGCACGGACCCAGCCTTCTACGGTTGCGAACGTGCGGGCGCTAATGGAAACGTGATCAATCCTGCCATGTCCGCCCGTCTCCGAACACTGAAGTCTTTCAGCTTCAGGTACGGTCGTGTTGAGGTTCGTGCCAAACTTCCAGCTGGAGACTGGCTCTGGCCTGCAATTTGGATGAAGCCCACGTACAATGCATATGGAACTTGGCCCGCATCTGGAGAAATTGACATCATGGAGTCCCGTGGAAACCGTAAATTATTCAATCCTCAAGGAGTGAACGTGGGTGTGGAACAAGTGAGCTCTACTCTTCACTACGGACCATATTGGCCCTACAATGGCTTTGAGAACGCTCATGGGGAGCAGAACACCGGAGCCGACAACGGATATGACAAAGCTTTCCACACCTATGGCCTTGAATGGACTGACCGTAAGTAACATCATTTTTTTGGTTCAAGTAATTTTGAATAATTATACTTTCTGGAAGGACTTGGGACCCACAACTTGCAATTTTTGAAAACAAGTGATCACTTTTTGCAAATTTGGACTTTTTATAACGGTGTACATATAGCACTTTTAATTTTTAATTGCTTACAGAAGTATAAGAATGTTGACACTAATCGAGTTATAAATTGTATGCTAGAATCTTTAAAATTTACCGTGGATGGAGCCGTAACTAAAACCATTACTCCCCCAGCTGGTGGTTTCTGGGAGATGGGAGGATTCCCAGGTAATTATAAAGCTCGTTGCATTAAAAAAGCGATCGATTTCGCTATATTTCTATAAATTAGGTACCTAATTAAGCAGCACTGCGACTGTATAGGTCATAGGTGAATGATTTCAATTTAGTAATAACATTTTATTTGCATTTTGAATTTAGGTAACATACCAAATCCATGGACTGGTTCAGATAACCCACGCATGGCTCCTTTTGATCAGAAGGTAACTTAAAATTCCCGTGCTTGTTATTATCCACCAATCCACCCAAATAAGAGTAGTCACCGTCACCATATGCATTGTTTTTAATGAAAATTGAACTAATGCGTGTACTTATGCTTTGTTTTTTTTTTCAAAAATACAGTACTACTTGCTCCTCAATCTTGCTGTTGGTGGAACAAATGGCTACTTCCCTGATGACACTACCGGCACTAGGAAGCCATGGCAGAATGCTGCTGGAAATGCTTTCGCTGATTTCTGGGGAGCTAGAAATGAATGGTACCCCACATGGCAGGGAGACAGTGCTGCTTTCCAAATCGATTATGTCCGCGTGTATGCTGTCTAAAAACGCACTATTGATGATTATTTATGTATTTAAAAATTGTATTACTTAGCATATTGCCATCCGCAGGGCTTTACTTATTGTTCACAGTAATGAAATTATTTTCAAATTAAATTGTATATTAAAAAAAAATAGAATTCCATCAATATTATATTTGGCTTGTTTCTATTCTATCATTTATAAAAGAGCATCAAACACGTTGGTTTGTAAAATTCCACAATTTTTTTATGCTTAACGTAGGTAGGTACCTATACTTAATCTAGAAGACTAGCTCCTATAATTCAGTGCAAATTGACACATTTAGATATTATTAGTAGAGCTACCATATTACAGTTTCACGCAGCATGAACACGTTGCCACAAGTAGCTCAACTATTATCAACTAGAACAAATATTGAGATTTACTACGGATTAAAAGATCAAAATATCATAAACTGCAATCACATGCCAACTACGTTCTCGGCATTTTGAAGTAGTATTTCCATTTAATTCAGGAACAGTTTATTTTATTTTGAAGTTCTTTGCGTAATAAAGACAATATGACGTCAGTCTTTTATTTTTATTTTAGAACCTTTGATCTCCAGTGAGTCCGTATCAAATTAAAGTAGATTTTATTACATAGGTACTATATTTTAAACCTTTTTAAATTAAAGTCAAAATTAGACTTAAAGACATCTATTTTGAAGTCATTTTCTAATTTATATCATTTATTTCATCAGATGTACACATCATTGTACACAACAAAGTACTTTGTATCTACGGAATACAACAAAAAATTGGAAAGTCTATATAAGAAACTGACAAAAGTTGTTAGCACCTTTCTGCTTAATATAGTGACTTCGTCACATACAAATACATTAGATAATAGAAAATGTTGTTATCTGGTTTTCAAATTATGTTTTGTAAATTAATGTTTTGTGATGATGTGCAACTGGCCTATAAAAAGCTATGAGAATCAAAGCTCATATGATACAAAAAAATACTCCTCTGATATGTAGTATGTTTGAGTGGTCATTGTTTTTCACATACAAAAAATCTGAAAAAATTATATAGAAATGACAATGTCAATTTCCTTTTATTATGAACAGTAAACAGTCGAAGATAGAGAAAGATTTATGAATTGACTTTAATGATTTAGCGGCAAATTCAAACTGCTAATCTTACAGTTGTGTATTAGTTATACCATGTTATACTTACTTTCTTCCGTTTACATTAAATCCTGTAACTAAATACTAAATTCACCCACATTGTCCTGTAAGCCGCTCGCTGAGTCATGTCATGTACTACTTATACAACTAATATTTATTTAAGCATGTACCTACATATTCGCAGAAAACTTTATTGACACCTTCAGACAAAATACCAAGAAGATACTATCGTGTGTGAAGAAGTAAAACGACCAATATCCATTTTTAGTTTCAAACAAAATACACTATGTATCTACAGAAAAAATTAAAATAACATGTTCAAGAAATAATGTATTATAGAACCTTGTGCATTTTAAATAAAAACAAGTAAATAGAATATTTTGCATTTTTCAAAAAGCATATAAATAGAATATTTTGACCTTTTCAAAATCATGTAAATAGGACATTTTACGCTTTTAAAAATACTTTAGTAGAACATTTTGACATTTTTAAAAACATGTAAATTGAACAATTAGCTCATTTTAGAAACTCTTGATTAGCATATTGTAAGCATGTATCTTATTTACTGTTGTTTTTTGACATGCATAGCTCATTTTAATTCTAGCATAAATTGGAAATGGGTCATTTTGGTTCTTCATAGACGATATTATGGTCTTATAGTCTTACAAAAACATAGGCATGGTTTGGAGCTAGAATAATATTATACACTGTTAGTGTATTCCCGAAAGATAAAATATCACTCAGGTGAAATTATTTACAATTTAGTAATCAAGCTAAAAAGACAGGTAGATTGGCATTTAAATTACAGTGCAAGTCTTCTCTCCGCTCGCCTGGATTTGGCTATCATTAAAGTATTATACAACTTGCAATCAATGAAATTACATGACTTACTCGCACATAATACAAAATATTGGAACAATCTACATAGTAAGTTGTTGAAAAATAAAACCTTTTACTTGTACTAGCTGGACCATGAATGTATTACACTGTACATACATAATCATTCCGCTGTACTAAAATAACATGAAAACAACTTGAAATAATAACTGACCATTGATGCTACAAACGTGATTTCGTAACAGCAATCTCCACCTGCACATCACCTCATGCCATTTTTATGATAAAGTATTTTACCCTTCATGTATACTTTACAATTATGTAAACAAAAATTCCAATTAATTTATTTGCCATTGCCATATTAAAATGATAAGGTTCCAATACAAACACTTCAGTTTGGAGTTTATATAATATAATACACTTTTGCAAACTTGTCATTGTTAGTGTCCAAAAATTTTGGTGACAGTTAAGTAAGTCACTCGGCAACAGAACCTTGTCGAAATTAAGGAGTTCCATCACATTGTGACCAATATTGCATCGTTGTACAAACTCACATTTGAAGAAAGTATATGCCCACAATAATGAAAGGTTACACATAGCTTATATTTTTATAAACTTTAAAAATTAACAAAATATTAACTTTGAAAAAACTTGTAGTAGAATATAATTCCTATTTAATCACTTACTTATATTGATACTGTGAAACAGGTCGTACGGGAATGGCGATTTTATTGCCTCTGGCAATCTTTTTCCTCGCCTCATACAACGGCTGCGAAGGAGCCGTTTCATTTTCTAAAGGAGGCTTTAATGTGATTGAATCCGAAGGAAACGCAGTAGACTTCTCTTTGGAGGCAAATGGTACGACGAAAATATTTAAAATTAACCTAAAAATTTAATTTTAGCGTAAAGATATTATTACAATATCGATCGATTGTAATATGAGACGCTGAAGTTGATTTAATAAAATTTGGATTATTCTATTGAAATATATAGGGAAAGTCGTCATCAGAGGTAAATTAGGTCTCGCCCTCCCTAATGCCATCGGGGCCGCAACTAATAACTGTGACCCAGAAGGAGCGGATACATGCTATGAATGGGGGGATTTCTCTAAATTGTACCTCACTGCCCCAAATGGTTCGGATAATTGTGGTGTAGTCGAGTGGACTACTAGTTTTGGAAGAAGATTTGAGGACTGCTTTGACCTTGTTGATGGAGTTCACTGGTGAGTAAAAAAGATTGCTGTTAATAAGATTAATATTATTATGTCCAGCTGTAGTTGAAGGAAATATAAAGCCTTGTAAAGATTTACTACCTGCTTATGAATACGACTTTACTTATGTAATGTAGGTGCATTCAATTCTGCACCAAGTAGAAAACCTGAGCATAAAATCTATTAGATATTGCATTTCGTCATTGAAGGGTCAAAATGGCCTATTTAAGCTATAACTAAAATATGGCGTATGTCATAAAAACATTAAATGAGATAGAATGTTTATTATGATTTTATGATGTTTTGAAAAGTTCAAAAATTATTTTGTTGCGATTTTTTTGAAAAGTACAAAATGTTTTATTTGCAGCGGTTTAAATTGCTATTTTTTTGATTTGCAACGTTTCGAAAAGTGCAAAATGCTTTATTTTCAACGTTTTGAAAAGTGCAAAACGTTTATTTTCAACGTTTTTTAAAAAGCAAAACGTTTTATTTACAACGTTTTGAAAAGTGCAAAACGTTTTATTTACAACGTTTTGAAAAGTGCAAAACGTTTTATTTGCAACGTTTCGAAAATTGCAAAATATTCTATTTTACGTGTTTTTGAAAATTTAAAAATATTCGATTTACGTGTTTCCGAAATGTGAAAAAAATATCCTGTCAACAAGAGTTTTTAGGATTAATATATTTTGAATATTTGTAGATAAAGCAATTTGTTTTTAGCAGAAAATGGAAATGGGTTGTATTGAGGCTTCACTAGTAATTTTCTCCATTGTAATTATATGAGACTAGACTATAGAATCCTATGTCCTATATTGCTGCCAGAAGTGTTGTAGCATTTTTCATAGCAATAATATACTTAAAAGATAGTAATATATTGCATATAAATTTTGCAGATTAAAAATCATGTTTTGATAACCATACTGTTTAATTTTCAAGTATTTTTGGACTGCTACATTGCTTCATACAATGTTCTTATATTTTGTCAAAGCATAGCATGCGAAACATATATACTATATATACTATACTAAATAATATATATTTTCTAGTAGGTATAGGCGAGGCGATATATTCAAAGTATTGACAATTGCCTGTTAACCTATCTATAAATGCCGTAATAAATTTATAATATACCCACTCATCTAATTTTAAAGGTATGGTGGTGCTGAAACGAAACTTCAAACATGGCCCATTGAAACGGAGAAAAGAGAAGAGGCTCCTTTCATCACTGGAGATTTCCTTCAACCCGTTCAATTCGGTGGTTTGTTAGAAACTTACTGGTTGACCTCTTCTGGACTTGCCCTTCAAGTTGCAGAAGAATCCCCACTTTTTACAAGTATGTAATTCCAAATTCCATCTTGTTAACAATAGAATTAATAAATACAAAATAAATTCAAAAATTTAAGAGTACTACAGTTCCTAATTAAATGCGTGATATGATTTAATTTAATTAATTATCATAATTATATTATGGATTACGCCATTAATTGTGTTTCCCTTATGTTTTTGCTTGGTTAAGGTTGGAACACAACTCGTGCCAATCAGTTCTGTTTGGTTGCACAGGACCGACAACCATACACGGAAAGAAATGAAGTAATTAATAATTAATTTATCTATTTTTACTATTCAGATTTAACCTTCACAGTAATTAGATAGTGAATTCAATATACATAATGATATGCACAATATAAGACATTGTTTTTTTTATGTAACGAATTTTTAATTTATGATCATTGTTTATGTTATTCCTCTAGTTAAGATTGAAGTACAATTTGTGCATACCAAAAACGGGGGAGAATTTCAAAGATGTTCATCAACGGTCCATTAAGAAATTCTATGCTATTCCCAGCGGACTCCCTGACGAGCAGATGCTGGTATGTTTCATTCGCATTTTAATTCACCATTATTATCGCCTGTAAATAATCAAAATGGCCAATGTTCAATTTAAGCTAGAATTAAAATGATCCTTGTCAAAAGAAACAGTAAATGAGATAGAGGCGTAAAATGCTAAATATGAGTTTTTGAAAAATGCAAAATATTTCTATTTACATGTGATAAAAAAAATGCAAAATCCTCTATTTACATGTGATAAAAAAAATGCAAAATCCTCTATATACAAGTTTTCGAAATCAGCGTCATTTTCTGTTTACAAGTTTTCGAAATCAGCGAAATTTTCTGTTTACAAGTTTTCAAAATCAGCGAAATGTTCTATTTACAAGTTTTCAAAATCAGCAAAATGTTCTATTTACAAGTTTTCAAAATCAGCGAAATGTTCTATTTACAAGTTTTCAAAATCAGCAAAATGTTCTATTTACAAGTTTTCAAAATCAGCAAAATGTTCTATTTACAAGTTTTCAAAATCAGCAAAATGTTCTATTTACAAGTTTTCAAAATCAGCGAAATGTTCTGTTTTCAAGTTTTCAAAATCAGCAAAATGTTCTATTTACAAGTTTTCAAAATCAGCGAAATGTTCTATTTACAAGTTTTCAAAATTAGCGAAATGTGCTATTTACAAGTTGTCAAAATCAGACAAATGTTAAATTATAAATATTTCCTTGATTTCAGAATAACGATGTTTTTGTAAGTAGAGTGTTCACTCTGATTTTATAGCTAAAAATGGATATGGGTCATTTTGATTCTTCTTCACAGATGACGATAACATGATTGTAAAATATAAGTTTGAAATCAATCATGAAAAAGTGCTGGAAGTTTTGTCTTACATGATTTCTTTTTATATTTGAAAATCATTATAGAAATTACCATTCTGGTCAACATGGGCACAGTAAGTTATGAAATCTAGCAGCTTTTCTATACTTTTGACTTTTTGATTATATGCCAGTTTTACATTAATGCTAACAGTTACTCGCTAATTCGGCTAGTCAAATTAATTCGTCCATAACCTATAACATTGTTACTAATTTTGACTGTGGTCTCTTAATTTTATTTTAGGTATAGAGAAGGAATTAATCAGTCCACAGTTATTGACATGGCACATCGAATCATTGACGGAGGCTACGACCTCACTTCTCACATCGAAATCGATGACAGGTGGGAGACCTGTTACGGGGATGCTGAATTTGACCCAGTCAAATTCCCAGATCCTAAGGGTTGGTGCAATTATAAATTAGTTCACTGATAATTTCTAACATTATAATATACTTTCAACAGCCTCAACCCCTAAATACAAATTATTACCCTCACCGGACGACCGTTAGTAGTAAAAAAACATATGGACATTAACTTAATTTGATTTTATTTAAATTTAAGGTATGAATGATGAGCTAAGATCCCTTGGAATCAACAGAACTACACTGTGGATTCATCCTTTCATTAACTTGGGTAAGACGAAGATCAAAATATTGTAATTTCAAAGTCAAAAAAAAAATGAATGTCACAACTGGTGCCATACTAACCATTGTACTACAACGATGAGATAGTATAAAATGCCTAAAAGATTAATTACGAGGTTTTAAAACTTGCAAAGTGTATTGTTTACATGCTTTTGAAAAGTGCAAAATATTCTATTTGCATGTTTTTGAAAAGGTCAAAATATTCTATTAGCATGTTTTTGAAAAGTGCAAAATATTCTATTTGCATGTTTTTGAGAAGTGCAAAATATTCTATTTGCATGTTTTTGAGAAGTGTCAAGTATTCTATTTGCATGTTTTCAAAAAGTAATTTCTCTCTCTCTCGTATTATACGTAGCATAGCTACATTAAATATGTTTGCACGTATTAATTCAACACACCTATGTTTATTTTCAGAATGCCCATCTTTCAAAATTGCAGTGGAAAACGGCTACTTTGTCAAAGATAGCAAATCAAAGTCAGCAATTTCCTGGTGGTGGCAAGGAAAAAATTCGGGTGTCGTCGACTTCAGCAATGAAGACGCAGTGAAGTGGTGGAAAGCACGTCTGGTGAAACTTCAGGAAACCTATGGCATTACGTCTTTTAAATGTAATTAAGTCATTAACTTGTAGTAACTTTTGTTTAAATTGAAAGGTCAAAAAAGGTAAACGAGACATAATATTATATTTTGTGACACAGTCGATGGAGGAGAAGCCATTTGGCTCGCGGGATCTGTCAAACTTACATCAGGAGACAGCGACTTAATTCCAAATATTCTATCTACCAAATACGTTGAGGCTGTTTCAACTTTTGGAAATCTAATTGAAACAAGGACTGCTCACAGAAATCAAGTAATAACATAGATAAGGTTACAATCTGAGATTTTCATTTAGTACGATTGAATTTAAATCCGTACATTAATCATAATAATATTGTAAATTATTGTAACTTATACTTTAAATAACTCCGAGGGCTAACCAATATTTTTTATATTTAAAAACAGAAGCTAGCAATGTACTTCCGGATGTTGGATAAAGACAGCAGGTTGGGGATACACACTTATTATTAGAAATTAAATTAAATTAAATTCGAAAAAAAAAGAAAACCAGGTAAAGAATCAAAATGAACCATATCAAATTTAAGACAAAGTCAAAATGAGATTGTCAAATAAACAATTTTAATGAAGACTTTTTTAAAGGGCAATATGTTCCATTTACAAGTTTTTGAAAAAAGTGCAAAATTCTACATTTATGTTTTTGAAAAGTGCAAAATGTTACATTTACATGTTTTGGAAAAGTGCAAAATTTCCATTTACAAGTTTTGGAAAAGTGCAAAATGTTACATTTACAAGTTTTTGAAAAGTGAAAAATATTCTACTTAAATTCTTTTAGAATCACAATATTTTAATTTTTTGTAGATATTGTTTTTTATTTTTACCAAAACATGGGTATATGGGCCATTTTGATTCTTCACAGACGATATTATGTAACTAATACAGAATGTGTTTGAGATTAGTAAAGTGTCATATTTTTTTAATTGTTTGAATATTGGCATTTTTAGATGGGACTATCTCAACGGATTACAAAGCATGATTCCAACTTTATTGACTTTCAGCGTGACTGGGTAAGGATAATAATAATAGTCGCTACATCCACACAGTAAAATCATTGAAAATTGCAAATGCGTGTGGTTTATCCTATTCCAGCAGAACAAATTATTTTTATGTTTTTCGTACTTAGCAAACTTTGCAATATACACTTAATTAGTATTACTTTAAACATCACAGTTACTCCTTCATTATGCCAGACATGATTGGTGGAAATGCATACGAAGGAATGCCGGAAAAGGAGTTGTAAGTATTTAGTTCTTTCTTATACATAGGTACCTACATAATAATTGTGTGATTATTTAAATGATGAAGTAATAACAACGTTTCCTTAAATTTGTTTTCTTTAAAGGTATCTTCGCTGGGCTCAATTGAATGTTTTCATGCCTGCCTGGCAGTTCAGTGTAAGATGGATTTTTATTATATTCTGGCAATTAAACCATCTAATTTTAATACTAGTATCTTTGTATTTTTCGTTGCATTAAAAACATGTTTAAAAAATTAATTTTCTATTGTAAATAGATCTTACCTTGGCTGCTGGATCCTACTGATGTGGAAGTAAGTGATGATTCATTTGTGTATACTTAGCTAATCTATATTTTATGTTTAAAGTTTAAATAAATTTTTTGCTTTTTTGTTCATTTGACATTATTACAATATGTTTTTGTTCTCGTATTAGTTTAATCAAGCTGTAAAAGCTGCAGTTGATCTTCGATTGAAATACGGAGATGAGTTACTGGCAGTAGCTCGTCAGTCGGTAGCCGACGGAACCCCCATGAGTCGTCCCATGTGGTGGGTTGATCCTGAAGATACCATGACCTACACTATTGACGATCGTAAGTGATGTTGCTTTATTTCTACGAAGGATATAGGGCAAACTATTTATGTATGTACATAAGAGATATACATGTAAGTCTGTCGTTATATTGTTACCATTGACTAATTGAATTCCTTCTTATTTTTTTTTTAAGAATTTATGTTCGGCGATAACATCCTGGTCGCTCCTGTGGTCACCCAAGGCGCTAGAAGTCGAACAATCTATCTGCCCAAGGGCACCTGGGTCACTGTGACACCAAATGGTCAAACAGAAACTATTCAGGGACCTCGGCTCCTTTCCAACTACCCAGCGCCATTGGACTATCTCCCATACTTCACTAAACAATAAACTGTCTATAATATAATACAGGCTAACGTTACTAATATTAAATTGTATCTGACATTTTAATGTTGAAAATTGAAAGATATGCACAATTTGTGGAAGTGCTATTTCTTTATTTACAGACGCAAGCAATTAATTATTTATTTTAATTCTCTATACTTGAGAATTTTATTCATGGATTAATCACTACTTGAATAATATGTAGGTTTATCATTAATTCAATAAAGATATCAGTTTACGGATATCACATTCCGTGTTTTTTCAATGCATATTCACGGTATCCTAGTGGAGAGCTACATTTAAATTAAATCCATGATTCGTCTGTATGCTATCGCAATTTGTTAAATTTACTGAAGTAATAATAGACATCACGGGGATCATAATTGGCATTGCACACACTACAAAGTACAATGCTTTTTTGTGATTTTGTAAGTTTTCAAATTCGTGTCATACACTTTCATCACATGTGAAGAATAAAAATTACCCATATCCATTTTTAGCTGAATGCAAAATGCATTATCTACTAAATGAATATCATTATCCTGAAACGATGAAATAGAACATTTTTGCAATTTTCAAAAACTTGTAATCAGAGAATTTTGAACTTTTTAAAAAACATGTTAAAATAGAAAATTTTGTACTATTCGAAAACTTGCAAACATAAAGTTTTGTACTTTTTAAAAAACATTTAAATAGAACATTTTGTTCTTTGCAAAAACTTGTACACAGAAAATTTTAGAACTTAAAAAAGTAATAATAAATTGAACATTTTGCACTTTGCAAAAACTTGTAATTAGAATATTTTGTACTTTTAAAAAACATGTCTTTTCAATAGAACATTTTGATCTTTTGAAAAAACATGTAAATAATACATACCGCGCATTTTAAAATCTAGTTCTAAACATTTTACTTACCCATCTCATTTATAAGTAATGGTTTTTTGAGATAGCTCATTTGAATTCTAGTTTAAATTGGATTCTTGATACTTCACTGACGAATATGTACAAGTTGTAGTTTGTAACTGATGGATTAAAACAGCAAATGCATCCAGGAGTAGTATACAAAAATACAAATTAATTGAAAGGCAGCAGCAAATGAGAGTTGCACAAGAATATCAGAAGAAAACATAACTAGGTATTTTATTTTTTACAATATTAAAATTAAAGTCAACAATTTAATAATTATTAAACTTCACAATATTAATACAATTTTTAAATCTCAAAACGAATTATCGGATTTTAATAGCAACTAAGCCATTATGATTGTATCCCCGTACATGCTGAGTTCCTCTATCTTGTGTATCTTGATTGTCACTGCATTCGCCCCCAGCATTGTACTGCCATGTCCAAGCCCCACTGTATCCATTGTTATAGGCATGGTCAAATAATGCTTCTACGGACTCCCCTTGAGCACAAATACTCGCAAATTCTCCAATTATCACAGGTTTATCCAAATTATAGGCTTGGGCCCCAATCTAAATAAAATGATTCCAAATAAATTTTCCATCCACATTCACTTCCCACATTATTACAAAATAAATAAAGTCTAATTTTCACTCATGTAAATTACTTACTCTGAATGGACTGTGTTCACTCCATTGGCCGTTGAAAGAGTATGCTTTAAATAATACAAAGTCAAACTTAAATTATTAAACATGGAAGTTTACTTTTTTGCAATATTTTTAAGTAGCTATAGCTATAAATTAAATGATAAGACTTTGGTTATGGCAATTGAAATTCTGCTGACTTACTGTGAATTTGATAGAAGTCAATTTTCGCATCGGGTGATCCACCTGCTTGGTTCATGCAGCTATCCTTGTAATAGTTATCTAAAACGATATAATCAATGTAATAAAACATAAAGCATATCGCTACTTGTAGAAGAAGCAAAAATTGCGGATTTCCAATTTTCCCTAAAAGCAACAATAATCCTAGATTAAATTTAAACATTCAAACTAAATATATTTACATGTTTCTCCGAAAGCATCTGACTGAGGCCTCTCTGACCAGGAGCCCAAAGTGACGAGAACGTTTCTATTTTCTTGATGAATGGCTGCAGCTTGTCTCGCAACAAAAATTGACATTCGCTCCATGGAGATCTGTGCTCCACTCCAGCCAGCCCCTGACCCGGAAAGTCTACTCGCGTCATAGCAAGGATTTGAGTGACCCTCCGTTTTGATGGAACCTTCGGGCTCGTTCATAATTTCCCAGGCAGCAAGAGCTGGCTTGTTACTCAGTGCCCGTACCATTGGCTACAGAAAATACAAAAAAATGCATGTAGGTAAATATATAAGTCGGCATATTACATTCAATTAAATATTTAAATTAATTCTAATTTTAACCCATGGGACCCCTGTCCTTATCCCAGGGCCGGCTAATGAGACCAGCACAGGCAACACCCGCTGCCTGAATTTTCAAAAAACATGCAAATGAAAGATTTTGGGCTTTTCAAAAACATGCAAATAAAAAGTTTTGCACATTTCAAAAACATGGAAATAAAACATTTTGCACTTTTTAAAAACATGTAAATCGAACATTTTGCAGTTTTCAAAAATATTTAAACAGAATATTTTGACTTTTCAAAAACATGCAAATAAAACATTTTCCACTTTTCTCAAAACATGTAAATAGAAGATTTTAAACTTTTCTGAATCAAGTAAATAGAGCATTTTGCACTTTTCTAAAACATGTAGGTAAATACAAAATTTTGCTTTACTTAAGAAAACCATCAATATAATCAAAATAGACATTTTTGTATGGAAACACATTGCTGCCTACATGTAATTCCTTCACCCGGCCCTGCCTTATCCCGTTTTGCCAAAATTCATTTATTGAACTTTTTTACTGTTTAAAAAATTTGCTTGTTGAACTTTGACCCTTTCCATTCAACACAGTAACGTATCTAGTTGAATCTCTGAATAGTACCCGTAACGCAATAATTAATCACATTTTTGAAAAAAATTGACTTATCCCTGTTTGCGAAACAACTCTTCTTGTGTTAAATTATTAAGATTATGAATTGTAAATTGTATATCTATATCTGCGTAAGTAGTCTTTACCCTCAAAACATTGTCGATGTAGGTAGTGAGCTTGCTATCATCCCAAATAAGATTAATCAGCTTTTGTTGTCTCATGAGTGCACCATTCCAGAGGACTGGAACCACGAAAACATTATATTGGGCTGCATAGTCAAGGAATCTTGCTAGTTCAGGGATTAAAGTATTGGATCCGTCTGTTCCAGTCACGAAGCCATCTCCATTAAATGCTGGAGTTGTTTCCGCTTCAACGTGGATCCAAATTCCTATACGAAAGTTCAAAATGCCATAAACTTTGAGGGGTGTGTTCATATTTAGGCAAAAGGCACTATATAAATGTAATAATTTTTTAATCAATCAACACAGTAATTTGTACGGACATTGTAAAAAATAGTAACCGTACTTATAGAGTTGCCTCCAGCCGCAGAGATTCGTCTAATGTAACCCTCTAAAACTTCTCCACTTCCCCATTCGTAGCGGTTATTCCCGAAATCACATCCGTAGCATGACCAGGCAATATTGGAGCCGGATAAAAATACTTTGTCGTTCCCATAATATAAATTTTTTCCACTCACCCGGAGAAACTCGGCGTGAACAATGGAAGCTGAACAAGAAAGGAGCAGGAGGGAAGTTACAATTCGAAACATGGTGGATTTAATAATAAAATAATTTATTTTTAAAAAATAGTAACTAATTTGTCAATCTAGTTAACTCTACGGAGTTAATAGTTAAATTGATATAAAAGAGGCAGATATAGCATTGCTTTTATAGACATTTATTTTAGTCTATTGTAATCCCACGACATTACCTTGCAATTTTGGTAGTAAGCTGACTGGTCGTCTTTTTTTTTGTATCATTATGCAAAATGTTATTACAGTCAACGTCAACAGTACTTGTATTATTATTAATGCATTATTATCAGTGTCCATAGCCAATAATGTCAAATAAATTATATCAGTTGATGGATTCGATATATTAAATACTAGAACATAGACAAATACAAAATCGATTATCTATATTTTGTACCACACATCGCACACTTGAACATAAGGTGGATTTTGCATTATCCGGTCGAGAGGACGAAAGCCTACGTATAAATACTAGTTTTATATCTGTTTTTACATACATTTGATTGCATATCGTCTGTAAAGAACCAAAATGACCCATATCCAATTTAAGCTACAATCAAAATGAGCTATGTCATAAACACAAAATGAGAAACATGCGTAATATGTTTTACTTGCGTGTTTTTTGAAAAGTGTAAAATTTTCTATT
Source organism: Dicyrtomina minuta (assembly GCA_949802685.1). NCBI lineage: Eukaryota > Metazoa > Arthropoda > Collembola > Symphypleona > Dicyrtomidae > Dicyrtomina > Dicyrtomina minuta. The sequence goes on from OX461808.1 coordinate 34,999,154, forward strand.
TACATGTTTTTGGAAAGGTACAAAAATTTCAATTTCTATATTTTTGAAAGGGTGCAAAAATTTCTAATTCCATGTTTTCGAAAAGGTTCAAAATGTTCTAATTCCATGTGTTTGGAAAGTGTAAAATGTTGTATTTACATATTTTTGAAAAGTGCAAAATGTTCTATTTAAATCCTCTCAAGACATAGAGAGATACATTTTTGTAGATAATGGATATTGTTTTTAGCTAAAAATGGGTATGTGTCATTTTGGTTCTTCACAGACGATATGCATTAAAAAGTTAAAATATGGAGGTAAAAATAAGGCGCATGGAATGGACAGGTATTCAATCATAGGCAAAACTGTCAATTTGTCAATAAAACAACTGATGAGTTGACAAGTACAAGCATTTTATTTTCCAAGTTCGGATCAGATTCGATTGATTACCAATACCAATGTTCCCAATACAATATATACATTATTAGTTTTTACTTACCAAAAGCTTACTAGGTTCAGTAGGCAAGTAACTGATGATACGTTATATGCACGAGGCATTTAAACTGAAGTAGTAAATTTATGTAATGTTTAATCAAGTGTTTACCCCATCACTCACAGCGCTGAGTTTGATGTAAGCTATATATGCAATAATAAAATTGTTATATCTGTTACGTGACGTGTTGTTAAATATCAGTATCTATACATATATAATATATGTATCTATTTCTCTGTTTTTCTTATAATAAAAGACTTTATTCGTCAACTGCTTTCATTACAGAAAGTTGCCAAAATGACACACTATACGGTACTAGGGGTTTAACCCTATAATGGAATATATTTGTGTTGTACAGAAAAAATGTAGTTAATAGAATAATTTGCATCTTATTATGCGGGATTGGGTGTTGAGTATAGGTGTTGTTGGGCTCTTGTTATATTCTTTTTTCAGACATTGCTTTTGCCTAAAATAATATATTCAAATAAAATATGAAATTTTCAGTTCATTGAAACTGTATAACAATATAGGGTGCAAATGCGGTCTCGTAAATAATTACCAAACTGAACACGGTACAAAAGGTCACCACGAGTACAACACATTGAAAATGACGCAGTAAAGCAATATATCGTGGGCGAAGTATCAAATCCGCTTCCTTCCACTTTCCGCTGGAACCAAATCCGCTTCCTTCCATTTTACCTTAAAAACAAATCCGCTTCCTTCCAATTTTGATTTAAATAAGCATTTTTGTTTACCAATTCATAATTACATGCATATGAAAAGTGCAAATTCATCTAATTGCATCAAATCCTAAAACGCAAAACGTTCTAACTACATGGTTTTTAAAACTGCAGATGGTTTTAACTACATGATTTAAAAAAATCAAAATCCACTAAATACATGATGTTAGTCACAAACTGTTCTAACGACATGATTTCAAATGCAATTTGTTCTAACTACATAGGCTTAAGTTGCAAACTAATCTAACAAGGTATATGATTTAAAAAATAGAAAATTTTATAACTACATTGTATTAAGTTGCAAGATGTTATAACTACATTGTATTAAGTTTCAAAATGTTATGACAACATTGTATTAGGTTGCAAAATGTTATAACTACATAGTATCAAGTGCAAACTAATCTAACTACATAATTTTAAAAAGCGCAAAACATTCTAACTACGTGATTCAAGAGCGCAATTTGCTCTAACTACATGGTTTTATAAAGTTCAAAATGTTCTAACTACATAATTTTGAGTAGCAAACTGTTCTAACTAGATGATTTTAAAAAGTGAAAAATATTTTAATTGCATCATATCCTAAAACGCAAAACGTTCTAACAACATGGATTTTAAAACTGTAAATGGTTCTAACTACATAATTTAAAAAAAATCAAAACCCACTAAATAACAGTTACATGATGTTAGTAACAAACTGTTCTAACTGCAGGGTTTTATGTTGAAAATTAATCCAACTATGTACATGGTTTTAAGTTGAAAACTTATCAACCTAAATAATTAAAAAAATGCGAAATGGTTTAACTACATGATTTTAAATGCAAGTGGCACACTAATACAAATACATAGATTTGAAAATTGCAAAATGTTCTTATTACGTGGTTTTGAGTATTACAAGTAGATATACCTTTTTGCACTTCTTAAACGTTGTATTTAGATCATTTTGCATTTATAATATTTTGTAACTAAAACAGTTTGAAATTTTTAAAACATGCAACTAAAACATTTTGCACTTTTTAAAATCATCTATGTAGTTAGAACAGTTTGCCACTCAAAATCTTTTAGTTAGAACATTTAAAATTTTTTAAAACCATGTAGTTAGAGCAAGAGCAAATTGCGCTCTTGAATTAGGTAGTTATAATGTTTTACACTTTTTAAAATTATGTAGTTAGATTAGTTTGCAACTTAATACAATGTAGTTATAACATTTTGAAACTTAATACAATGTAGTTATAACATCTTGCAACTTAATACAATGTAGTTATAACATTTTGAAACTTAATACAATGTAGTTATAACATCTTGCAACTTAATACAATGTAGTCATAACATTTTGAAACTTAATACAATGTAGTTATAACATTTTGCAACTTAATACAATGTAGTTAAAACATTTTCTATTTTTTAAATCATATACCTTGTTAGATTAGTTTGCAACTTAAGCCTATGTAGTTAGAACAAATTGCGTTTGAAATCATGTCGTTAGAACAGTTTGTGACTAACATCATGTATTTAGTGGATTTTGATTTTTTTAAATCATGTAGTTAAAACCATCTGCAGTTTTAAAAACCATGTAGTTAGAACGTTTTGCGTTTTAGGATTTGATGCAATTAGATGAATTTGCACTTTTCATATGCATGTAATTGGTAAACAAAAATGCTTATTTAAATCAAAATTGGAAGGAAGCGGATTTGTTTTTAAGGTAAAATGGAAGGAAGCGGATTTGGTTCCAGCGGAAAGTGGAAGGAAGCGGATTTGATACTTCGCCCACGATATATAACATCAATAATTATTGTAGCAGGCCTGTTACTTACTACTACTAATAATAGATTATTATATTGAAGTTAGACAGGAGGTAATTAATTAGTTAATAAAATGCATGGTAAAAATTCTGCCTTTATAAATATCTGCGAATGAGATCCATAAGTGCCGACCTGTAGGCTTGCAATTACAGTAATAATAAAGAATCGTAAAATTGCATTTTCATTTTATACTGTGTCTTATTGCTATCACCCTGTGTCTTCTGACGATGATGATCTAATGACGATTTTATAAACTATATGAATTTACGACTTACGACTTACGATTAGCTGAACACCATTACATCGACAAAAGATACTTGAATTAATTTAGGAGTTTTGTCTTGGGGAGATCCACAAATGACGTCATCACGTCATCGGTAAGGCGAATAGGTCTTGGCTAATGTAGACCTCCCATGTTCGAAGTCAATTACGCAATGGTTAAGCTGATGACAGACAGAGTGGTCATAGGGTCATATTTGCGGACGATTCTTCCTATGTTTTTTTACAACCTATGTTTACACAATTTTGATTTGTATAGTGTAAGTTTTTGTGTTTGTTTTTGCCTTCTTTCGATTACGAATTTTCATGCATTGGCAATGTATTGAAATGGAGCCTGCAATTTGTAATTAATCATAGGCGTTAACGGGAAAGATAACGGACTGTTTACGTTTTGTTTTACTTACCTATTGTATTACATGCTACATAAGTATACAAAGGGAAATCTAGTATGTAATTGCATTAATTAATTTATGATGACATATAGACATAACATAATATTCCGCGTCATTCGTGTGCATTTCAGTTTGACAAGTTTGACTTATTGTTAGAGAAATAAAAGATCTATGCTACATAATAATAATAGCAATAATAATATTTACAATAATGCGGGGAACTGTGGGGTACTTTTAAACAAGACAAAATCAGCTTTTTTACTTACTATTTTATTTTTACATTTTTAGTTCAGTCAGTTCAGTGACAGTGACCACAGTGGCCATTGCACTCTGTATAAGTACTCTGCACAACCTATACTAGTGCATTTTCGATTTTTCGATGGTGGCTGGCACCATATCAACTAAATCAACTTGTGCTTTATTGCATCAGAAAGTCGCGCAATCTTTAGAACATTGAAGCTTTGAATGTAGGAAAAAGGAATTTTCTAGTTTTCATGCACGTGGAATTTACTTTGCGGTTTCCTTCCGACAGTAAATGTTTCAAAATTCCAGAGGACTTTCCTTTCTGCTGTAGTGCCGTAATACATAATACATAGTGTAATAATAACAGTTTTAGTTAAGTAAAAAGAAAAGAGTAAATAGACAGTATAATTGGTGATTGTCTGCGATTTAATCTGCTTCGGTACCGGTTGCGACATCCCATCGTGAATTATCATCTTCATTTTTCCGTCAAAACTCGAACGTCAGTCAGTGCGATTTACTGTTGTAATTTGTGAACAAACAAATTGGAAGATTGTTATTTCTGAAATAACAAAACAATCACAAAGTACGTTGTTCACAATGTATTTTCTCAGCTAGGATTGTTATTGTGATAGATTGTGTTTGTCCACAAAACGTTCTGTGCTCACGAATTACAAAAACAGGTTTGTTCTTGTTTGTCGTCCTGCGTGTTTGTTCTACATTGTGATTGTGCACAATCCAATTTACTAGTTTGTGTTTGTGGTTGTGAAAGCACTATCACAAACGAAAAGAACAATTGTTCTTTGTACACAAATTACAACAGTAGTGCGATTGAGATTAAAGTTGAACATTTAAGGTAAAAGTTCGCACTCACCACTCACCAGACGACCATACCCAGTCATACAAGAAAATCATTAAAATACAAGAGATGGTTTTCAGGACGCCGAAGAAAAATACTGAAAAAGAAAGTGACACTGGCATAGATGAAGTGAATAATAAAAATGAAGTTGTTGAACTCTATTGTTGGGGTGGGAGTTGGGGATTGCCTTCCGTTGACTCAGAATCCCTTCAAGCTCTGGTAATAATTTAATCGATGACGCTAATATGCAACTATAGTTGACATATTTTATATTTAAGTACTTCGGAAGTTTTTATCCAACTAACATGAAATTCTACATTGGCACCTCTTTTACTATTTCCATTTATTACATTAAGGTTATAGGTTCTTATAAAGAATAAATAATTATTGGCTAATTGATTTGTTTATTTTTTACTCTTTTACTTTTGTTCCAGGCTGTCGCTCGATTTGCTGGAGCTCCTGCCAAACTCATAGAATGCAACAATCCTTGGAAATCTCCAAATGGCTCACTACCCTTCTTTAAGCATGGAAAACACGTATTTTTCACTGCCAGTGAACTTGCTTCCCACCTGCGGGCCAAAGTAAGTTTAATTTTAAACTAACAAGAGGTTTTTATTATGCGTATATTCATTTTGTAGTTTTCTCAAAGGTGTCGAGTGTTAAACCGCAGTAATTAGATATTTTTTGTGATATTTAATAAAAGTTGTGTGATAGAATTACAGCTGTGACTATGGCTTGAGCGGCCGGGAGTGCTCAGATACTATTTCGTACGGGGAGTATATTGCAGAAGCCTTAAATCCTGCTCTTCAATATTTTAGGTACGTTACGTGAACAATAATTTGTCATATTGTAAGAAGAATAATACACTATCTTTGGTGTTTGTCCAAATTGAAATGAATAATTTTAATAGCAATTACGTTGACCAAAAGATTCGCTATTGGAATTTTAATTCAAACTTCTCTGATGTTCGTTATTTGTTAATTTACAGTTGGATACACGAAGGGAACTTCAGTGCAATCATCAGACCGTTTTATGGTTATCGTCTACCCTGGCTGTACAAAATGTGGTATCCTAATACACTGAAAACGAAAGCATCAGCACTTATTGGCACAATAATCCCGGATGCTGATCTTCATCCTGAAGAATGTGAAGAGTTCCTCTTAGGAAAGGCTGGCAACTGCATCCTACTACTTTCTGAAAAATTAGGAAATAATGAATTCTTTATGGATCAAAAATCACCATCTACTCTGGATGGCATTGTATATTCCTACTTGGCCCCATTTCTTAAAATCCCCTTCTCCTACAATCCTATTCGGCAGTACATTATCGGAACACTAAATTTAGAGCGGTTCGTTTCTCGTATTTCTCAGAGATATTTAGCTGCCGGTAAGTCAAAATTTCTACCCTTTTTAAATGAGTATACCTATTTTGTATTAGGTTGATTGATTGATTCTACGAATTATTTTTCAGAAGTGCAATTATGATCATAATTATGATTAAGGATCAAAGATGCATACAAAATTTTAATAAAGTAAAACTCGATGCATCAATTATAGGTGGACAAGGTGATGTGGATCAAAGTGGAAGCTCAACATCCGCATCATCGTCGTCAGGAGGAGGTCCTCAAGGGGATAGCAAAACATCTTTTTTCCCTCCCGACAAAGATAGCCCAATTTTTCGAGGGTTTGTGGCTGGAATTGTAGGCTCAGTAGCAATGCTTTTGTATGCATACAGAATAGGCTTAGTTCCCAGCCGCCGTAATCAGAATGAACTAACTTACGATGATGAGGACGACGATGAGGACGAGTACTATGAGTAGTACTAATGTTAGTTTAATGCGTTAATATAATTTATTTTGTTGTCCTCGCCGTTCACGACCTCACATCGTCATTATGATAGTCAGTACAGTGCAGTGTTAGCTTGGAATGCTTGTTAGTTAGACTTTAGACTGTAAAAAGCTCAACAAATTAAGTAAAACGCGAAACGCCAAAGGTTGCTATAAGAGTAGCGCAGCGTAGTAAATTGGTTATGAAAGATAAACATATAGAACTCGGAGGAGCTCTCCTTTATTTTATAACTACTTAGCATGTATAATCTGTAGTACAACACTCTGTAATAACTCTACATATTTATTTAATACTGATTATTTTTTCTATTTTCAATTTTCATTAATGAGATGTTTCCTTAAATTCAAATTGTCATTGTGTATATTATTGTATTTAATTTAAAAATATTTTCAACCTTGTAGTTGTTCCAAGATAAGAGATAATTATTCTTGCATTCTTGTTAAATAAAATTTTTGAAATTATATCCTTGTCCCTCATATACTGTTTTTAGATGAAAATGCATGCAATTAGTCGAAATAATGAATAAAAGTTTCAAAGCAATTTAATAAAAATATACATTTAAGGTTATTCCATGTGTATCTACACTTCATTTTATGTTTTAAAATTTGAAATTTATAGTTGGCTTGTTTGTAATCTTTCCCCTCATGTTCGGCCTTGATTTTTTCCCATTTTTCATATTTAGTATTTAACATGTTTAGTAAAATCTTTTCTCAGATTTCGGTGCTTCTTCACAGGATTAGGATTTCCCATTTGGAACAGTCTTCAGCAATCTTCAAATACTACTCCTTTCGATGTATCGTGTACAATACCTAAGTAAAATTTGCATTGGGAACATTAAATATCGTGATATTTTATAAACAACAATACGTCGGTTGTCGGTTAAGGATCAAATTCGTTTCAATCCTCCCAGTGGTATTGTTAAAAGGGAGGAGAGGAAACATTTGATCCTTCACCGATGAATTGTAATTTCCATAAAATATACGAAAGTGAAATTAAATCCATTAACTACTTACAGTATTAATTATTGTACGCATTATTAATGATTATTATTAAGAAAAAGAATGTTTAGAGCTAAAAATGTAAAAATGTACTTACTGGAGTCGCATTTGGCTTCACATTCCAGAATGCACAGATTAGAATATTTCTTACGTTTGGTGTCACATACTGGAGATAGATTTCTGCCACAAGGGCAAGCCGGGTTCGGACACTTGGGTTGAAAGTTTTTCTTAAGGGAGGAGGCCTCTTGTACATTCTCAAGTACTATACACAGCACTACCAAGGCTAGCCAAAATATTCCCCTCATTTTAAAAATATTCGTTTGTTCTAATATTAACCGTAATAAATTTCTTGTGTACAAATTTTGATTGATGAATACAGTTTGTGTCTAGTTCTATTGTAGCTTAGCTATTTAATTAATGTGTGTTACTATTCCAATTTGTCGTTAGTTGTGCCTACTATGTCTGTCTATCCCCCGTTCTCGTTCACGTCGATGGCAGTTTTTATTAAATATTAATATATTGTTGATATTTACAGTTACCCAAGCCGTATTTATGTCTTGGTTTGTTTACACATATAGATACATTCAAAAGTTTTTGAATACAAAATTCAAAGGGTAATTCAAGGAATTCAATAGGAATATAGAAATCGAGGTTGTAGGTAGGAATGTTATAAGGGCAAGGGGCGTAGATGTGGTATCTTATGTGTCAGTTAAAACACGCGACATGCATTAGTCATTAAATTATATTTCGAATTTATATGCATCATTATTTGTTTTCTGAAACTATTTGCATTGTGAATTTGCTAGTCAGTTGTCAAGTGCGTAATAGTAACTGTAATAAATTTAATTTTGTTTTTTATCGACTGATTCTGATTCTAATTTCCACATGAAATCAAACAAAGGGCTTATGTCGGTATTAGTCATGATTTGATTATCTATATAAATAGAAAATACATAGAAATCCATACTGTATACTCACTATATTATATTATGAGTAACTCTGACTATATTACAATTAAACACTAAACAGTATATTTCTGCTTTATGTATTTAAGTATATAGGCAACTACGTATGCACAGTATTTGAATTAAAATTGGTTTGTGATAGTGACAGTCGCGAAACACACGTTTATGCAATTTAAATTTCTACTGATATACTGTGCCTCTATTCTGCATTGCATCTTCAATTGCATGGGATATACATATATGCACGCATATAGGATGTAATATCGTCTGTGCAGAATCAAAATTACCCATATTGAAAATGCCCATGATATTGAAACGTCTAAATAGAACATTTATGCACTTTTCAAAACCACGTAAGTAGAAAATTTTACACTTTTCAAAAAACATGTAAGTAGAATATTTTACACTTTTCAAAAAACATGTAAGTAGAATATTTTACACTTTTCAAAAAACATGTATAAGTAGAATATTTTACACTTTTCAAAAAACATGTAAGTAGAATATTTTACACTTTTCAAAAAATATGTAAGTAGAATATTTTACACTTTTCAAAAAACATGTAAGTAGCATATTTTACACTTTTCAAAACTACGTAAATAGAAATTTTTACACTTTTCAAAAAACACGCAAGTAAAACATTTTGCAATTTTCTAAAAACATGTAATTAGGAAATTTTACACTTTTCAAAAAATGCGTAAGTAGAACATTTTGCAATATGTTTGAAAAACAAGCAAATAAAACATTTTACCCATTGTAAAAGCTCGTAATTAACATTTTACGCATCTATCTTATTTTCAGTGTTTTTTGGGAGCTCATTTTAAATCTATAGCTTAAATTGGAAATGGGTCATTTTCCTTCTTCACAGATGTGACATGCATAATAAAATTACAACTCACTACTTTCACTATGAATTAATATTATGGTACAGATTCAGGTTTTTGAATTAAAAATTAGATCCAGAATTACGTCATTTGATGCCCAGAACGGGAACGGAAAATGCTTCAAAACAAATAGCCCACTTCGCTTATTTACGTTACCTAATTCTAATTTTGGGTCTTATTGCAAATTACAATAGTCGGGCCTTACATGAATGAAGATTATACTAATGAATTTTAGATCTCCAAATTTAACTGTGTCATACATATTTTATTTTTTATTTAGATCATATTATGATCTATCATAGATTTTTGGATGTTTAAATATAAGAATGCTGATAGAATGCTTTAACAATTTTAAAACATATAAAAATATTCCATGTATTTTTTTTCAATCAATAAAGGAAATGAAATATAATTTATTTGAACGAACAAAATGACTCCCTTAACTGCTATATGAATATAGTTAAACTAAAACTTTTATATTTAGGTGTTGGTTCGTTCCTTTCCCGTAGCCATACTACTACTGCTGTCATCATCATCTTCATCTTTTCTCTGCTGATTTTTCATTGCCAACACGGCTTGGTACTCATTGTAATGACCTTTTCGCTTATTTTTGAAATCCTCGAGCTTCTTCCTTTCCTCCTCGGTGAGAACGTCTTCGGACGGAGTGTCGTCTTCACTAATTGGAGGCGCCGCTTTTCTCTTGTCACCCCCGTTCAGCGTCAGTTTCGTTAGTTTTTCCAGTCTAAAATAGAATATTTCAATATTTAACACAAAAACAAACTAGTAAATTCATTTTGAATGACTACAATATACATAACATGTGCACCGTAAACTTAAAAAGTTAAAACAGAAAATATGACAAGCAAATAATTGTGAATTAATTACTTACTCATTCAAAACGCGTTGAGCGTCAAGGGCTACCTCCGTGTCCGAGGCTCGGTAATCGTAATTGAATGGCGTATCCGGCTCAGTCACTTTCATATGACCATAATCTTTCTCAGCTGGATGGAGAGTTGCAATTATGTTCATTTCATCAAAATGGGCTGCTCTAAGAGAATGGTCCTGGACCGAACTATTAAAAACAAAACAGAGTTAAAATTTTGTTAAAAATATACAAAAGATTGAAGATCTTGAAGATTTAAACAACACTTTTTACTGGTAAAATCATATATCATATATCTAGGTAAAAACTTGTTCGGTCACTCCCGTTTGAATACCTTGGATATTTTTCAGTGCTGTTTGTAGAAACTGGAGGAACTTTTCCTAAGTGCTGAGCCGTCGTGGGATGAACAGGGGTTCGAAACCCAGGTGTTTTCTTTAGAATTCCTTGATGATTCCCTTTATTTTGCTTGTTTGGGTTTGGTTTGGATGATGAAGGATCTGGACTGGACTTTTTGCGGCTGTTTGAATCTCCCATATTTTATTCTATTTATTAAGTTGGTTATTACCATATCTCATTTTTGTTGCCAATGTCGGATCAGCAAGGTCCTGCTCCTGCTTTTCCACCTTATGCCATTTGATTTGACGTTCCTTATCCTTATGGTGTCAGTGCCAGTTTTACGAAAATAGTGTAAAAACTTCTTTTTAATTGTAAAATATGTAACAAAAATTTAATCTACTAATATTGAAAAGCATTCTGGAATATCCTGGATGAATGGAAGAAAATTAACTACACAAGTTGGACTGATTAAAATTATTAAAATAACTGGTAAGCAGTAGCAAGAATCATTTCTTGGGGAACGATAAAACAACAATATTTTGTGATTTATTAAATTTTAATTTTAATATATTCAATTTTAATATTACTCAAACTACATGTTGTACATTAGTAATGATTAGAAATTGTCAATCTTTAAAGAAAATAATAATGTTGTTTGTTTGGAAAACAAAAATGAGCTCATTATAAATCCTGAGGTTATTCCTCTGGAGGACTTCCGTCTCCGTCTTCTGACGCTTCCGTAGTGTTTTCATTCGCTTCGTCAGCCGCACCTCCGTCACCGTCAGCCTCCTTCTTGCTACTTTCCTCCTCCTCCTCCTCTTCTACGACCTTCTTCTTCTTCTTTCCACCACCGAGGCCGAGCGGAAGACCCCCCGCGACACCACTCACACTCCCTAAAAGTCCCCCCAGAGGGTTATTATCCTCATCGCCCTCCTGCGCTGTTCCTGTTAGGGATGATACTAGACCCCCCGCAATTGGTATCTTCCCAGCGACTCCCCCAACCACACCTCCCACTACTGGTAGTTTCCCTACTACTGTGCCCGCCTTTGTAAGACCATCCAATGGACCTCCTCCCCCATTCACTCCAACCAATTTTGTGGCTCCTTTTACTATCTTGGTAGGATCACTCACGACACCTCCAAGTTTACCGGCCCCCCCTAGTACTTTTGTAGCACCCCCAAGACCCCCAACAAGTCCCGTTACACCACCCAAGGGACCACCCCCCTCCTTTCCACCACCTACAAGTCCCGTCACGGCTCCCAGAGGGCCACCACCCCCCTTGCCACCCCCTACAAGTCCCGTCACGCCACCCAAGGGACCACCCCCCTCCTTTCCACCACCTACAAGTCCCGTCACGGCTCCCAGAGGGCCACCACCCCCCTTGCCACCTCCTACAAGTCCCGTCACGCTACCCAAGGGACCACCACCCCCCTTGCCGCCACCTACAAGTCCCGTCACGGCGCTTAAGGGTCCACCGCCCTCTTTTCCACCACCTACAAGTCCCGTAACAGCGCCTAAGGGACCGCCACCCTTGCCACCCCCCACAAGTCCCGTCACAGCACCCAGGGGACCAGCATCTTTCTTCTTTTGCTGGAAACGTTACCATACATATTATTTAGTAGTTTTGTTAGGTACAAATAGAAGCAATGCGCTTTTAAAAATTTCCTCAACCGGATTCTGGTAAAGTTCTGTAACAGAAACTACTATTAACTTTGTTGCTACTGATTAGGGGTAAGGTAAAACATACAGTCACAGTGACGGTTAGAAACAATAGTGTTGGTGACTAAAATAGTTTACCGGATTTCGGTAAGTATTAGAATGGTTGTGAATGTATGGAAAATGGTATTTTGCTATTGGCAGCTATGGCGTGGTAAGCTTCCTGTAGTTTGAGATCTAGCATTCAAATTTTGTCGGCCGCATTTTTTCATTTTTTTAATAGCTCTCACTGTTAGTCAGTATGTCGTATTTGCTATTACCCTAGTTAATAGCGGCATCGGTAAATTTAGTCACATTATACGGTAAATGACTGCGTACTGTACTACAAATAAGCCTGCCCTATATTAGGGATGGACTAATTGTGGCTGCTATTTAAAAAAACAATAGTTACATGGGAAAATCACCAGTATTTTTCCAAGCGCAAACTAACGCTCCGCTATAGGTACAATGAGATGAGATTCTAATACAATTTTAATTTCGAATTAATTTCGAATTCAAGAGTTTTTTAAAAGTATGTTTGAAAATTATGAGTAAGAAAATTGTTGTAAATGCGTTTAGTTTTGATAATATATTATATGATTTTATTTTTAAAATTGAAAACTTACCCCATTTATCCCACTAATACAGAATAGTAAAACACAACAAATAATTTTATTTTTGGTCATTTTAAATTCGGGGATGGAAGGACACGAGTTTTGTTCAATAAATTAGTTTTTAAGCAAGAATAAAAAAAATAGTTGACCAAAAAATTTAACAGTCTTTTTAATAGTTTTATGATTGTTTTACTGCTTTGAGGCTCATTTTTAATTCTTAACAATGCTAACATTAAATATACAATGCCACTAAGACATTATTACTAATCACAAATGGGAATCTATAAAACTTTAATTACCTAAATTACAGTGCCTTTCAATGTCACCATCATTCTATAATGTATCGACACGTTTGATATGTAGTAATCATTTTAATTATTGTAACAGGACTTTCATTTCATATGACAGGAATAAGAAGCATGTCGTGACTTTAATTTAATACACTTTTATGCCTAAGCTTAAACTTTTGTCACCCAATTTCATATTATTACGACGAAATTACTACTATTCAAATGATGCTCTTGAAGCTCCTCCTATACAAGCACCAATATTATTAATTCCTGCTTTATACTATGGCCAACTAATTATACATACTTACCTACTAAATACGTACTAATTTTAATTCTATCTAAAATTCAACGGCAACAATAATTTACTACAAAAATTATTAGTATTGTCAATGGTTTACGTTATTCTGCAAACAACTTTCTTATTCCTTCAAAAAATTAATACGCTATATATACTGCTATAAAATTTTGAAAAAAAGCGAAAACAAAATTTTTTCCTGGATGCTAACTTCGATTTTTTTATTAATCATATACAATAAAAATACAAAATTCGTGAAATTATTATTATAGCACTAACTTACTTCCTATTTTTTTCCATATTTTTAATTCCTTTTCCTTTTGCTGGTAGTCTGGTAGTAAATAAATCACACATTTAAGGTGTCAGCTACATTATATTACACTGCACTGTATCTAGTTTTAGTACAAATATAAATGTAGCAAAAATCATTAATGTGTAGTGTAATTTCATATTGCATTACAATTACAAGCACATCACGCTATCATATAGCCATAATGCATATACCACAGTTGACAGTGTAATATGTAAATAGGTATATTTTAATGCGTAGCCGGTACTGTGCATAGAAGTCGCATTAAACCAGATTGTTTCTTAATAAGTTAAACCAAAATTTATGAGTTTTTTTTTAAATTATAAAAATGCTGCTACAACTGCTTCAACCTTCATTTCCCGATGTAAGTATTTCACAGGAATATCAAAAACAATATGTATCTAGTATCTAGGTAACTTAAAATATTATATCGTCTGTGAAGAATCAAAATGACCCATTCCCATTTTTAAGTAAGAGCAAAATGTACCATGTATGAAAAATTTAAAATAGCATGATCTTGAACTTGAACGAAGCGTATAAATAGAAAATTTTTTACATTTCGAAAATAAGTAATTAGAAAATTTTGCATTTTTTTAAAACAAGTAAATACAACAATTTGCATCTTTCAAAAGCATGTAACCTAAATAGGACTGTTTCCACTTTTTTAAAACACGTAAAACACTTTACACATCCATCTCTATAATATTTGTTTTTTGATCTATCTCATTTTAATTCTAGCTTAAATTATAGATATGTCGTTTTGATTCTTCACTGACGATTGTGATATGCATAGCATAATATGGGCATTATCTATAGTCAACAGTCTGTACTCTGCACATGACATATTATATTTACGAAACTTTTTGAGGCGCTTGTTTGTAAACACTATATATGAGCAGTAATCGCACAGTGTCTGCACGATTAATAGTACGCACATTTTATGCTTCTTGATGGCTATGAATTTTGTTATGCTTAATCACCTGAATAATTAAATCTATACAGATAAAATTCAAAATTCTACACGGGCTAGACAAAGCCTCAACTATAAAATGCCGTTTAATCTGTAGAGATTTCAAGAGAATTATCGACCAAGAAAATACATTTGAAGGTTATCTGAGTGACAGGAAACTTCGACGGAGAAGAAGTCCCCTTCGCTTTGTCTTTGTCCCAAAAATATCATCGACATCATCATCGCTACTACAACAACAATATGAATTTGAAATATTACCACGCGATGATGAGGAGATGTCTTTTGATTTGGTTTCTACTTCTGGATTTCAAATTAAAAAATTGATTGTAGGGAAACTAATGCATTCTTTGAAAAATGTCCAAATGGATAGGGCATGGGAGTCAGTGGAAGAGATTGAGTTCACAAGAGCTATCACATCTAGAAATTATCATGCAATTCTGAAAACATGTGTTTTTGTCAAAATCATACGTGTCAATTATTTAGCTGTTGGAGGTGAAACACGAAACAAATAGTTAAGATTACAGTATACGATATGCATATAGTATAGTCCTAATTTACTAATTTTGAATTTAACAACTTACTAAAGTCTACCACAACAGTTTCAGTTTTCAATTTCCATTTTTCATAAAATTCACATATAGGAAAAGAAGTAAAATCAAACATGTCAATTATTCGGAGTCATCTGAATTTCTTCAAGAAACCTCCAGATGAGGATAAGCCAATTGAAGAATATCATCTTCCAAATTTGAAAGCAATCTATTTGGACAGAGCACTGGACACGGCCGAGTTTATCGACAATCGTAATAAAAACAAATTTAAATACTTTAATGCAGACTTGTATTTTAAAACCATGGCTCTGCTTATCGATGACTTGGAGAAGGAAGTTCATGACAGCATTCTGGAGATGCTCAGGACACAATTACGAAATCGTACAGCTGACGATCCCAATTCTGGCTTCTTCTTTACGAAACCACTCTTCGTCAATCGATTTCCAATGACCACAAGGGTTTTAAACAGATTTTCCTACAAGTTACGACAGTAACACACATACTAACGCACTATTAATAGGCAGACAACCTAACTAATTTATAGATGCCTAAAAGTTGTAATTCCTTAGCCAAATGAATAACCTTCCTTCCTAACTTCCCGGTTCAGTCTATTACATAATATGTAGACGATCTTGTAGGTAATAGCACTGTGTATGATATATCATCACTTAATTAGCTACGTTAATAATTTGTGCATAGTTTGTTTCCTACATTGACCTGACCTTAAAATTTGTGGACCTGTCCATGTTGAAAATACATTATTATGAACCTACACCGTCACTGTTACCTAAATTAAATTATATAGAAGTGTCGAAAAAACACCTTTTTTAGTGAATAGAATTCTGGTCATATAACAAAAACTTGAAATGAAAATATCACTCGCTTCTATTTTATTATAATAGCAGAAACTGGATTACATCTAGAAAATTCATTGCAAAATATCTACTTTATTTATACATACAGCGTATAACGGGTGAAAATATTCGGCAGTAGAGTAGCTTAAGAACTTAGTACTTACACTCTATGTTTAATTTGGAACTTTAGTACTTATGTAATATTTATCAAGTATTATACAATTATGTGTAAGGATAAACTGGCTTAACTACTTAACCGGAAATAAAATATCTAAACGTACTAACATCTATATTTTATGATTACTTTATAATATTATACAACCGTTTAAAACCAAGATATAATTAAATTGAGGCGATAGCTTGCATATAAAACGAGAAGCTGCAAACTATCTTCAACTTTTTTAAGATACGGTTTTGGAATAAGAAATCGAAACCAGCTTGTTACTTGGGACATATTCATAACTAACGCCAGTGGCAACTTAATGGAGTATATATATCTAAATTGTAGCCACCCAGAGTATCATTGAAGGTAAGGCAAGGAAGGAAAAAAAATATTTGAGAAGCCAAAGTTCAGGAGTGGGTGACAGGAAAATTGCTCACTGTTTTTGTTAATTAAACATAATCAAGCATGGGATAGGAGCATTTAAATCAAGATAGTGTTTTCCACAAGAGAAAAAATATTCAACATAAGAAATTGTAACTACAAAACTTAAGTGTACAGCAAATAAATAAAAACGGAAGATTAAATAATAAAAAATCTTCAATAATTATTATTAATCTGGGGAGGAAAATATTTTAAACTGAGGACTTGAAATACTCGTGTGTTCAGCAAAGCTCTTAGTATTATTATAATCTCCAGCGCCACCTCCGGTGGGGAGCTCCGTGAAGGAAGCATCTCCGGATGAACTGGACTGTGAGTGTCCACTCCCAGATTTATTAAATCCTGCGAATCCACTACGGTAAAAATGTGCCTGTTCCTCTTGAATAATTCGTTGTGTCAAAAGATTTGCGTTGTCAATCATTGGGAAATGTTGTAAACGTGTAGATGACCATGCCTTAAAGTTTGAAATGGGTAAACAAAAATATAGAAAAAATTATTGGGAACTGTGAACTATTGATTTTAATGATAGAATTAAATGCATGAAAAATTTTTATTTATTTATTCATCAGATAGGTAGTGTACAAATATAATATTACGAACTTACGATGGACAGTAAAGCACCAGACTCAAAATTCTTTTGAAATTCGATAGCAACTGGATATTCATTCTCAAAGCCTTTCACGAGTCCTAACGGATAGAGGAAATCTGGTGACTTTTTCTGAACTCTAAATAGTGTGATAACGTCAGAATTTGAGAACAGAATAGCAAGTTTTGTCCCCGATGGAGATATGCAAAGCTGTGACACTTTTCCCCCGACTTTGATCATCTTTCCTGTACTTTCTTGTGGAATTCGAACAGCTCTCAAGTCAAAAACTGGAACAGCCAAGCGTGCAATTTCAGTATCCACAAAATCTTCTTCTGTTTCAAGTATGAGAATTGTGTAGAGAACTGAATCGCTAGCAAAGATAATTAGCCCCCCGTCAGGCATCCAAACCATTGCCTCCACAGGCTTCCCCGCTGTATTCCATCTGCTTGGAACCCATTGCTTCTGTGCTGACCATACTCTATAATTATTAGTTAGTAATAATTATTTTGAATGTTTTAATATAGCACTGCACTGCTTATTTCATTTTCCTCCTTAGGCATTATTATAATAATTCGAATAACACGAATAACATTTTTAGAACTGAAGTTCATATTTACATCGGTAATATTGTCTGTAAGAACCAAAATGATCCATATCTATTTTTAGTCAGAAACAAAATGCACTATCTACAGAAAAAATTTAAATAACATGTTCATGGAAGCATGTAAATAGAACCTTGTGCATTTTTCAAAAAACAAGTAAATACAATATTTTGCAATTTTCTCAAAAATGTAAATTGGGCATTTAAAACTTTAAAAAAACACTTAAATAGAAAATTTTGACCTTTTCAAAAGTATGTAAATAGGACATTTTGTAACCTTTTTAAAAACATGTAAATATAACAATTTTGCTCGTTTTAGAAACTCGTGATTAGCGCTGGAAGCATGTATCTTATTTACTGTATTTTTTTGACATAGCTCATTTTAATTCTAGCATAATTGGAAATTGGTCATTTTGGTTCTTCATAGACAATATTATGCATTAATAAAACAATAAAAAACCTTGTATAAAAACTTACTTGAACAGGGATGTTGGTGTATTGCTAAAAATCTGAGTACCACTCGGGGACCATCGAACCATTGGAACACCACCCCCACCATAGCGATGTAATGCAAAGGGTTCATAAGTACTTGTTTCCCAAATATAAATTGAATTATCTAATGACGATGACGATACTAAATGTCTTCCCTAATAAAATTCAAATTCAAAAAAGATTATAAATCACGAATTTGTTTTTTCCAAAAGCAGCAACTTGAATTATTACACAGTAACTTACGTTTGCAGAATACTCGATGCACGTGACAGGTGAGTGACTTCTCGCTGTTAGCAAGCGAGATCGATTTGCTGTAGGTTTTAAAGAACTATCTAGGTGCCATATAATAATTCCATTTTCAACTCCAACTGCTAATTCTCGGTGGCAAAAGGGTCTAAGTATAAAAAATATGAAAAAATATCATTGATACAACTGAAGTGTTTGAAGAATCGAATTAAACCTATTAAATATTAACAAAGATAAACTTTGACTTTAAATTATTTTACTGCAATTTTTAAAAATCACGTTTATTAGTTTTATTACATTTTACTAAAAAACTAAATACTGTTCAACTTACTTCCAACACAGCGATGATACGTGCTTTTGATCCGGCGTCTTAACATATGGAAATCCATCACTGACTTCATTAGTTAAGATACGAATACTATCATCATGAAGCGCAATAGCTAATCTAGAATAGGTTGGATGCCAACTAATAGCCCGGACCCAAGAAGTCTTCCATTCTCGCACGGGTGAGTACTTTTCGATCAAGTCTTGTGTTTCAAGCTGTGTAGGGGGCAGTAGAAAAAAAACAAGTGAAATTAAATGAAATTGTATATATGTAATATTAGTCAATGATGGAAAAAAAATGATAATTTAATATAAATTCATAAACACAAATAATATTTAGGACTAATACTAATAGTGAAAACTAACCCCATAATGCGGATATAATTTGACGACAAGTTTCCACGGCCCTTTTTGGATCATATTCAAAAGACTAAGAAAACCATTGACTGTTTTTCTAACTGGAACAGGTATTGCCTCGTCTTGCTCCAGATAATTAACCATTCCTGTAATCCCACCATCAAACAGAGCATTCCAAACCCCTTTCACCCACCCCTCAGTAGAAGAAATAATAAAATTATTGTCAGCATCCGCAACCCGGATCAGGGGTATCTTCTGTGGTACAACCGGCTTCAAATCACTCCCCATAAGATGATGATAGGCTTCGAGTAAATTGATGTAAGGGGAAAAATCCACAGGATGAGGACGATGTGACTCCCCTCCTCCTCCTCCTCCGTCTAAGGTGGACAAGGTCAGAGATCTTACAGTGAAGGCAGCCTCACATAAAGAAACTTTTCCAGAGCCAGGGATTGGGGGGAAACGGTCCAGTGTGGCTGTCGGCCTGACATTTTCCATTTTAATGTCAAAATTTCTGTAACTATTCTAATAAACACACATATTATGTAAAATTTTGTAATTAGCAGTTGATTAAATAAACGTTTCAATATTGAACAGAGCCTAAATACAAAAATTAATCACGGTATTAAAATTTAAGTTTGCCATCACACAGCCAACTTTCAGTCTTTTTACTCACTTTGAGTGTTGATAAGAACTTTAACTCAAAGCTAAATGTCAAATAAATATGTATTACTTACATTAAGATAAAACAGTTGACGAATAAAGCAAAAACCAGTTCGATTTTTACCGGTACCGGTATCGAAGCGCAGAATAATACAGCGGAATATAAAGCACAAGCACGATTAGAACAATTTTGTATATAATTTCAAAGTTCGATGCGTCGATTGAACAGTTCGTTATCAGACATCACTTAAATACTTTTTCAACGGGTGAACACCAAAATCTGACGAGCCGATAATAATAAAAAATCACTAAAAAAAATACGAGTTTCATTAAGTTAAACCGCAATTACTCTCGTTTGAGTTCGAAGAGGAGGAAGTAATCTATCTATTATGATCTAAAGGAAATTTGTAAGGCCCAAATCAACGGCTGTGTACTGTGTACGAAACGAGCAGAGACTGAGCGGGCAGGAAGGTTGACGAACAGCAACGACAAGGAATCGTCCGTAAATGATGCCAATGATGGCATTCTATTTTCTTTTCACCCACCCATTTTAAAATAAAATAGAATGATCTTTTTTAGCTTAAAAATAATGTCTTAAGTAGTAAAAGGTTTTTGTAAGACCCCCCCCCCCTTCCCCCATTTAGTTCCTGATGTCATTTACAGACAATTGCAAATATTTGGACGGAATTATTTATGGATGACCCCTTACGTATTTTACTATTCATGGTTTTTTATTTCTAAATCTCAGTGCAAATACTAGTATGTACATAAGAAGTATATAAAAAACATTCCCGCGAAATCAAGGAGATATATTTTAAGCGCTACTTTTGAAAAGTTTTGTAAGACGTGACTTGATTTTGATTTATTTTAATGTAGGTACATTTTAATTAATTGACGGTATTGTAGGCAGGTACATTGTAGTATATGATTATGAACCGTGTATTATTCTAATTATTAACCAGTTAAACTTGTAAGTATGAAGGCATATACTTGTCCTATTAGCCAGATCATTGATATTTAGTTGATACATGTTGTGTTTGGCCCTGGCTGGCTGTTGTCCCCTTTTCGCCAATTCGCTGTCTGTCTGTTGTTCTGTTCCAATTCCAATTCCGACATTCCAATCTAATCTACTATATATACCTACCTACTTATATGACTTAAACACTAACTAGTACGATTAACCGCACCGGCTGCTCTTGGTTTGGTTTGAGAACTTATGGAGAACTGCTACCACTGACATTTAAGACGGTAACTGGGGACTGGTCCTGGTACTAGAAGTGTTTTGTTAACATGTCAAAAATTACAAGAGCAAAGTTGTTGTAAAGTTGACAAGAAGTTCAAGTTCAAAATCATCAATTACTTATAGATTCAATAATTTTGCATTAGTTTCTCACTTGATGTTCTGTTAAGTTACAATTTCACCACGTAAATATTACAACTTACTCAAGTTTTTGCAGTCTTTATTAATTAGGTCTTTGGCAGTCAGTTGTGTTGTGTCTTTTGGCACAACTATGCTATGAGTAATCAGCTGTTGCTGCTATAGTTGATAGTTATAGCTGGTGGTAGCTGGTAGTTAGTATAGTGAGTATAGTCAATAGTGCATTGACTCTTTTACCAAATTCCAAATCATGATCTAAATATGATCTACTGCATAGGCATCCACAGTACACAGATAAGATAAGAAAACATTTTAACAATCAACAATTAATAATTTATCGTCACTGTCGTCAACTCGTTAATCTTTCTGAGCACGACAAGTTGCAAGAGTGCAGTTGCAGTTGCAGTTTCAACTTTAACTTTAAACTTGGAACGTTGCGAAACGACTTCTCAAATTTTGGGCAGACTCCCACTTGTCGGCAGAACTTGTGCTCTATATAGTCAACAGAACAACACCGGTAATAAGATTTTATTTTTAACGATATTGAATTTTATTCTTTCAGTAATACAAACAAAAAAAAGCACTTCATTATTTCGTACACGTGTGCGTTTGACTAAATGTAATAAAGTACCCACTGGCTTGTATTTAACATTTAGGTTCGCTGTGAACTGTATTTTGTATTTAATTTAAGAAATGTATTGCTAACGAATTGTCCTTATTCTGTAGTAATTAACTGTGGTATACACATCTATACAGTATGTGTAAATAATGCATGCTTATCCGTTTAATCTTCACAAACTAACAAGCAAGCAATAATTAGTTATTAACATTATATTTATATTAAGTAATTTTATTTTGTTGTTTCGTATCTTGTAGGTGGGAGTGAGAAAAAGGATAAAAATCTGGACGTAGGTACGTATAAAAGCGGGGAGTGGGGAACAATGCCGGGCTAATTGCCAATTTTTGGAATTAATCCTTGCCATAAGAGATACATTATGTAGCCCCTAGCTCGTCAACGCTGCTTTGGCAATGCCAATACCAAACAATAATATTTCACTCAAGAGCGGCCCATGTGAAGGAATTCAAAAATTTTGAAATTAAATAATTACCTACAAGTCTGATTTGATATATGTGTACACAGCGTATTATCCATGCAAATTAAGACACAGCCAAAGCCAAAACTGTTCATTCTACATTTTACTATCCATCTATAAAAGATACAAATTGGAAATCGAAGAACTAAGAATTCAAAGAAGATACCATTACTACTTAAAAGTCAGGCACTTAGATGAAACAATACCCAGCGAAAACGATGCTGGCAACCTAATAGACAAACTACGTAACTACTGCATGCTTCAATACTGTTCATGTGAAAATCGCAAATTTTTTCGCAAGACGGGGCAACAAAGTACAAAGGGGAATCCTGTAGCCCTTTTGTAGTACAACAAAAAATTTTATGTCGTTTGTCGTGTGGTTGTCCAGACGAACCCAAAAAATGTCACAAAATCAATTTCGATACCGCTCCTTCGTCTGCGGTGTCCTTCTCGCCTCCTTCACATGGATAGCCGTCATGTATCTCTACTGGAGTATCAATAACAATGCTCCTGCCATCCCTTATCCCGATGACAATAATGGGCAAGATGAGCATGACTCCTACGTCCCTTTGAGACAAAAGTTCACATTTCTCAAGCAAAAGGAGAAGCAGTATTATAAAGGAGGAGAAAATTCCCTAAATGACATTCGAGTCCATGAGGGTAAGTTTCTTGGAATGAAAGGCAGTATTAATTCTGACTCTCAAAAAAATAATCCCAGTAGTAATAATAATAATCAGCAGCAGCAGCAATCCCAGTCAGCTGAGCAAAGTCCCGCATGGAAGAAAAAATTCCAGAAATTAATTAGTGATCAAGCTATCTACAAAAATAGTGACTTATTAGTTAGTCAACTAAGCTCAAAGGTTCATGTCTTACCAGATCCAGGGGAAGATACTGAGGATCAACTGGGCTTGGTCAAAACTGTTGCGGA
This sequence comes from Dicyrtomina minuta, assembly GCA_949802685.1. Classification (NCBI taxonomy): domain Eukaryota; kingdom Metazoa; phylum Arthropoda; class Collembola; order Symphypleona; family Dicyrtomidae; genus Dicyrtomina; species Dicyrtomina minuta. The sequence continues at coordinate 35,022,685 of OX461808.1, forward strand.
GAAACGACTCAGAGAAGAAGGCTACAAGAAGTATGCATTTAATGCTTTAATCAGCTCACGCTTGGGTGTTTTTCGAGAACTGAGAGATTCACGGAATGAACAGTATGTACATTAGTTAATTTAATTAATTTAATTCCCATTCTAATAAATTGGCTACTATTCTGTTCCCAATATAATATTTATTTTTTTGTGTATTGGATAGGTGCGCTGGAATGATCTACCCTTCTAAGCTTCCAAAAGCCTCCATAATCATCTGTTTCTACAATGAAGAATTTTTTATACTTCTTAGAACTGTTCAAAGTGTTTTAAAAAGGTCAAATCCTAGTCGTATTCATGAAGTTCTGCTTATTGATGATTTTAGTGACATTGGTAAGGTTAATTCTGGAGCCAACAGTCTCAGATTTCATATTTCTTTTTGTCTCTTTTGTTTGTAAATTGAGAAGTTTACGAATTCTTAATGTACAAAGTGCAGTGCAGCACTAAATGATTAACTGTGAACTTATTGTATTCGATTTTAGACGGCCTTCATGAAAAACTGAAAAGCTACATCAGTGAAAATTTTTCAGAAAAAGTGAAGCTCATAAAAACGCCGACTCGGTCCGGTTTAATTCGCGCAAGAATGTTTGGTGCTAGACATGCTACGGGTGAGGTAAGTCTTCTGAAAAAAACAGGATATATTAAAAAGTTTTCATTACAATTAAATGAATTAAGTACTTGTTAAATTACTCCCATCAATTATATATCGTCTGTAAAGAGCCAAAATGACCCATATCCATTTTTAGCTAAAACCAATATCAACTAGGTATCTACAAAAATATTCAAATATGTCTTGAAAGCATTTAAATAGAACATTTTCCACTTTTGAAACACATGGAATTGGACATTTTTGCACCTTTTCAAAAACATGGAATTAGAAATTTTTGCACCTTTTCAAAAACATGGAATTAGAACCTTTGGTACCTTTTCAAAAACATGAAAATAGAATATTTTAGGTTTTTCAAAAACTCCCTATTAACGTTTTGTTTTACGCATGTTTCTCATTTTGTGTTTATGACATAGCTCATTTTGATTGTAGCTTAAATTGGAAATGGGTCATTTTGGTTATTCTCAGACGATATGGAGGTACAGTAAACTTCGTATATTAGCAACTCGGTTAAAGGGAATAACCGCTATTAGCAAGAAAAATAGACCATTTGGTTGGCCGGCTATGCTAGCAATGTTATAATTTTCCGGTTGAAAGGTATTCGATATAAGGAATAAACCGTTGTAAGCAATTGATTTTGTACCATATTATGGTATTTTTGGTCATTTAAACGAAATTTTTTCTTAAATTGAGGGACGAAGTATCAGGGATAACACTGTAACTGCATTAGTACCTGACCAATACCTACCTAACTTCCTTATCTTCTTTATTTTTTAAGTGCATTTAAGTAGGACATGTTATTTATAGAATACACAACATACTTGGTGACTGTTGACTGCTCGAAACTACTGTCAGTAGTTCATCAGTCCATCAGCATTAATATTCTGTTTAAAATGCCGGCGAAGAGAAAAAGAAATTCACTTAACACTGAGCAAAAGTATGAACTTTTGCAAAAACTAAGCTTGCACAAGCAAATAGACGTATCCAAAGAATGTTGTGTAGAATTAAAAAAGACGGTGAGAACATCACAGAAGCGTGGATGAAAGGAAAAAATTTCAAGAAGCATAAACCATGTTCCCGTCCTGATGTCGATACAGCCTTGCTGATTGATTATGCTTATTGATTATGTATTTACCTTTTAATTCACACAACTGTAAAAAAATATCTTGACTTTGTTTTAACTTACAACTAATAAGAAAAATTTCAACTGTATATCTGTAAATATTTATATCGTTCCGCACACAAGGAAAATTCCTTAAACGGTTAAAAGGAATAACCGCTAAAAGGCACTGATTTGGCCGGTCCCACGGAGTTGCTTATGTACGAAGTTTACAGTATATCGAAAAATCGAATCGTAATCAGTATCATATTTTATTTGAAGTTTTAAACTATTAACTTTTGAATTACTTTTTCAAGGAAACTGTACTAAATATTTTGAAACGATTTTGTTGTGTTTCGTACACAATTAACAGGTTTTGGTATTTTTGGATTCTCACGTGGAACCCAATGAAAACTGGTTGGATCCATTACTAGCCCCAATTAGGGAAGATAGAAAGACGGTGACGACCCCCATTATTGACATAATTAATCCAGACACCTTTGCGTACACAGCTAGTCCCTTAGTCAAAGGTGGCTTTAATTGGGGTCTTCATTTCCGTTGGGATAATGTGCCTCGAACTCTACTTAAAAACAATGAAGATTTTGTTAAGCCTATTAGGTAAACTACACCTATATATTTTTTTACAATAAAGATCCAAGCAGGGCAATATATCCGTACCTACCAATACAACCATTGCTTTTTCTTATATATTTTGAATTTTTGATACAGCTCCCCTACAATGGCTGGTGGTCTGTTTGCAATGGATAAAAGTTACTTCCATGAGCTGGGAGATTATGACGAGGGGATGGAAATTTGGGGAGGTGAAAATGTTGAACTTTCTTTTCGAGTGAGTTTAGTTTTAATATTTTTAGTAATTAGTGTAATATTATTATACCGTTTTTTTATTACAGGTGTCAGTAAGCGATGAGTAGTTAAAAGTGAAATAATTTGCAGTTTTTTTTACTTTATTTTGTGTATTTTTCTTGCAGGTGTGGTGCTGCGGTGGAAGCCTTAAAATAATTCCATGCTCAAGGGTAGGTCATGTTTTTCGCCGCCGTCGGCCTTATGGCTCAGCTAATGGGGAAGATACCATTGTAAGAAATTCAGTCCGGGTGGCTGAGGTTTGGCTGGACGAATACAAGGTGCTCCAGTTTATTCGAATTTTGCTTGATATTATTTTTATTATATCTCATAATTTAAAAAAAAACACTCCAAAATTTATGAAAATAGTACAAATCTGCTGTAGTTCATAAACTGTTTTTTTAATACATAGCTAACTAACAATAAGTACTGACGCAGCACTATTTTCTTACCATGGGATTAATTGTTTTCCAGAAATATTTTTACTTGTCTAAACGTGTTGCGAAAAACATTGACTTTGGGGATATATCTGAAAGAGTACGTTTGCGAACCCGTCTACAGTGTAAGCCTTTTAAATGGTATGTGGATAATATCTACCCGGAAATTCTAAGAGAAATTCCAGAGCCCGTGAGTAATTCAACTGGAGGAGCTGGAGGAAATAATAGGCGTAAGACTTTTCACGAAAAAATGAAAATCCATCAAATGCAACACTGGAAAGCAAGAGAGAGGAATTACTTAAGTCGCTTCCAAATTAACTTAAAGGGGACTAAACTATGTGTTCAAACGGAGCTGGAGGTCACTAGCAAAAATGCAGGGTTGATCCTTCAACGGTGTGGTGAGGAGACTAATAAAAAACAGGTAACTCACTCGTGCACTTCAGCTTTAACTTTAGCGTATTTGCACTTTTTGCATATTTACTACAAATTAGCTTCCAAAAAATAATGTGATATGTAAATTTTCACAATTAATATTTTAAACTAAACTTGACATTATGTAGTAAATTAGTAAATTTTCCCACTTGTATGAGAATATTTTTTGTACGTCCAGCTGTCGTCTCGCATGGCTGTAAAAAACTATTGGCACTTTTTAAAGTACCAGACTTAATTATTTTTATATAATTTTTTTTAGCGATGGTTTGAAACAGAGAAGCATGAGTTAATACTCGCCGAAGTTCTATGTCTTGATGCTGGCGATGATAAACCAAGAATTTCCAAGTGCCACGAGTTGCTTGGAACACAGGAATGGAAACGTGCGGCAGATGTGCGTAGTAGTTTTTCTTATACTATTAAATATGAATACTAATGAATTTTAGTACTACTTACGTATTTACTAAAATTTATAGAAATAGCCTGTGAAGAACCAAAATGACCCATATCCAATTTATGCTAAAATCAAAATGAGCTATGTCATAAAAACAAAATTAGAAACAGCCGTAAAATGTTAATTAAGAGTTTTTCAAAAGTTCAAAATGTTCTATTTGCATGTTTTTGAAAAGCGTAAAACGTTCTATTGACATATTTTTTAAAGTGGAAAATGTTCTGTTTACATTTTTTTGAAAAGTGTAAAATGCCCTATTTACATATTTTTTTAAAGTGGAATATATGTTCTATTTACATGTTTTTGAAAAGTATAAAATGGTCTATTTACATATTTTTTAAGAGTGCCAAATATTTTATTTAAATGCTTTCAAAACATGCTTCAATATTTTTGTAGATAGTGGATATTTTTTTTAGCTAAAAATGGATATAAAGTAGCGGCAACCGAAAGTGAGGTCTGGGAGGGATAAATTTTGCATGCAAGTAAACGGCAGCTTCATCCTTGCCAGACCTCACTTTCAGTTGCTGCGCCAATATGTAATTTTGGTTCTTCACATACGATATTTCACACCTACACATTAATGTGTAGTAATCGCCTCATAATATTAAAGTTATTAATATTGATGATTTTTTTGTGTATGATTCTCTTTAGTCTGACACGTCAATTTACAATCTCGCCGTGGGTCAATGTTTAGGAATCGAGAAGGCAGCTAAGCCCAAGGATGGTACAAAGTTAGCAATGGAAATCTGCTCCGAAGATAATCATAATCTCAAGTTTGACTTGATTAATTATCAAGATATTTCTAATGTCGAAGATTAGTCTTTCATATTACAGACATAATGCTATAGTTTCTAGTAACTTCAAAGTTCTTTAATTCTCTGTTTTCGCTATAGTACTACAAAGTATTATTCGAAAATTCTATGAAAATTCTGAAAAAGGCAAAACACTCAAGCAAAATTTTATAACTTATGTATATGTAGACTGTAGTAGTAGTAGTAGTAGTGGTTACTTTATATTTTTTAGATTTATATATAAAAGTACATTTAATTATAACGTTGTTTTGGTCCCTTTACGATGGTGACTTAGACCAATGTAGTTCATGCGTGTAGTAGTTTGATGCTCGTAAGCTTCTGCAAAGATGTTTTGCTTTTATTCTGGTTAAGGTCCAGCATAGCATAATGCAATGCTGCGTTTTTGTTTTGTTTTTTTTTAAATATCTTTGCATATTACTTAATTTAGCTCCTTATAAACACAAACTTTACATTGTTTTTGCCATTTATAGTTGCTACATAGTTTCAATAATTGTTTTTTAATAAATAATGTAATAATAATTATTATTGTGTCTTTAATATTGTGTATACAGCTCTTTTTTGAATTTTATACTTTGTAACTGCTTTAAATTTTTGGTCCTTTTTCTGCAACTAATCCAAAAATCAATCCCGTAGACACACACGTATTTTTTAATATGTTTAATTATTATATTATTTACAATTAATTACATTATTGTATTGTTGATTTTGTTGGCGATACTAATGTTGTGTATGAGCATTTCTATTTATGCCAATTTATATACCTACATAAATTACTAAAACTGTATTGTGAAATCATCACACACGGCATGTTACGGGCATATCTAACTACTACTTTATCTCATTTTAATCGCGTTATATGATAGTTATTGTTATTATGTAGGTAGTAGGTAGGTACATTAATATATTTTCCAAGCGCATCTGATGTGATATACTGGGATGAGTGCAATGACAATTTTCGTAGTTTTCGTAAAATTAAAATTCATTATTATAAAAATATACAATCATAGATTATTATAAACTAATTATTCTATATTAGTAAGTACTATAATGATAAAAAATTAAACTATTCTAACAAAGGCTTTATTACGATTACCCATTAAACTACTACTTAACTAAAATAACACTATGCAATACGTACTATAACGATACGGCAGCAATATTTACTCTAGTATACAATGATAAATTGTACTTGCCTCAGGGGCAGAGTAACGAAAATTGTTGTACATTTAACGATTTAACTGTAATTATTAACGAATGCTTAATACTCACCTTTACTTTAGTATGGTTTTGGTCCAGCTAATTTAATATTTTGAATAATTGTATTTAACCTGGTTCTGGTTCTGGTTGTGCGTTGTCGTTGCCGGCAACTTATATTTCATAAATTAATGTATAATTACCTAAGTACAATATCGTCTGTGAAGAACCAAAATGACCCATATCCAATTTAAGTCAGAATTAAAATGTGCAATGTCCTAAAAACAAATTGAGAAACATGCGCAAAGAGTTTTTGAAGAGCGTAAAATGTTCCACTTAGATGGTTTTGAAAACTGCAAAATGTTTGAAGTACACGTTTTTGAAAAGTGTAAACTGTTCTATTTACATATTTTTGAAAAGTGTAAAATATGTTCTATTTAAATGCATTTAAGACATATTTCAAGATTATTGTAGATAATGGATATTGTTTTTAGCTAAAAATGGATATACGGGTAATTTTGGTTCTTCACAGACGATATACTTTTACTTTTATTAAAAGTAACTTAAATTATCATTATCGTAATACCGCCTCTATTATATACCAGCAGCGTTCTGGCACATCATTGTTAATTTATAAAATAGTATTGTTGAGTTATTATTTCTACATTTGCTCCAAACTATAATATGGATGCTGGCTATGTGGGTGATTGTTAAGAGTGAAGATAGTGCTTCCTTATTTATCAGAGGCAGTTTCATCAGATTTATTTTTGAATTGTTTATTTCTGTTGTGCCAATTTCAGAAATAGAATAAAGTTAATTATAAGATAACGTACAATGTTACAATTTTAAGACATTCAAAATACTCGAAATTACGTGAAGTAAAAAAAACGGAAGCTATTTAATAAAATGTTGAAGCTCAAACCTGCATATAATTACGTACTTTACGACATTCTTACACGCTTAGAAAAGATCTTAACAACGATCTTGTACTGGGGCTAACAAGGTTAGATGTTAACTTTAACAGATTTATCAATAAATTTTAAAATATTTGAGAGTGGGGAAGTCGGTTAGTCAAGTGTAATAGCGGTGTATGTTACATAACCCAACAGCAAATCTGTTGAAGCATTTACGTCACTGTATATCTATGCTAAATTAGTGGTCCAGTACTAAATGTGTTGTGTCAGTCCAGTGGTTAAGGCTGGAAGGTACCTATGACGAAGGTTGCGGGTTCGAATCCAACTTTTGGTGTTATTTTTCAACGAATAAAATCGTTCAACAGGATTAGCTGTTGGGTCATGACCTAACAGTGATTTCGGTAAGCCTAATATAAATGCAGTATCGGTAAATCTCTAACTAAAATTCCTGTTGACCGCTGTTAACAGCTTCTGCTGTTGATGATGGAGTAACAGCGAAATCAGTCAAAAATTAACAGTAACGTAAGTAGTAAACTCGTCCATATTTAAAGCAAAACTGCCTGCAACTGCAACAGCAACTAGTATTTTCGCATTTTTGGCAACGGCAAGGCATCTCGGCTCGGCATGTCGGCATCGGCAAAACTGCAAAACTGGCAGAATTTGCTTCTTGTAGTAGAAACGGCATTGTTCGCGGTATCCTTGGTGCTTCCTATGGTAAAAGGTATGCGAAAGTGAATTCTGTGCACTATTTTACCTTACCTTACAACGCATCTGATTTGCCTCAAGAAAGACTCCAAAAAATCTTCAAAACTTGTCCCCCCGCAGTCAAGTTAGAATTATAAATTGCAAAAATTAAATATAATTGCAGACTGCAAGTGTTAATCAAAGTTAGTTTACTTAACAAAAGTGATCATTACTATTAATACTACCAATTCAATAAATTATCTATAATGTCCATTTATTTCGGTTTGGGCAGTTAAATTCTTAAATTAGGACAACCAAGTCGAATGTGACGTTGCGGTTGTACCTTTGCCTTTCTCGCTCGACGACAGTTATTATTAAAGAATTCATAACGCCAGGTAGTTTTATTTATTTAGTATTTCAAGTTCCAAGTTGAGTTTCAAAAATGTTGTTCAATGGAATTACCTGCAATTTATAACATACTTTTACTTATATAATACAATAGCAATCGAAAAACGTATATATATATAGTCTAACTCGTTTTCCTCCTTTCGTTTTTTTGTGGAATTTTTATATGAAGCTGTTGTCTGAGTATTACTGGATACATTGTAGTCATTAGTAGGGATTTTTAAAGTTTGAAGTTAGCAATAACTCTATAGCTTGAAAAATATTCTTTCATCTGCTTCTAACAATTGGAGTTGACCGGTGCGTCACATTTAAAACTTGAAGGAAATTAATTCATAATTACTTACTTTCGGTCAACGGTACGACGGTACAGCAGTTAACAGTTAATTGGTTCGCAGTCTGTTGTCTGCTTTAAAGAAGAAATGAAGGTTTTGAAACCCGCGTGGGTGAAGCATGACGGTAATTTTGTCAAAGTTTTTTCATTTTCCATGTATTCAAATATTGTGTGTATAGTGTATGTAGTTATAAGTTTTTTTGCAAGCAATGTAGTAAAATATTGTCTAATTGTTGGTTGTCAGTTTGCCAGATAAAATCACCATGAATTAAGCAGCTATTAGCTATTATTAAAATTTAATGGCAATTTGGTTATTAAATTATTGACGTTCTTACCGGAAGTCAGCAAAGCGTTCACAGTCAACAGTTGACAATCACTTGTTATATATTTATTTGAAAATCTCTAGTTTGCCTGTTTCCAACCTATAAGCTAATTAAACTTCAAATTAATACATCAGCAAAACTAGTTGAAATGGTGAAAATTTTCAATAGTTTTACTAAAGATACCAATGTTTTGAATAATATTATTTTGCTGTTTGTTCAAATAATAATTATGTCAGGCCTTCCGATTTTTGCGATTGATGTTCATCCTGACGGGACACGCTTTGCAACAGGGGGCCAAGGGAATAATACAGGTGGCCGGATATCAATATGGAACATGGTCCCATGTTTAGAGGAGCAAAAGAGTAAGAATGATAACATTCCAAAACTGTTATGTGAGCTGGAGTTCCATGCGTGCGTGAATGCTCTTCGATGGAGTCAATCTGGACAGTACTTAAGTTCGGGTGGAGATGATCGTATCGTGGAAATTTGGAAATGTGTTGTCAAGTACAATGGCTCCTCCTCAGCACCCACAAATAATCCCTTCGCCAAAGCAAGTCATGAGCAGTGGAGGTCCGTGGCAACATTGAATGGGCACACGGGGGACATCCTCCACGTGGAATGGTCACCAAATGATAAATACCTCGCTTCAGCCTCTGTCGACAATACAGTCATCATTTGGGACGCAGTCAATTTCCCATACGTGGTTGCCACCCTCAAGGGACATTCCAGCCTTGTGAAGGGTGTGACTTGGGATCCAGTGGGGAAATTCCTGGCAAGTCAATCTGACGACCGAACACTCCGAATCTGGCGAACGTCAGACTGGCAGCTAGAACATGTTGTTAAGGAGCCTTTTCTCGAATGTGGAGGAACTACACACGTTCTAAGACTGGACTGGTCACCGGACGGACTGTACTTAGTCTCAGCCCATGCCATGAATGCAGGGGGGCCCGTAGCTCAAATAGTGGAGCGAACTGGTTGGAAAACGGATAAAGACTTTGTCGGGCATCGAAAAGCCGTCGTGTGTGTTCGTTTCAATCGGAATATTCTCGTTCGGGAAGGGAATAAGAGTAAAACATGCTTCGTGGCTCTTGGCTCAAGAGATCGATGTGTCTCTGTCTGGTCAGCTGCCCTTAAAAGACCTCTCGTCGTCCTTAGAGACTTATTTACAAGTTCCATCATGGACTTGAGTTGGTCCTCCTGTGGAACGATCCTTACTTGCTGCTCCTTCGATGGTACTGTGGCCATTGCACAATTTGCAACTTCAGAGATTGGGAAGCCCATTTCAACGAATGAAGTCGTATCCCTTCATCAGCAAACCTATGGGAATAATATTATGTCAACTACGTGCAATCTTATTCAGGATATCTCCATTTTAAAGGGACAGATCAATAGACAGAATCAAAATCAAGCAGCTTCAGCTTTAGCGGACGCAGACGCCCTCACTTCAAATTCTAGAAATAAAGATAAGGAAACAAATGGGAATACCAATAACAGTGCAGGTCCCGCCGCCCCTACCAAATCCACTGAGCCTGATAAATTCATTAATTCTTCAAGTTCGGAGCGTGGTGACCGGGACCGGGACCGTGAGCGGGATCGTGAGCGTCCAGAAATTTCCCCAACATCATCTGCAACGGTCTCAACCGGAACCACCCCTGCCACGTCGGACAAAAGTAATTCGTCGTCCCCGGCAAAAGGTCCCCTCTACAAGCAAATTGAGACTGTGAGAAACGATGGGAAGCGGAGGATTACCCCACAGTTTTTACTACCACAAGATGGCTCAGCTTCGGGGAAGCCGGAAGAAAATAATATAAGCAAATTAGGGAATGACATTACAGGGAGTGCTACTGCCTCTGGGGCTTCACAAAATGCACAGAATTCGGTTAAAGCAGACGATGGCGGAGGTGGTGGTGGTGCTGGTGCAGAATCGGCTTTAGATAGTTCCGGTGGTGGTGAAAATGCGGCAGCTGGAAATGTAGAAGACGATCCAGCTAAAAATTCTAATATTATATCTGCCAATGACAGAGCTGCATTGCTCGAGGCAAGAGTCACAGACTCGGGGACCGTCACTAAGGAAAAAGATATTGAGCCTGCATCCATTTCCAAACCAAGGATTAGCACGGGAAGTGGGAGTAGTACTAGTGACGCTTCGAGTGCTAAAACTGTTGCTAGTAGTATAGACAAGTCGAGTAACTTGAAAGTGCCTTCCCTCCCACCACCCCCACCCTTAGCTTCTTCAGTCCAAGTGTCAGGATCACAGTCACAACTCGGAACATCCACAGTCGTCGGGACAGCTTCTGGGTCTGGCTCGGGTCTCCTGGCCCCTGGAAGCGCTGTCATCAAACGAAAGCGCAGTGTGGAGGACGCTGATGGGAAATCTAAAAAAGGAAAACCTATCATCAGTTTAAACGGGCCCTCAACCGGTGCCGGTGCTTCCATGTCATCCTCAGCCCCCAAAACGTTACCACCCCAGCTCATAAAATCCAAGGAAAAGCAAGTATCTGCTGGATTTTCAACCCCGGCTCAGCCAACAACTAGTGGTAGCAATAACAATATGCCTTATACTGGGGAAATTCCGGGTTCTGGAGGGAAACTTGGGGGGAGATCAAAATTAACACCTATGAAATTGGAGGCTACCATGCTTCAAGTAAGTTATTCAAAACAGTGTTTATTGGATGTGCATTGTACAAAAGCGTTAAATGTATTTATTTATGTATATGGTCAGTTTCATTTATTCAGTGTTGTTTTTTTATATTTTATTTTACAGGTGTACGTGAAAAAAACCGGAGGCTACACCCTTGCAGTGGAGAATGACAAAAAAGTAGGCCGTTACTCCTCTCATAGTTTGACGTGCACTCATGAAAAGGAGTCCCTGGATGGTTTGAGCTGGACGGTGTGTTTTGAATCCCGAGTCATTGGTATGGTTGGAGATGCTTTTCGCACCGTGGCTCTGTGTGAAGACTCCACTTGTCACATCCTAGATACAAAAGGTCGCTACTCCTTACCTCCGTTCGTTCTTCCAAACTTTCCTCATAGCTTCATCCTTCGGGAGCAGTACTTAATGGTGATTACAACGAAAGCGTCCATTCATATGTGGAATGTTCACACAAAGAAAAATGTGATTAGATCCGAATCCCTTCTTCCTCTTTTGAATCAGAACTGTCTGGACCCAAGTAAGTTGTTCCTTATCTTTTTAATTCGATAGTTTTAAATTGATTTAGCTGTGTGTAATAATAAATTCAGTAAATTGATTTTGCATTTTAGTGATATCGTCTGTGAAGAACCAAAATGACCCATATCCAATTTAAGCTACAATCAAAATGAGCTGTCATAAAAACAAAATGAGAAACATGCGTAAAATGTAAAATAGGATGTTTTGAAACGGTAAAATGTTCTAATCCCATGTTTTTCGAAAGTGTAAAATGTTCAATTTGCATGTTTTTCAAAAGTGTAAAATGTTCTATTTACATGTTTTTCAAAAGTGTAAAATGTTCTATTTACATGTGTTTTTGAAAAGTGAAAATTTTTTAATTTAAATGATTTAAAGACATGTTTCAATATTTTTGTAGATAGTTGATATTGTTTTTAGCTACAAATGGATATGGGTCATTTAGATTCTTATATAGATATTGATATATAGGGGGAAGTTGGAAATGTTCAAATCTATGTTTTTGAGTAGCGTGATTTTTAATAAAGTCATTCTTAATAAAATATTTTTTGATACAGGAGGAAGACCTGTGGAAATCAGTCGGAGTACAATTCTTCTCGGCGGCGTGCCCCTCATAATTCTCTCAAATGGAAAGTCGTACAAATTTAGTCAGGAAATGTCAACTTGGATGTTGTTTGTGAGTGTTGGGCCGAAAATATCTCGTTTTGATATGGATCTCTCAGACAAGGCTGTAGGAGATAAATTAACTCAGAGTCATGTGGCCCTCTGGAATGGAAGTGGTGTTCGTGATGTGAATTATGCTGCTGTGAGTGATGCCAAGTTACGGCTTGCTGGAGCTATTGAATTAAAAAAGAGTGCTGATGTCAGAACTTGCATGCATGGCCTAGGATTAGTCCTGGCTAGAGAAGGATTAGAATGTGAGCTTCGTCACCTATTTCTTGATTTGCTGGGACCATGTCATTCAAATGCTGCTGCTGGAATTAGTAGCGGAGCTCCTGGAACAGCAACAACAACAACTTCCTCAAGTCAAAATTCCAACAGTGCAGTTAGTGTGAGTAATGGAACTGGAATTCCTAGTTGGAACCCGTTAGTTATTGGCGTTCCTAAACGTGCCGTCCTTAGAAGTATCCTCAATGATATTTTGAAGGATTTGAGATGGCAAGATCTGTACTGTGAATTTAATGAATTACTAGAAAGAGTGGAGGGAGTGAGTACAGAAATGGAAGTTTTTTAATTCACAAAGATATTTTTTAAGGATTGTATAGATGTATTGGTATTGATATACGATGATTATTTTATTTAAGCCAAATTATACAACAACAACAAAAATTAGGAAAGGAAAGGGTTGGCTTTTGCATGAATTTAAAACCGACCCAGGTCCCGGTCCCGATCCCGATCCACTATGCACAACTAGAATAATTCTTTTAATTTCTTTAATGTCTAACTACACGTTGTTTGGACCCGGTCTTTTGGAAATACAGTTTTAATTATTTAATAGTTATTATTACTTTAATCAACTGCTTTTATATATTTTGAAAGTGCTACATACTGGGAGTACATTTAAAATTTCAATTTGCAAGTAATATTAATTAACAAAGTATACACAATTTTCATTTTCACATAATTCTACTTATGTTATTTTCTTATTTTAAAAATTCATAATGTTTTAAGAGGTGGAAACTGATGAGGCACCTACCTAGGTATGTTAAGTTATTTCCTTTCGAAGCTGTGTGAGTATAGTAAAATGTAGCTAATAGAATACATACACAGATATACGTATCTTTTTAGTATATTTTGCATTATCCTACTACTGCAGTAGTTCTTCATTTATTTTACTTCGACCAAATAAAAGTAGAGTAGAGGGGAGTTTCCAAGCTAATTAATTATATATGTGCCCAACATCAACATGATATCATTATTGTAATATATTTAATATATAGTGTACTGCATTTTGCAATGATAACATTCTGTTTGTATTGTTCTCACACTTATACTTCCTCCTAGCAATAACTTAGCGTAATCGTTAAATAGTAATAATATAATCTCAGCTATACATACGTAAAATTGTAATTACAAGTGGGAAATTCATCAGTTTGTAATAACATACCTATATATATATTTATGTATATTTAGCGTCGCTCATTTGTTAGCTAATACTTATGAACTTGTGGGTATAATTATAAGTGTCTGCTTTGTGTGAATGCACATGGCGATGGGATAATATAGTGCATGTACTTACTAAGCAATGCTTTTTAATTTTCCAACCCGTGACAATTAAAAAGCTATTGGGCAATAATTGCAACTATTTTGAGCTATAGAAAAGTATTGAAAATAGAGTATTTTGATTGATAAGGATATTACTCTATTTTATAAAGGATAATTAATTATATATTGTGATTTGTAATTTTATTTTACTGCTTTCATAAAAGGTGTAGGTCATTTACAGAATTTAATTCTTCGTGCATGATTTATTTAGATGAACTCTTTACCTGTATATGGAAGATTGTCAATTTTATAAATGTGTAGAAGTACTGATCATATAATGCATGTGTATGCTTTCATTTCTAATTTTATTTAATCATGTGCATGCAATTTAAATTCTGTAGTTACTTTTTTAGCAGAAAACTCGTAATAACTGGAAATGTAAGGAAGTGCTACTGCTGAAAAAGAAAACAAGAACTAAAATTTGTATATTTCTTTGTAATGGTAGTTGTAGCTGTAGTTATAATCAAGATAAATAAAGATAATATACATTTTTAGTTACATTTATAAATTTTATCCATAGAATACCTACAAGTTGGAATCGCGTAAAGTAGTTGAATTATAATGAGAACTCATTACAATTTTTGGTTTTGATAATAATAATTGCTAAATAATACTCTTTTATAGCTGTAGGTCTGTTTTGCCTTTTATTCGCTTTTATATGCATAAAATGTACAGTACAATAATAAACTATAATGTAAGAAACACAAACCAGTTTAATAAAATTAAGAGTTAAAACATTGTAACATCTGTAATACTGTATTATAACGAATTTCATTAGGTATATTACACGATTAGTATTTTGTAATTTAAAATAATAATTATCATAAACTAAATTATTAAATAGAATCAGACTGCAATGATTATTACGACCCCCTATCCCTATATTATATTGCTCTTATTGAGGCACTATTTTGGCAAAATTAAGTCTCAGATTCAGACTCCATTTGAGCAATACGCCTTTCTTCCCCGATGATATCTAAAATCGGCTCAATCCAACTACTGAAGGATGAAACTTTGGTAAACACAGCATAGTTGTTACTGTTACAAAATTTTGAATTCTCTTTTGGATCCCCATTGCTTATTATGCCCTGAGAAAATTAAAGAAAGTTATTATTAATCTTCTTTTCTTGGAGATTTTTCATGGCTGCTAAAAAAGTGAGTTTCAGTGTAAGTATGTGCATTACTTACCTGCAATATAAATCGTTTAGCTGTGTTTGAATCGTCCAGAAAATATATTCCGCCTCCACTGTCTCCGTTGCAGACAGCAGTTCCTGGAATTTCAGATTCTTCATGATTAAATTTTAGCATTTAAATTGATTAGATTTTCGCTTTTCTCCCCCAAAAAAATGAAAATATTCAAAATATGATGAATAACGATTGACATTACCCACGCGCATACGCGTAATTATGTGAATTTATTTATCCGAAATAAGCAGAATTTTATGAACATTTTACCAAAATTACAGTCAGCTACATATCGTCTGTGAAGAACCAAAATGACCCATATCCAATTTTAGCTGAAAACAATATCCATCCACTGTCTACAAAAATATTGAAACTTGTCTTCAAAGCATTTAAATAGAATATTTTACAGTTTTCAAAAACATGTAAATAGAACATTTTGTACTTTTCAAAAACATGTAAATAGAATATTTTGCAATTTTCAAAAATATCTAAATTGAACAATTTGCGCTTTTCAAAAACATGTAAATGGAACATGTTACACTTTTCAGAAAATCTGAATTAACATTTTACGCATGTTTTTCATTTTGTTTTTATGACATAGCTCCTTTTGATTGCAGTTTAAATTGGATATGAGTCATTTTGGTTCTTCACAGACGATATTAAGCTTCAATTTTACCAGTACCATTACGGTAGCCAGCACAGAACTGTGTAGATGTTGGTAGACGATCTAGAGCGGCACGGCAGTCCTTATGGGTCACGTATGGAAGGGCTGTTTCTTTGAGTTCGTAGCCGAGTTCCCCTGTTTCATCAATACCGAATCCAACAGTCTATGTTATAAAGTATAGACATTAATTTGCCTGTAGTTTATTATTATGCTGAATTAATCAATGCTGCAAGACCCAAAAAAATGAATTTATGCAAATAAAAGTAATTATTACATAGCCTCGACTTCCATGCTCCAGATGAACAGATTCCAGATTAGAATACTCAATATTATTTTTTGATGGCCAGCAAATGGGTTTCGTGTAATCTGTGAGCTTCACATCTTCCTCAAATTGAATGAGTGCAATATCACTCTCGAATGTCAAAGGGTTGTAGGTATCGGGCAGATATATTTTTTTCACCTGTAGGTACGTTTTTACATTTTTAAAATTTAAAAAATACTGTCACTGGTCAATTAAGCGTACGTCGATAATCGATGTTACCAATGCTTTGCAATGTCCAGAAAATTTTTAAATTTCAAAAATTCTATAGTAAATATTAACCTTATATTTACGAGTATGCGGGTCAAATCGATTCATGGTGAAGTTGCTACTAATGGCTGCCAACAGGACGACAAATTCCTCATTTATGATATTCGTGGTTCGGGGATACGTGACACAGTGAGCAGCCGTGATGAGGACGGACATCCCGATGAGTGTCCCTCCACAGTGATACTCCAAACGATTCGAGACTGCACTTCTTTTGAAAATCGTGGCATGCCAAGGCCATGAAACTCGGTCTGAAATGACTCCATGCACAATGTAGGATATCTTGGGGCGAGAGGAAATCCCACATTCGATTTTACATCCGAAATCCCGACTAGGGAACCAGGATCCACGCTCTGTGCAATTCTGCTGAACGGAAATCGTCCCGTAGACAGATTTGTAAAATTTATCACAGGTGTAAGAGGCTCTGCTACCCGGCCAGCCACCTTCTCGGCAATTGTCCGGGTCTTCAAATCTCTCGTGATGGCACTGGAGTTTAACTCCCTAAAAATATACAATTACCAAGTATACAAATACTAAATTCTAAAATCAAACTTACAAAAAACACAATAGTAATAAACAGAATAGTGAAATAGTCCGATATCTTTCTCATTAATCACTACATATTGTTAGGGAAGAATCAAAATGGCCGATATCCAATTTAAGATAGAACTAAAATAAGCTTTATCAAACAACGTTAAAAACGAGAAGTCTAATATGAATGTAAATTACGAGTTTTTAAAAGTGCAGGATGTTGTATTTGTATGTTTTTTGAAAATTTCAAACTGCTCTATTTACACGTTTTTAAAAAGTGCAAAATGTCCTATTTACATGTTTTTAAAAATTGTAAAATGTTTTACTTAAGTTTGTTTTTGAAAATTGCAAAATTTCCTGTTTGCACGGTTTTGAAAAATGTAAAATGTTTCATTTGCATGATTTTGAATAGTGCAAAATGCTCTATTCACAATGTTTTGGAAACATACAGCAAATTTTAAATAAAAAACGGACAGGGCTGTAAAATAAATTATTTTTACTAACCTCTGAAACTCGAATGGGTGGACAATGTAAAGGCCGTCCTTGATTACGCTCCTTAACTGTGACTGTAATGCTTCCAGCACCCACTCCAACGCCCAGTTCGTCATCGTCATCCTGATTTAACGGCCAACGAATATTTTCAGGATTATTATTACCGCTGCCACCCTGTTGTGTGTTTGGAAATGTTTCTATGATAACAGTAGTGGAGCCTGGATGTTGACTTTTTGTCCGATGATGCTGTTGTTTCCCGTTTGGAGACCTTGGAAAATCATCATCTACCTCTTCTATAATGTCCGAACCAATAAAATCCCGGTTCGGTTTGGATGTGGAAGTCGAAGTGGACCTGGTCCTGGTCCTGGACATTGTGTGGGCTTCACCTGTGCCAACTCCCGCCTCCCAATCTTCCAGTTGTGTTCCATGAAGTTCATCAGTTTCGTCTCTATTTTTTATTAACCTAGGGAATACTGTAGTGACTGTCGCTGGGGTAGGCTTTCGTGAAGGCGAAAATTGTTGGTCAGTTGGCCTTGGACTTGAATTTAAAATTGATGGAACTGGATGGGATGACTGGGAATTATTACGTTTTCGGTATTTTAAATTATTATTATTATTATTGCTGCCATCAATTGAAAATCCGTTAAACTGTGGAAGGCCCTGCTGGCCCGGGTCCTGGTACTGATCCCGGTTCCGGTCCCTGTCCCGGTCACTTCTGTTAGGATTTTCTTCTACTCTCAGATGCGTGGGAACAATACTATTTTGAATGGGTCTCCTCGAAGTTGACCTCATATTTCCAGTTCCTACACCGTCTTCGTCGCTGAAGACACTGCTGATTGTGCTGCTGCTGCTACGATTTCCTGGAGGACGATTCAGCGAAGAATTTTGAGTCCTGCTAGTGGAACTGGTCACTGTACTTGAAGTATGCTGCTGTTTCATAACGTTTTTGGATTCGTTTGATTTCTGTGGTGTGGGTGTGCCACTTGGTCTTGGTCTGGGTGCTTGTGTTGTTTTTGATTTGACTGAACCTGGGTCCGCGTGATTAGCAGGACTTTTAGGCAAAACGGACCACGGTTTGGAAGTGGTAGTTGATAAAGTACTGCTGGTACTGGTACTGGCACTGGTATCAGTCGTTACTGTAGTAGCAGACGCTGCTGCAATTATTTTTGGATAAATTGGAGGTTCACGATTTTTTAGCTCGTTATTAATCCACTGAACGAATTTTGAGACTTTGGTGAAGATGATGGGTTTGCTACAGTCCTGGTTCAAATTTAAGACTCCACTTCGAACCCCTTGAATTGTCCATCTTGTTACAACACGACTCGGCTCTGATCGATCCACTCGATTTTCAAAGGCTATGCCCACACCAGCCGTGTGCGAACAAACTGATGGATCTAAACAAAAAAAAATGGAAAATTAAAGCGTCAGAAAATATACAAACTAAAATCCGTGTTAGTTTCGTCTGTGAAGAACCAAAATGACCCGTATCCAATTTAAGCTAGAATCAAAATGAGCTATGTCATAAAAACAAAATGAGAAACATGCGTAAAATTTTAATTAGGAGTTTTAAAAAACGTAAAATGTTCTATTTCCATATTTTTGAAATGTGTAAAATATTCTATTTGAATGCTTTCAAGACATATTTCAATATTTTTGTAGATAGTTGATATTGCTTTTAGCTACAAATGGATATGGGTCATTTTGGTTCTCCACAGACGATATTTATCTTTGGATAATCTTTCAACATGGTGAAAACTACTATTAATCATTACCGTTATTGCTTCTGGTACAAAAACTAGTTGAATGCGCCAACAAAGAATGAGTTGTGCTGCTTTCCTTGCATTTTTGCAGGTCCATTGTAGGGATGTGGGTCTCTTCGAAAGTTCGGTTTCGTAGAACTACTAACTGAAAAAACGGTGAATACAAATTAAGAAATAATTAAGCAAGATTGACCACCAGCCTAAAAAATATACCTAAAATATTTTTAATAGATACAAATTCAAATCAATTAGGATCCTATTTTATTTAGGTAATGTTTAATTTTGCAGTTTTTTGATTAACTAATTAATGATGGCCAACTTACTTTTCCCAATTCATTCAATCGAATATCTTCTTCATCCAGATCCTCCCGGGGCAAACATATGGGATGGACATAAGGAGAGATACTCACATGCTATACATTGCAATTACAAGATAGTATAATGTGCACGTTAAAATTAGATATTGTGATTATTTTTGTAGGAAAGAGGAACCACCGCAGTTTCCTTTTAAATTTTGAATGAATTGCTAACTAAAAAATTCCAGTTACCAATAAAATTACAACTGAATAAAACTCTTTTACATACTTACATCATGGAGCCAGATGACTGCAAGATCTGCCCCATAAACTGTATGATTGTACAAGGCATTCAAAACGATTTTTTCAACTGACTCAATTGTGTCGTTGATTCTGTCACCGTAGAGGAGCTTGAAACTTCCCGTCGCTATTTTGACCATGGAGGGTTGGAGCTCTAGCGAAGGCTGTTGACGGTACGTGACACATTGGGCAGCTATCAAAATAAATAAACTTAAATATGTATTTCGGTTGTCGGTTATAACTGCTAAGGCGTGCTTTCCGTTTACAATTTTTACCTGTCAAAATAGCCCTAGTAGAAATGAGCGTGCCTCCACAAGAATATCGGAAATCCCCAGAGCCAGGGATGTCCTCGGTGTAAATCCCGACGTGCCAAGGCCAATTTCCTTTTAGTAATGGACTTCTCTTCCGCTGATTCGCAAGTTCGCTCCGACTTCGGACATGTAAAGAGTCAAAGGCAGATTCGCCAGCAATCCCACAAATAACTTCACATTTAAGATTTTTATCCGTCGGCTCCTCCTCCCATTTCCCATTCAAACAAATACTCTTCACTTTACTGTCTGGATTTGATTGCGATCTCCAGAAGTCATTGCATCTATACATTAGATTAGGACAAAATGAAAAAAACATTAAATTAAATTAATTGCTGCTCGCTGTTACAATAATATTGCTATATTTACCATATACTGCTATTAATGTTTAACCGCGCATGCTATTACTCCACAATTAACAGGAAAAGTGGTAAAAATGCCAATAGTAATACTGGTTAGGTGTTGACCGAGTGAACTTATTGGATGTTTACCGACACGGCTATTAAGATCACCAAAATTACAGCTAAATCACACAACCTAACCGGTGATCCGGTAAACTTTTTTGTTAATTGAAAAATAAAAACAATAGCTGCGGGATTTGAACCCGCGACCTCCAGCCAAAACAAAGGTGGCTTCTTCTTTAAGGGTTGGACTGCACATCTAGCGGTAAATTCTTAGGCTTTGCCTGGGCATATAGGTATGCATTTAATTTTTTTAAAGTAACTAAAAGGTAATATCTAACCATTGTCTAAGAGAAAACTGGAAAAAAGTTTTTCAATGTGAAACTAAAGATTTTTGAAATTCGAAACTTTTACCATTGTTTTAAATGTAGACATCCCGACATCTCATCTTCGACGCCCAAATAAAATACCTTCCACATTGAAATCTGACAAAAACTCTTAGACAGTGGATAGGCAATTGTTCAAGCTATGTATAGTAAAATTTATTTTGAATGCACCTGCTACCAAATTTTCTAATAATTTACGCAAAATTTCAAGTCCTATGTTCTCCATGAGGCAGTGATAAAAACTGCGGGTGGATTACCGTAGTGAACACATCCCATGAAGGCCTCGAAGATTGAAATTTTGTACTCGGCGTTAAAGTCATTCAAATTTCTTTAAACAATGCTATGAAATTCAAAACATGAATGTTAAATGTGAAATATGAATGTTACAAACAATGTTTCGGTAATAACATTAGATAAAATGTAATGAAGCTTTAACGGGTGAACTTACACAGTTTTTTAAGCATAAGCTTGTTTACGAATTTTGATTCAATTACAGTGTTATATTATATTTATTCCAAAAAAGAAAAAATAATTTCGACGCCGCTCACTATTTTCATGGGTCTAGGGAATAATTCTATACCAGTGGAAATGGCTTTGTTTCATCTTTTATAAGATACGGCAGAAAGGTGCAGTCCAACCCTTAATCACTGGCCTGAGATAACGCATACCCTAATATACAGGCATAATTTATTGCTTTACCGGATTTTTGCTATCTTTAACAGATTTTGCGGTAAATATGTTTGCAACCGGAATTCTCGTAAATGATTTTAACTGAGGTGGCTATTAGATTTTGCCGGATTCAAAATTTCGAAATCTACAGATTCATCGGTTAAAATTAATAGGAAATGCGGTTAAAATAATATGAAATTTTCTTCAAACTGGACTGACCTAGAAATTGAAAACATAATAATATAATCAAAATTTATACCGTGTTTCTGCAACAGTATGCTCTGGCCAATTTTCTTGGCTCTGACACGGTTCGTTCATCCCATTTTCTTCATGAGTACATTGAATTGACTGAGACTCACTGTTCCAGTTGATATCCGCTAGTTTGCAGGAACTAATCTCTCGTTTTGCTACATGCGCTTCTCCAGTTGCTGCATATTTATGAAAAATATAGATGGAAATTAAAACAGTACTAAATACTGAAAAGCTATTTTAGAATTAATTTGTGACTTCACTGACTGACTTACATGGCATACTAGCGGCGAGTAGTGTGGCAGATACTAATAATACCCATGGCCCAAAGGCCGACGACTTATTCCATTTCCACCTCATGTTTGAACTCCCAATTAACTTATTACAGTGTATCAGTCTTTATCACAAATGAATGAATTATTATTGTATCCTTATTTTTATTTTTACAAACTCCTTTTATAATCCATTTATATGTATGACGTCACTAAATCCTTAAACTGATTTAGTCTCAAAAATACAAATTCATGAAATTTTTTCTAAATTTTTTGTTTTCAACTAAATTCCCGAATTTTCGTCAGTTTTCCCTAATCACACTTTTGATCACAATAATATGTATTTGTGTTGGTTAAACTTTAGGATTAATACTATATAGCGTATTTATGTATAGTTCACTTTCACTTTGTTATTTTCGTGCTTTGTAAGGTATTTTTGTAGTATTACACTCCCATTTATTACATAAGTTCACAAATTCGCAACACTGCACACGCACTATCAGTATGGTTAGCAGCACAGTATAACACAGATACAGGGGGTGTTATAATACTGATCTGTTCCAAGTTGAAATTGCCTGTGAATTGAGATTGATTATTGATAGCTTAACTCCTTCGTTTACAGATTTTTTTAACATAATGTACCTTGCTTGATCATTGATCACATAGTACATACAAATCCAAACTGCTTTTTTCCGTGTATAGTCTTGATTCGTATTCTTATTGTTGGAACAACTCTTCATTTCTTAGAAGTTGTTGTTGTATAGTCGTAGTGGTTGCTGCTGATCTCTTGTATTATTTTAATCTTGTTTGTTTTTTTATGATTGTGACGCTCATCGTCGGTAGTCAAAAATGCACAAATCTTTAATATGTATGTACCTCCATTCTCCATGTTATACATAAGCTAAAAAGGAAAAATAATAATTACATACATATAGGTAATACTGGAACTGGATATACAGGTATATATAGGTACTAATTGGCCTGCAATCCTATATGTATCTGATAGATATACATAAGAAAAAACTGCACTGCATTCTCCTCAGATACGCTTAGATTTATTGTTTTGTCATTTTACCCCATTGTTATTGTCATTCTTACACAGGACGTGTGATGTGATGGGTATACTCGGCATTTGCATATGAAGAGCTGTTTGGTAAAACGGGACAAGTCCATCAAAGAAGCTTTTACAGGAACAACGAATAATGAATAAAAGGTGACAGGATTATTTTTGTCTACTCAATTATTTTCTACAGGTGCTGTAACTGACGAAGCACAAGTACAAGCAGTTTCATAAATCTACAGACCGACTCTGGAATTTTTCAGAAAATTTTGCAAAATTTTAATTTGTGGACTTTTTCCGTTTTGCCTCAAAATGCATAACTTAACATGGAGGAAAAAGACCGTGGGATAAAATTGTAATCGTAACGAGTGAAACCAAACTTTTTTTTATCTTGTAAACTTTTTCTTGCACGAAAAAATTTACGCACGGCAATTGTCTTCTACAAACTACGAAAACACTCAAAAACGGAATTTAAATCAGAAATGCTTGTTTTTGCTGGTCTTCTACCATTTTGCCAAAAATTGCTTTGGTTGAACTTTGACCTTTACTATTCAACACAGCAGCGTATCTAATTGAATGGTACACGTAATGCAAATTTGAAAAAATGGAATCGACTCGTTTTGCCAAACAGCTCTTCATAATACTCTTCACAATGTGGAGACATGTACACATGTTCTATTGCAAAGAGACTTCAGATTCGGGCAAGATTTACATAAAGAAGCTATTAGGAATTAGGTACATATGCAGATAATTTTAATCTGCTCAATATTTGATCTCTGAATCTGATGAAGAATATAATATGAGGAATCGAAGATGAACACGACACGGCGCCAGGGCAGCAAGTGTATTATTGTTTGTCGACTGATTGCATTCATGGATTGCTGTACAGGAACAGACCTACCTACTTACCTGGCGAAGGCGAAGCTCATAATAATTGATAAAGTACAGAGTGTCAAAGGATAAACGATTCCAAGACAAAGCAAAGGCAATCAAGGTGCTTCGTAATCAGTTAATTTTTTACAAGCTGTGAATCATAAACTTGTCTTGGTAATTTGGCGTTTAGCTGACTAGTGAGGCTATTTACATACTTTGGCACTTCGAAACTTCGAACCGCCTCATCATGACTTCATGACCATGACCATCGTGTACATAATTAACTACTAATTTGCATTCCAAGAAACAGCTTATGGCCTGTGCCTTCATGTTTGTGCTCGGCTCAACATTGCGATGTTGCAGTTTATTTAGACGTCTTAAGCTAGCGTAGGTAGCTATGACCTAGGTACATCTAGATCTAATGCAAATGGATTCTCCATAATAATCCTTACTAAATGCCAGAATTATAATACGAAGTAAATTTTACACAATTTAAATGATAAAATTCCAAAATATGTACAGTCACTTCCGTACAATGGGGATTACGTGGGACACGCAAAATCATTCCCTTCTATAGTGGGTTTGGTTTTCCCTTTTAACAATAATTTAAGGGATTTTCCCTGTAAGCGACCGGTTATAGTTATATGGCAGTATAGCTATACAATTGAAGATTCTACGAGTATTATAATTTCACATCTTGAATCAAAATCATGTAAAACTTTTGGTAATCCAAAGATCATCTGAATTCAGCCAGTAGTGTCAAATATCATGCATTTCCCATATGAATAATTTAAAGAAAATTACCATGAAAAATGCATATATCCCTTTAAAAAAACACTAACATACATATATAATCACTATAATTAATTAAATACATGTTCAAAACCAGAATATTACTATAAACCATCTGTAAACTGTGCGTCAGATGCTGATTCAGATCTATCCAATATATTAAATGTAGCTCAACTTTCAGTCCAGTGGATTGCAGTCCAGCTCCAGTCCATAGAGACTGAAGTGCGCACAGATCATATCAAAGATTAGCAGATGCGGGCAAGGGCAGGGCGATGGGCGGCGTGGTGAACCAAAAAAAAATATATCTTTCTATTAAATCATTCATTTTTTTCCATTCCCACACCTTATTTCAATCTGAAAGCAGATTTTATTCTGTGAAATTGACCATTACAGAATTGTAATTTAACAGGTGATAGCATATTGTGTATTGTATTACTTTCATTTGCACAAGAAAACGACAGAACCGTTGTTCAGAGCTCAAACGGTTGACGGTACTTGCTTATTTTACCAAAAAAAAATATACCCAATTAAATTCATTATTATAAAATGTAGATAGGCAATTTTGCTTTTAATGAGAATTGGAGTCTTATAGGCAATGTGGATTCTTCAGTAGCGATAAATTATTATGACTGTTCGTGACAAAAATGATTTGATTATTGTAATAGATATTATTGTCAATTGTTTATGTCAGGGTCAATAATTAATTATTTGTCAGGGGCATTTTGTTGACGGCTTGACGGAAGCTAATTTTTTTTATGCGTGCGGCGTATACTAGATACTAAAAATGCTACGTGTAATTTTATTACGTGAATGAATTTTTAATAATATTATGCGCATATTAATTGCTTAAATTAAATTATCTCTTTATTATCCTGCTATGTAATTCAATACAGTTTTCTTACATGATTTACGTTCTATATGGAAGGAAATTAGGAAACTTACCAATAAACTGCCTCTTTCCCTTTCCTTCTGTTTTTCAAAAAAAAAACCTCCAATTAAATAATAGTTTTAGTGTAAGAGGAAGTTACTGTCACCTGACACTTAAAACGATCGACGTGTAAATTCTAATAATATTCTCAACAAAGATAATAATGGCTCTTAATTAATGACAGTCACCACTGTCGTACTCGCAACTCGCTTGGACAACACACTGGAAAGCACCAATTCAAGTATTCCAAAAAACACTACTTGTTCCCGATTTCGAATTTTGGTTTTCAAAACTAATTCAAAAATGTCCATACCCCAACACTACAATACGTTACAGTAGCAGTAGAACAATCCTTGGAATCTTTCCACTGCACTAACACTAAATTAATTATTAACTTCCAAAGTTTTGAAGTGAAATTCCTTACAATTTCCTACGGTGAGCGCAGGAAACAAAGAAAGCTAAACCAGTAAGGGGTCGTCCATAGATGATGCCATGGAAATATTTACATTTCTAGGAATCTATGAGCCCCCTGCGTCATCAGCTTAACCGTAGCATAAATGACTATCTTTAACATTGGATGTCATCAATATCCAATTTATTAGACCGATTGACACTACCTGTGACATCATTTATGGACGATCCCTAATTAAGATCACATGTAGCTATATGTATTTGCTTACGCAGAAACACTACATGCAGTTATGCACATAATTATTTACATATTATACGTGTGATAATCATATGAATTCAAAACTGAATGCGAGACTTGTCCATGTTATATATTTTCTAATACTAATTTAAATCAGTATATTATCATCATTGAAGAATCAATATGACCCAGTTCCATTTTAGACTCAAAACGAAAGGCACTATCTAAAAAAACAATTAAAATGTCGAGATCCTTAAAGCATGTAAATAGAACATTTGCACTTTATTATAACATTCAAATGGAATATTTTGAACTTTTCAGAATCATGTAAATAGAACCTTTTACACCTTTCAAAAACATGTAAATAGAATATTTTGCACCTTTTAAAAACATGAAAACAGATCCTTTTGCACCTTTCAAAAACATGTAAATGAAACACTTTGGAATTTTCACAAACTGGTAATTAAAATTTTACGCATCAAGCTCTTGTAGTTTATGTGCCAAGCACATTTTAATTCTAGCTCAAATTCATTAAATTGGAAATGGGTTATTCTGATACTTTACCCACGATATTATGTAGTTACTGTATATACCGTCTGAATTCACACCAAAAGGAAGCAAATTCTTCGTTATATGAAGCTGACGTCGCATATTGTACGGTAACGGTACACATAATTAATGATAATTAGTACAGCATAAAAACTCAAAACATGTGGTACTTGAATACATAAAAAATTAAAATTAATTAATCAAATTCCCACGCAGCTTTTAAGATTCAACGATTTTTATAGAATGTGTCTAAAATTCTATATCTTTAAGTATACTCATTACTGCGTATAATTGACATAATTGCACTTAAATTCTTAAAACCATCAAAAATATCAAAAAATTTGCAGGTACTCTACGCTTTGAGATTGACATTCTTTGCCACTTGTCACCATTAATTAATTTGACAATTTAAATCAACTGGTATACTCTATCATCCATTTACTGGTATTAATCTGTTATTAAGGAGAGTTCGCAAATGATGTCATCATGATGAAGTCAGTTTTTTTAACAACCTTAACAACCGCTGAGCGGGTTCTTCTTGCTATTTCTTTGACTTTCAAGAAAATTACTCAATGTTAGATTGAAAATACAGTGTTTTAAATATGAATATTAACATAAAATTCTCAGCCCGCTGTCCTTCACAGAAAAAATATTGTGGAGTGTATAGAGAATTTTCAATTTTGTCGCATAAATAAATAACTAAATCATCTGCATATTATAATGAATATGAGCTGTATTCCAGTTGAGTTGAATTTTCCATAGCCAATGTCATTTATAGAAAGAAAAAATAGAAATGGGCCGAGAATACTACCCCAAAGCCCAAAATTCTAAAGTCATATTTTTAGATATAATTTTGGGTGTACTGACACTTTCGTCCGGGGCATTTTCCTCTCCTGGACGTTTTCCTCCCGGAAATCCTCCCGACTTCGTATCGAGGGAATTTTAGTCACAATATCAAATTCACACTAAAATAAACTAGCCTTACCTTTTAGACAATTTATTATTTATGCATTTGTATACAATCTTCAAAATATCCAAAATGCATAAGCTGAAGTACGACAAAAGTTTTAAAAACCCGTTTCAATTTCTGCAGAAAATTGACCCAATTTTTTGCAGAAATCTCTCTGCACAATTTTTTTAAATGTCATATTTTTATGCAGAATCCTTTAAAAAATCATACATAAAATTTCTGCATTGATTCTGCAAAGCTCATCAAAGATGTTCGGCAGAAATTAAACTGCATGCTTGGTTTGACTAATTCTGCAGGACTCGGCATTAATATTTTTGTACGGGATTGCAAGTAATTATTTTAATGTGCTAACGTTTATTATAAAAAAAACATAAAACTTCTGGAAAGGAACACTAGTTTATTTTAGTGTGAATTGAATACTGGATTTTATACTTCGGTACGAAGTTGGGAGGAAAACGCCCGCCAGGAAAATGTCCTACAACTAAAATTTTGGATGCAAAATATTCTATTATTAAGGTAATTGGCTAGTAGCTTTACAATATTATGAATCAAACGAAGCCCATTTCACAGTACATATATAACAGAGCAAGAACGACCTACCGATTTGGAAATTGGGGAGGTACAAACTATAGTATCTGATTTATACTCCCTTTTCCTTTATAGCATACTGGAATCACTGTAGTATGCTAAAATGCTGATGGGAATATTATGCTGGTGTAAGAAATCGTGTTTTAATATTAATGCTAATTGTATATAGCTATAGCAGATACACAATTATTAAATGCTTTTCAGATCCACCTGCTTACCCTAATGAGGATATAACTTGTGAACGCTCCCTTATAGGTATTCTTGAATTCTTCTTTGTGCCAATAATTGTGACACGGTAATAAACAGTACTTTGAAAAAACTCGTGCGTTCTAATAATTATATACACAGTAAGAACATAAGTTTGTACGGTATACATAATAAATAGCTGGACATTATGAAGCAGGAATCACACAAAATTCAGTACCGCAAAAGGCTATGAGGGCCACGGGCTGAGAGAAAACTCTCCGATTCATTTTTTATTCCTTCATTTAATAAAAAATATTTTTACGTGTGCTGTTCAAATTAGACTTTGTACTGTATGTAACAAGTTTTAATAAGCTAATGTAGCATTTTTCGACATCAAAAATAATCACACAATTTAAAAACTTAAATTAAATATTGAGGAAAAAATACTTATTAGTATAATGCTTACGCCGTGTCAAAATCCTAATAGTTGGTGTCCTTACTTGATACAAATTCCTGTAGGATTAGTTCTTGCATTTGCAAGTATTAATCACAGCATTGTAGTATCTACAAGTCTTGTAGAGTTTAGAAACGGCAGCATATTACAAGATAAGATAATTGAAACTTTTACTACTTATAATCTAAAGTACGCTTACTTTAATAAAGAGCCGGTTTTTGATCCAGCCCAAGACCAAGGTTCAGAACTCGAACCCTTAAAAGAACCAAATAAACCAATTTTGCCAGCAGAATTCATTGGCTTTGCAGAAGATGATCCAGAGTACCCCTATGACACGAAATTAGTCTACGATGACAAGGGGAAGGTGATCGACGCGAGTGGACTGGGTGTTTCGCTGTATTATGATCTCGCGTTTGCTCTTAAATTCAGGTAATGTCAGTAATTTGTACATACGTATAAGTGTTAAATTAATCATTCAAAAAAGATTTCAAGTTTCTCATCCAGATATTTTCAGTTTCTTCCCAAAATTCATCTCCATTACAATACATAATATCATCTGTGAAGAACCAAAATGACCCATATTCAATTTAAGCTACAATCAAAATTAGCTAAGTATATGTCACTATGTCATAAAAAAATGAGAAACATGCGTTAAATGTTAATTCAGAGTTTCTGAAAAGTGTAAAATGTTATATACACATGTGTTTGAAAATGCTCTAATTCCATGTTTCTGAAAAGGTGCAAAATGTTCTAATTTCATGTTTTCGAAAAGTGTAAAATGTTCTATTTACGTGTTTTTGAAAAGTGTAAAATGTTCTATTGACATGTTTTTGAAAAGTTTTAAATGTTCTATTTACATATATATTTTCGAAAAGGTGCAAAATGTAGTAATTCCATGTGTTTTTGTAAAGTATAAAATATTCTATTTAAATGCTTTCAAGACATTTTTCAATATTTGTGTAGATAGTTGATATTGTTTTTAGCTACGAATGGATATGGGTCATTTTGGTTCGTCACAGACAATATTTAATGAGTGCCTAAAATATTCCTCAGTTTTCCATAGTCGATTTGAATGTCCATTTCGCATCTTTTCGGTATGGGTTTATTTTCAGACCTGTCGTAGAGAAGGGACTGGGATGGGGAGACAAGCTCCCGAATGGATCCTGGACAGGGATGCCGAGTCAGATGCTGGACCCTCAGTATGACGCTCTGGACAACGTTCTCTGCATCTCCAGCTCAACCATGGTCTTGGAAAAAGTTTTGGAGTTCACTTTCTTGCAGCCCACTTACAGCACCTACTACTACGTCCATTTCCGCCCACCCCACTCCAGATCCTTCCGCAACGTCTTTCTCCAGCCCTTTCATCCTGGTGTTTGGCAGGCCGTCTGCTTAGTATCTGTCTTAGCAGGGATCACTCTCAAATTCATTTACTACTTCAAAGACAAAATTGATTACCCCCGATATGACGAGCAAGACGAATACGAATACGAGGATTTTAAATTTAAAAGCAAGATCAAAGTCATTAAAATTCTACGTCGTAAAAATCAGCATTGGGACGGCGAAAGGCCGAGGCCGAATGGTAGCAGTTCCAAGTTAAAACATCAGTATTTTGACGATTCAGTAAATGATAGTGGAAGTTTTTCGGATTTATTTCTCTGGACGTTTTCAAATGTATGCCAAAAAGGTATAGTAGAAAATACTAAGGTAATTCTAAGCATGAGCGTCAAAGAATTAATCATAAAAGTGGTGAAATTTCAATCAATGTGTGAAGAGTTTCTTGACAAAACGGGCTAAGTCAGTTTTTATCAAAACTGAGATTTATTTGCATTAGGTGTGTACTATTCAATTAGATATCGTATGTGAAAAACCAAAATGAAGCATATCCATTTTTAGTTTAAAAAAAAATACACTATCTACAGAAAAAATTAAAATAACATGTTCATGAAAGCATGTAAATAGAACCTTGTGCATTTTTCAAAAATCAAGTTAATAGAAAATTTTTCACTTTTCAAAAAGCATGTAAATAGAATATTTTACACTTTTTAAAAACATGTAAATAAAATATTTTGCAATTTTTAAAAACATGTACGTAGAACAATTTGACCTTTTTAAAAACGTGTAAATAGAACAATTTGACCTTTTCAAAAACATGTAAATAGAAAAATTTGACATTTTTAAAAACATGTAATAATAGAAACTTTGCACATTTTAAAAACACATAAATAGAAAATTTTGCACTTTTCAAAAACATGTAAATAGAACCTTTTGAAGAGCCTTCCAAAAACGTGTAAATGGAACACTGGAACACGATATGTTGCATGGTAAAGGTCAAAGGTCAACCACGTATGCAGTTTTTAAAAATAGTAAAATTAATTACAGGTTGGTCTGTGGAGCCTCAAAGTAATTCAATGCGGATCATTTTCTTCATTTTCATTTTAACGACGACAGTTCTCTACGCCGCGTACTCAGCCGTCCTCGTGTCTCTCTTCAGCGTGGATGAGGAATTCATTTTCACGGATCTGAGTCAGCTGAGTAGCAAAAATATTCGGATTTATGGAGATGAGGACCTCCCGTTTATTTTCAAGGTTATTGAAGGCTCCACAATCGCATCTAAATCGAAGTTAAATTCCTCTACTTCAACTATTCCGACTTCTCCTAGCGATACTGCCCCACCCCCACATAAACATGCAAATGGAATGACTCTGAAGGCCGCGGTGGGGAAAGTATTGAGGACTCAAAGCGCCATCGTGACCGTTGAAGGGTTCTACAGTGAGTTTCGGAGACAAAATCATTCCTTGCAAGACTACTGTGGAAATATTACCACGATGAGGGTCATGAATCAGAGGCGACAGGCCGGGATTTATGTGAGGAAGGGCTGGAAGTACAAAGAGGTTTTCGCGGTTGGGTTAGTACAAAAATAAAGCAATAAAAAAACACCGTGTTAATAAAAATAATTATGTAGTACAATATCATATTATCAGTAAGGAATCAAAATCGCCCATTTCTATTTTTAGCTTAAAAAAGAGTGCACTATATTTTGTATGTACACAAAATGAAAAAATACCCTGATTTTCTTTATGCTTAAAACATGTCAACAAAATATTCTGCACGTTTTAAAAACATGTAATAATATAATTAGAACATTTTTGCACTTTTCAAGAACAAGTAATAAATTGAATGTTTCGCACTTTTAAAACAGGTATAAATTGAAAATTTTGCACGTTCCAAAAAAGCATAAATGGAACATTTTGCACTTTTCAAGAACAAGTAATAAATTGAATGTTTTTTACTTTTCAAAAATTCATAAATTAAATATTTTGCACGTTTCAAAAACGCATAAATTGAATATTTTGCACCTTTCAAAAACGTATAAACGGAACATATTGCACTTAAAAAAACGTATTAATAGAAAATTGTGCAAGCGTCAAAAACATGTAAATAGAACATTTTTGCACTTTTCAAGAACAAGTCGATTGAATATTTTAAACTTTTCAAAAACGTATAAATAATACAATTTGCACTTTCAAAAATCTCCTAATTAGCATTTTACTCATTTCAGTACACTCTTTCTCATTTAGTTAATTCTTTGACATAGCACATTTGAATTCTAGCTCAGACTGAAATGGGCCATTTTGATTCTTCTCAGAGGGTAATTATGTTCTAATATTTACTTATAAATTTAAATTTATTTTTAAACCCACACCACAGGATGGTCAAAATAATAGAGAGAGGATTAGATTTCCGCTACAATAAATTGTCGGATGCTATTTCTAACCCTTCATGCGGCCCTGCAGCCTCTGCGTCTTCTTATTCTACAACAATTCAGGAAATAAGACTTACAGATACTATCACCGCTTTTATTCTAGTTGGGATTGGATTTGGAATTAGCTTAACTTCCCTTTGCCTCGAACTTACTATGCAGTACTATGGGAAGGAATTCAGATCAAAAAAGATTATGTTAAAGCATTTAAGACCTTAAAATAAGTGCTACTAAAATGCACTCGTATGGTTTGTAAGAAAATCAGAATTTGAAGTATTGCACTCACTTTATATGCGTATAAGTAAAAATGTCAAGTGTTTAAAAACTACAATTAAGAGCTCCGTACTTTCTGTATAGACTACCAATAACCAAATAATACAAGTAGGGTAGAGTCGGGTAACTGTGGTAGGTCCGATAACTGTGGTAGCGACAGTTTTCACCAGGAAAACATCAGAACTGGCAGTAAAGAAATTTCTTGCATAGAAGAGCGAACCCTGTTCTTCGATGCAAGGTATCCTTTTACTGTCAGTTCTGATTTTTTCCTTGTGAAAACTGTCGCTACCACAGTTATCGGACCTACCACAGTTACCCGACCCTACCCTACCTACCTACTTAATTTTATGGCGAATTTCTACACTTTTTAATTTTCATGCACTGTAATGCAGTATTGACTAAAGTCGATTTTTACTGTCATAATTATTCATTCCGACATTTATTTTTTTATTCCATAAATACAAATCATTAAAGTACTTAACAACATCAACGTTCAGTTACAATGATAATATACTTGACATGAAATACAAAATTCGTCCTGAACTTATATGTACCTTAATCAAATTAAATATGAGAAAGTTGCTTCAACAAAAATGGAAATATTTAAATAAATCAGCTCATTCAATATGACAATATTTCCAGCAAATATAAAGTAGCTAATTATAGATTCTATCAGTTTTATTAGTAATCTTTAGTTCATGACAGATCGTAATAAGAAAGGGCTAATTATTAGAAATGGTAACTATAATAATATTTTAATATTTTAATAATGTATATTCAGTTCATTGCTTTAGCAAAAAATGGAAATATTTTTAAAAAAATCAGTTCATTGAATATGACAATATTTCCAGCAAATATAAAGTAGCTAACAATAGTGACAGTCTATCAGTTTCTTTAGTTCATACGGTATATCGTATAAGAAAGAGTTAACTATTAGAAATGGTAACTATAATAATGTATTAATAATGTATACTCAGTTCATTGTTGTAATTGTACCTTCTTATTGGCAAGACCAACACAATGCGGAATGCGCGTGAATTTGGAGCGATTAAACTTCTTCAATTGTCGGTCCATCATCGGTAGGGCCAGCCTGCCCTCCGCTCCCGCCGTATCCTCCGCCTCCGCCGTGTAATTTCATCATAATAGGCTTAAACTCATTCTCGACATCCTTCAGTTTGTATTCAAACTCTTCTTTGTCTGCCAGTTGGTTGTTTTCAAGCCAGGCCGTGATCTCTCTGCACTTGTCAAAGACCTTTTGCTTCTCTCCCTGGCTTAGTTTATCCGCCGGAGCTTCCTCCGCTGCCTGCTTCACTCCGAAAATGTAGCTCTCCAACTTATTTCTCGCAGCCACCTTCTCCCGCTGCTTGTCGTCCTCGTCCTTGAATTTCTCTGCTTCGCTCACCATCCTCTCGATCTCTTCTTTGCTCAGTCGACCTTTGTCGTTCTTAATTACAATCTTTTCCGACTTGCCACTGGCACTGTCCTTAGCGGAGACGTTGAGGATTCCATTCGCGTCGATGTCAAAGGTCACATCTATCTTTGGAACTCCTCGCGGGGCCGGTGGGATGCCAGTCAAGTTGAAGGTGCCAAGGCAGTGGTTGTCCTTGGTCAACGCTCGTTCCCCTTCGAAAACCTGGATGGTGACTGCAGGTTGGTTATCAGCGTAGGTCGTGAATGTTTGGGACTGCTTGCAGGGGATGGTACAGTTCCTTTCGATGATCTTTGACATTACTCCACCGGCGGTCTCAATGCCCATAGACAGAGGAGCCACGTCCACGAGGAGAACATCCTGGATGGCAGAGCTGGTGTCTCCACTGAGAATGGCGGCTTGAACAGCGGCTCCATAGGCGACCGCCTCGTCCGGGTTGATAGTCTTGTTGAGTTCCTTCCCATTGAAAAAGTCTTGGAGGAGTTTCTGGATTTTTGGGATTCTCGTCGAACCGCCAACAAGAACAACTTCATGGACCTTGGACTTGTCCATTTTGGCATCTCTCAACGCCTTCTCCACTGGGTCCATTGTTGAGCGGAATAAGTCCATGCAGAGCTCCTCGAAGCGAGCCCGAGATATTTTCGTATAGAAGTCAACGCCGTCGTGGAGAGCATCAATTTCAACACTGGCTTCTGAGCTGGAGGACAAAGTTCGCTTCGCCCTTTCGCAGGCAGTTCGGAGACGTCGGAGTGCTCGGGGGTTGGATTTGATATCTTTTCGATATTTTCTCTTGAATTCCTCCGCCAAGTGGTTTACGAGTCGGTTGTCAAAATCCTCCCCACCGAGATGCGTGTCACCAGCAGTGGACTTGACTTCGAAGAGGGAACCTTCGTCAATCGTCAGGATGGACACATCAAAAGTTCCTCCACCCAAATCGAAGATGAGCACATTCTTCTCTCCCTTCAGATTCTTGTCCAGTCCATAGGCAAGAGCCGCAGCGGTGGGTTCATTAATTATGCGGAGGACATTGAGTCCAGCGATGGCTCCGGCATCCTTCGTGGCCTGGCGTTGAGAATCGTTGAAATAAGCAGGGACAGTGATGACTGCATCCGTGACCTTTGTCCCCAGAAATGCCTCTGCCGTCTCCTTCATTTTTGACAGAACCATGGAGCTGATCTGCTCTGGAGAAAAGCGCTTCCTCTCTCCTTTGAACTCCACCTCGAGCATTGGCTTATTTTTGTCGCTGATTACTTTGAAAGGCCAGTTCTTCATGTCTTCCTGGACCTTCTCATCGTCAAACTTTCTCCCGATGAGTCGTTTCGCGTCAAAGATTGTATTTTGCGGGTTCATCGCAACCTGTAATCACACAAATGAAACCACCACATTTAGAATGGCAAATAATAAAAAATCAAATTCATATCACAATTCTACACAGTTCTAACGAAATCTAAATCTCAGCAACAGCAGCCGGGCGTATGTAATTATTTCACTACAGCTGACAGCGACAGCTAAAATATTACTCTGTAATAAAATTACAAGTTAATTATTTAATAAATGTGAACATACCTGATTTTTGGCAGCATCTCCAATGAGTCTTTCGGTGTCCGTGAAAGCAACGTAACTTGGAGTTGTATGTAGTATTTATACAGCTTATGACATTCAGGCATTGCCTATGGTCCACTGTTTTCTCATACTCATTTGCTCTATGAGCTTGCAGGGTGGATCAAGTGATGAAATCACAGGACCACTATAATGCAGTGCTCAGTCTTACTATATTTAAGAGAAATTGTATTCGGTGCCTAAGTAACGGCCGCCCATTTTGAGAAGCATAGATTATACTGGACTACTCCAGATGGTCAGAACATTTTCCCACTGAGTGGAGGGAACGAAACAAACAGTATTACATCCAAACCAGCCGAGTTCTTCATGCTCAGCTGAGAATGGTACTGTCTGTCCCGTCACCCACCGACAGTTCCAATCACGTGTGACGGTATTCGAAAATAGCTGGTACTTGAGCTTCAGAGTGTAGAGAGAGAGACGAACGAATTTGTTGCTTACTATACCGAAGTACGCAGGGAAGCCGAAATCTCGCAAGACTCCGTTTAAGCCAATTACCTATGCCACTGGAGATGTAAACATTTCCGCATATCTGTAATTGTACACACTAGCCCGCTTAGTAGCTCACTCCGCCGCTCAGACCCAACTCCTCAGCCAAGCCTATCAACTTATTTTCTATTCCCATCGGAAAGGAAAGATCGGCTACCCCGGCGTGTTCAGTCAAGCCAACCAAAAGGAAAACTAGACTTATCGAGGACGGTGGATTCCCACCCCTCGGCCACGGACCGGGTTTTAACTTGGAGTTGTGCGATTCCCGTTGTCATTCGCAATAATCTCCACTTTTCCATGCTGCCACACTCCCACACAGGAATACGTCGTACCCAAATCAATTCCGACTGCATTTTTCACTCCCATTTTCACTTCGTATGTAATAGTTTGTAAATATCTCAAATGCTTTGATTTATTTTCTGGTGATATCACAGTTCAAATCCACAAGAATTTTTTGTTGTGGATTTAGCTTACGAGTAATATCAATGAGCGATTAGGCTTTAGGAACGAAGCAACTAAAATGCTTGGTTCGCGATTTCAAATTGGAAATTAATATTGAGAATAAATACGCTTTAACCAGTTTACAAAACTTTATAAATTATCGAAACACGTACCACAACAAACCCCTTCAGCACTCTTTACTTCACTTATTACTCTAACCGTCAACCGTTGAAAAATGATCAGGAGGGGCAATCCGGCTGAGTTTATATAGTATATGAAAGAAAGAAGGTTCCAGTGTAGGCGCGTAGCGTTGTGAAGTCTGTCGGTTGTTCTCGTATTTTCTAACGCTAACGCGAAAGCCCAAGAAAAGTAGTGAAGTTTCTCGTATTCACTAGTACTGTTCAGTGCTGACTGTGAATACAAAATATCAGTGCAGCTGCCTGGAGTACACCACAGACCACAGTGGAAGCGTGCATCAATTACGTGGCCAATCTTAGGGATTATTCTACATATCCTTTTACATGAGTGTACACACCAAAAAAAGGAGGGTAGCGGTTCAAAATTTTCGAGTTTTGTGTCACGCAATTTATGCACGCTCTCAGCACAGTCCAGTCTCTCCGTATAGTTTTTGTGTTATGATGTTGATTGCGGGAAGTAAAGGAAAACTTACAGCATTGTGCCATAAGGCACAATGTTAAACCGAGCTATAGGGAGAGCGCTATAGGTAAAATACGAGACCGAAACAAATAACCTGGTTGGGTCCTATATAAAAAGCATGCCATGAATTTTGGAGTACTTAAACTTACGAAATGAACTGACAAAATCCTAGTAATCGAAATTGAATGAAACTCCAGTGCTGTGATTAATAAACGAAAATGGATTACCTACAAAATTGACATTTTCTCATGCTGCATCAGTTTTATTTTATTACTTATTCAGATAAAACACTAAAAATATTGACATAGATTGAAAGTAACACGCATTACTACATAAATACGTATATACGTATAATTAAGGTCATTAATATACCACAACAGAAAACGGTATAAAAATTAGTAAATAAGCACATAAGTATTTAAGTATACATGTGTATAGCAATATAGGAATACCATAGGTAAATTTCCCGTTTTAAGTAGTTCAGTGTAATAAAATAAAAAATCTAAACACTGCCCTAATTTGACGTTGTTTGTATTATGAATTAAAATAGCGAATCGTTAATATTATAATGTTGGTACATACTATGTAATGTGTAATCTAGAAATTAGGATGTTAAATCTTCCAACCGCAATCAGATCGGTGGAGATGGGCGATGTATTTGAAGTTCAATCCCCATAAGAATCAACAAGGAACAAGAATGCTTGCGTCCACTCATTCCTTTGCATCACAGATACCACCTGCTGAGATAGCGAAGGTTGCTTCGGATTCAGGCAAATCAGGACTAGAAAAAATAGAGCAGAGATGATTTTTTAAAAGTTTTTAGTCTACAAAACTTAACTTCCATTAAAATTTAGGGGGGTTACTGATTATAAAGTGGATAATGACAATGGTAGATACATTAGATACAGAAGTAAAAGTTCATGTCTTTTACCTGTCATAAATTTTTGCAACCCGATTTTCACCTCGACCTTTTCTTAGTGCTAAACGTGTTGTTGCTGCGTGAGCCATGATGTTTCCTCCAATGGGTTTCTTCGGATCAGCCTGTCAAAACGATCGAATGTGTTATTTAGCAATAAAACAGAGTGACAAAAAATATTGAGCACAAAACTTAAGACGGCCACTCAAATAATAACTGAGAAACTCAAATTAAAGATAATCAGGGTTTGGAATTAATTTCTCTAAGTTCACGAATAATGTAAAATACCTGAAAACTCATAGTGGCTCCTGGGTCCGATGTCATTTGATTAGTTACAAAAACAGCCATATTGTACTCCTCGGAAAGTTTTTGGAGACGAGAAAGCATTTGAGCTAATTTCTGCTGACGCTCTGATAACTCTCCACGACCACTGAAGTCCACACGAAATAGCGCCATTATGGAGTCCACAATCTTAACATAATTTTTAGAGTGAAAACAGTTATTTCCAAACAGCATGTGTATAAATAGTTAATTTTAACTTGTTAATTTTAATATAGTTATAAACGTATTTAAGTCATGATTTGCTACGTACAATTAGTTTGTAGATCCCAGATTCCTCGTGGCACTTTGCAGCAATAAGATCCAACAATTCATACTGATGTTCGGAAGTATAAGCTCGAGCATACAAAATATTATCCAGCACGGAACTCTGATCTAATTGGAATCGGTCTGCTATTTCTCGCAAACGATCCGGGCGGCTACAAGTAAAATTAATAATAATAATAATTAAAAATTGCAACTACTTCGTCTTTTCCATACATTATTTTAAGTAAAAAAGTATTTAGGTAGGTAGGTATGTTTCTGAAAGCATGAAGAATGTATATTTATATACTCCATGCTCTGGTACAGTCGTACAGTATAACTACAAATCATCAAAATAGAAATAAATAATGCAAAATTAAAAACATACAATGTATTTTCAGTGTCAATGAATATGACTTTTCCTCCTGTGTAGCTCGCACCATTAGGAATTTGGGTCGTGACACAAAGCGTGTGCGAAAGCTGAGTTTTTCCAGTTCGGAACTCCCCAAATGCCTCAGTAATAGCCATCGATTCCATCCCTCCACCAAGTAATTTGCTAGACAAAGTATCAAATCACAGGATGTTTAATTAGCATGGGCATCGATTAATTTAGGAGGCATCAAATTGCACATTATCAATTATAATCATTGGAGCGTGATATACATGGAGCTGGAACAGTGACACCTCCTGAGAAATGTTCTCCACGTTATAATTAGGTACTTGAAACCCAATAATGTGCTTATTTATTTATTTATTTATTTAAATGTGTACATAGTAAACATTTTATCTATCATGACTAACTAAACTCGTAACTTTAACAATTCGATTAATCAAAATAATGCACTACATAATACATAAGATAATAATAATTATAATAATAATGCTCCCAGCCCGGGACACAATACTTGTAATCCTAACTAGTTTAATTAATTAATGCTAAATTCATAATATTATTGTAAAATCAAAAGAGTTGTGTAGGCCAGATGGCCATGTCGACTTTGATCAATAAATCATATATATATAATTAGGTACTTACTCTAAATCTGTAGACCCTGTAGAAATTCGGAACACAGTTTTCCGCTTATCACTAAACTGAAGCGCCGTTAAAAATCCAGCAGTGTCTATTTTCTGACACGCTTCTTTGATTTTGTCAACTTTTGCATCAGAGAGTCCCTTTACGTTAGCAAGCTTTTTCCGAGTGCACATCAAAACTCCCTTAATGGTGCAAATCCCAACAGACTTCAACTTTTTGATGTCCACGACATTCTGTCAAAATATCAACAAACATGATGAAACGATAATTAGCGATAGGATATTTTACACTTCCTCCCAAGCATGCATGCCCCACAATACTCATAACTTCCCACTTGCCATCGCGAATTAAAAAACTTCCCATTAGACACTCGGTCATTGTCAAAATATTCCCTGCTTATATACCCCACACACACAAAGCATGCAACATAACAACTATTAATAAA
The DNA here is from genome assembly GCA_949802685.1 of Dicyrtomina minuta. Lineage (NCBI taxonomy): Eukaryota > Metazoa > Arthropoda > Collembola > Symphypleona > Dicyrtomidae > Dicyrtomina > Dicyrtomina minuta. The sequence goes on from OX461808.1 coordinate 35,063,489, forward strand.
TAAAATGGTCAACTTCAAAGTATTAAAGTATTTACGATTCCATGACTCTGAAGGGCGTCGATGTCTTGGAAAAAGCTTTCTTCATCATCCAAGGCTAAGGCAAAATTAGAAGCGTCATCTTCGTTGACAACTTGATCAGTTTCATCAACAGTGACTTGTGCAACACGTTTCTTAGACTTCGTAGCCATCGCTTCCTTGTATAACACGAGGACGTGTATAACTATTTACGCGTGTACACGAAGAATTCGCTGAAAAAAACAATCATAATAAATAAATCTTAAATCTACTTTAAATCATGTTTTGCACTTTAAACTTAAATATTTAAATCTGCCATAATGATAATGAACTGTAATTGATAACATTCAACATTTCAACATAGGCAAACCGGCAAACCTATAACTAACAACCTGTGGTTTAACAACTAAAATATATTGCTGCACAAATAGCTTACTTAGCCCTATTCCATATTCAGTATCAAGTATGTTATAATACAAATTTAACACTGGTGACTGGCTACTTACACCACGCCGAGACCGAGGAATCGTTAGTTAGTAGTCAGTCGTCAGTCAGTAGCTCTCACTAATATGGGATAACTCGAATAAAAATGAGGAATACTACAAAGGGGGAGAAAATGAAGGTTAACGGACTTTAAAAACGAAAAAAAACTATTAATTTTGATCAAGAAAACCGAACACTGCCACTGAAAACCGAAAAAAACGTGAAATGTCACAAGCCGTACAAGATTCAATCACCAGTCGCTCAACACTAGTTAGTTTTCGCTCCTTCGGTTTTCCTTTAATATTGGTCTTGCTGTGCTGCACTGCCGGCGCCTTCAGTGATTTTCTCTTTTCAGTTTTTGTCTTGCGCAGTAGTGCAACGTCTGAAAATTGTCCTTTAACTTTAGTCGGCTCGCAGGCTGCTGTACCGTGCCGTATGTTTTCTCACTACACTACTACGTACCGCGCTACAATGTAATAGGCGTGTGGTCAGGGAGTGTTCGCAAAGGCGTTACCATTTGGGAAGGTTGGTGGGTCTGAAAAGTGATGATTTTCCTCACGGATTTTCCCAGTATTTTTGACATGGGTGACGCTTGGTGAGTAGGTCAGAAAATTGACCAAATATAATTACGTCATTTGTGAATGCTCCTGTAATAACACATACCACTAATTACTAATGTTGGCCGACACATAATTCGATATTTGCTTCTTTAGGAACTAATTAGTTAATTTTCGGATTTCATGGTTTCCAGTTTCTATAATAATTATTAATAATGAACCCGATGAACGTTTTAATATACAGTGGCAGCGTACCGAGATCAGTTACTAACATGACAATTTTGTTTGACATTAAATATTTCCTATCCAAAACAAGTAACGAATTTTAACATTTAAGACATGTCATGTCATACTTAAGGAATTTGTCATGTCGGACATGAACCGCTCCAATAATAATTAATTATGCGTACTTATACACGGCACGGATGGACCACAAAGTTCCAATGCTCTACGATTTATAATGGGATTTTTTATTTCAATATTTAATTACTCAATAAACGCAATTTCCGCAATTCTTTGTTGGTTTAATTTATTATAACATAACACTATTGGCTATACATTGAAATTGGGTCTAGGTCGAGAAGTCTAGGCGTTCGTGAATCAGATTTTTCAACGTAATATTATTGTCATGCGGTAATTATGTACTGAATTGAGTTATGGATGATTTTGCCATTTACTGCATTGTAGTCACAAAGTCACTGTCAACTTCAACCAAATGTCCTAATTACCCCCATAAACATACAAATAGGTAGTATAACCACATAATTAATCTAAAAGTAATTTTTTTCTGTGATTCAGTCACTTGGGGAAAATGCACTATATACCTTTATTGAAGTCAATTCGTCGCTCAGCTCTCAATTGTGAAATCAAGAAAGAAATTTAATTAGAACGAAAACGAACGAAGGAAACCCATATTATGCAATACCTCACCGCAAAAGGGATATTATTAAACATTGAATGAAATTAATTACTGGACAAACTAAATCAATCTAAAAATGCGCGTAGTTTCCAAATCCAGAGGTTTTCGTGGCTAAAGGCATAATATATTCAGTATCTATTTTAACCTTATTAGCGTTCAGCTTCATGTGGAATGGAATGTACTTACCGACTTAATCATACGAACCACATAATTTTTAAAAGGTGACTAATATTTAGTTAGTTAAGCCTTACATGCTGCTTATGCCCGCGTGCATTAAAATAGAACTGGGTTATTATTGCATCAATGTTTGTCCCACTGCACTGACTGAATCATATGAGTCAAAATTAATTAATACAAAAACCGTCTTATAGAAACTCATCATAATATGTTAAAACCACTGCGAAATCAAAATCCAGCGTCATGTCGAAACCTAGATTAAAACACCTATATAAAGAAGTGTATAAATATATATAATAAATTTTTTCTTATGTATACATAAGAAAAAATTTATTTTTGTTTCCAAATTTTGGCATAGCATAATGAAGTTGTGACTGGAGGTTCTTTTTTAACATGCCATTGTAGTTTGCGTCTTTGCGTCTTTGAAGTATCCATTGGCTCCGCCGGAATACTGCTCCACTTAGGCGCATTCGAAGACACGTTTAAACTAGCGCCATTGTAGGTTCTGGCGAGCTAACGAACTGCTGGACCAACAGCAGAGTTCATCTGCGGCTACTTAGCATTAAGAAATGACTTACTTGAGCATTTAATTGCAGCGTTTGTATGCAATACAATTTATAAATTTAAGTCTCACGGTAATCAAAAAACTATATTATTTCTTGTTATGTAAACATTATTTCCACAGTTGCTATATTAGTCAAGATATTAAATCGCAAAGATAGAACCCCAAATGCAGGAATGTGTGTGCTTCATATACCTACCGTAGGATTTAGGATTGACCGAGCTTGATGCTCGGCAAGAATAAATTTTCCATGCATACGAATGAAAACTTTATCCCTGCTGACTAGAGAGTATCAAGCTCGGAGTCCCACACTCCGCAAGCACAGAACGCGTCGTTATACATGTCGTTGGACGGCCTAGTCTCTTCCTGCCCCACAAGCATGTGTGTCCGTCCAATCTAATCCACTACTGATGACTGCTCTCCATTTGTAGGTTCATAATCCGTACATGTGTCTTGAAGTAACAGAGTCAGTTTTGGAGTTATTCTATTAAATAGGCTTAATATCTTGACTAACCTAAAGTGCAGAAATAATGTTTGCACGATAAGAAAGAATATAGTTTTTTGTTAATCTTGAGACTTGAATTTCTAAATTCCGTTACACTACCACGCGACAATTAAATGACAAGTAAAGTAACTACTTCTTGAACGTACGTATCCATTGCATTTGCAATAACAAGTAGCCCAGCTGATCTCTGTTGTGGGCTCAAAAGCTTTGTGGATCGTCAGAAAGGCGCTGATGCCAGGGAACGACGGTGGCGCCTCTGTGAGCTCGATGGTGCCTATAATGAAATGAACATTTTTATTTAACTTTACGGCAACGAAATATACACAATTATGTACTTATGTATTACATTTTTATGCATCGATTTTTTTGGAAGTTTAAGACCTGCAGTGCAAACAAGCAAGTGCTGCACTTCAACTTCAACCAAATACATAAAATCAAAATGAAGATAAAATTAGAGAGAACGTAAATATTTATTTACAACTGACGTTACAATAACGTATGCCATAAAGACACAGTAAGAACAATATACAGTTTTAGGAAGATTTAAAAGCTTTCGAATAATTATAGTAACTGTTTTTTAGAAGTCGTTATTTTTTAAAACTAGCTATTACATAAGTTCATATTATATAAATGATAAATGATTATGAGCAATTCGGCAAAAGCCTCGGATAGTAGCAATCACAATTTCATTTATCATTGTTGAAGGAAGTCGTATATCTTTTCGAAATGATTAAAAAAGGCAGGAATTTAGCCACGAGCACCTAGCAGGAGACCAACAACTTCTAACTTCTTAAGTTGATATTTCTCCAGAAAGTAAGGAATACAGGGATTATAGTGAGCTTTTTTTTCAATGTTAACCTCCTCGGCCTGACCTAAATTTTGCTCCACACGTATAGTACGATCCAGAATATATCCAGTCTCGACTCCGTTCGCCTAGTGTCCACACGTTTAGAAGCACCATCAGTTACTTCCTCAAAAACATTCCAGTCCAGTGTCTTAAGATGATTTGCAATTATTAATCGCACCTCATGATGTCTGCTATTCCTCAGTAAGTTACCCACATGGCATTTCCCTAGAACATGAGCGAGGGTTTCTTTCTCCTTACAGTGTCTGCAAAGGGATGATTATAGAGAACGCCCTGGAATAGCTTTAACCGGCAAAACGTTTACACTCATTTTAAATGCATTCACCCACTCTGATGATGTTAATCCACGTTTATCAAAAATTAATCGATTTGCATAGGAGCAGTCCTTATACACTTCAACTCCTTGTCCTCGAAGTGGAAAAAACTCTTTCAAACTCTTGGTCCCTTAAAATATCTCAAAGTTCTTTTCCAGGCTTCGTTTTGGGACTATATTTTTGTTAAACTACAACATCATCATGATTTAATTGAAGAGCGTCAATGCAACTTTTTATTTCTCCTTGCAAATCTTTGACAAACGGCAAATATTTATCTTCTAAGCTAAGCAAAACGACATCTATTATAATGCTTAACAAATGCCTCCCAGGTGGATCGCATTACTTGGAGTCCTCTAAACTTTTTAGACGTATACAGAAGAGCATTAGGCTAGTCATGTGGAATTGCAAGAATCTCTTTGACTGAACTCCTAATTATTTTATCCAAGTCTTCAAGAAATGCCTTTGAGAGCTTATTTAAGCAAGCAGTCTGAAGTGAATACGTCAAGCAGGGCCATAAATACTGATTTAAATTAGCAATTTTATGATTAGGAAACATCATTGGTGTTCCAACAAGATTGAGCTTGACTGTGAGGACTACCTTTGCGCTCACTGCAGAAACTATATCAAGAAAAATCAAAACCCAATAATATATCATTTACTGACAGCAAGAGAGACTCTACTAATGTGGAATTAATCGACAATGGGTACAACGCGTCAGATGCTCTTGAAATATTTTATTCAGAATCAGAAGAAAGTTTTATTTCAAAGTCCGAAATTTCCCAAGGGTCATCGAGTTTTTCCGACAGTTTGTACGACTCAGACATCGAAGTGGACCAGATAAACCATGTCTTAAAGGGCCTAAAACTTGACAGCATTGCAAAGTCTTACCGTTACACAGATAAAAATTTAAAGCAGGTACAAGCAAGCATCCTTGAGCTGTCAAAAGTTCATTAATCAAGTTAGCTAAGCGAAATGTGGACTTTGACAAACCAAAATCTATGACTAATGACAAATGCAAATTAATGCAAAGAATGCAAAACCTGCATTTTATCTTTAGCAGCAAGGATTAAAGATGCTGTCGACAAAACAGACAAATACCAGATTTTAACATGCACTCCATTAAACTTGACAATGAAGGAAATCGAAATTGGCTTAGCCAAGGGTTCACAAAAAATGGCTAAAAAAGTTACACACTAAAGAAAACTAGTGGACCTTTTAATGCTCCTTCTCGTCGTGTAGGCAAGAAATTGTCCAACAAGCTTGTTGAAGATGCAAAGGCTTTCTACTTGCAACCTAAAAATTCATCGACATGTCCTGACCAGCGCAAAACAATAATTAAAAGATACCTTGAAAATGGCAAAATGCAAAAAAACCTGTAGCTAAGGAAGAAATGAGAGTAACTTTGAAGGAACTACACAATGAATTCAAATCTCAATTTCCAAATTACGTTATTTCAGCTTCAAAGTTTTCATTGCTTAAGCCAAAACAATGTCAATAGGGAAAAGGAATTGGATTTTAAAATACTTGCAAATGCATCAATCATGAAAATTTTAAACTTTTACTTGAGCCATTAAAGCAATGTGGAAAGAAGGAAGAAATGTTGCGTCCGTTTTTCTGTTCGCTTAATAAAAAACTCCCTGTTTAGATTATGTGCTAATTGTCCAAACAAGAGCATCATCAAAACGTTGGTTTCTGGATTGGTAGAAGAACACATTGTCTATATGGAATGGATCAAGATAAACACTCGTTTAATGGAATAAATCAAACGGTCAGTGGCTAAAGATGAATACATTAATTTAATTCAAGAATGTCTACAAAGCTTTGGTCCTCACTGTTACATTCATATACAGCAGCGCGGCTTTATTAAAAATCTTTAAAGCTCATTTTTAGAAGGAATTAGCGCTCATGTAGTAATGCTTGTTGATTTTGGCGAAAATTATTCGTTTGTTGTAGCTAACAAAGTTCAGAGTTTTCATTGGAGCAAAAAACAGTGCATGATTTTGCCCTGCGTTTTGTACTATTACTGCATTCAAACAAAAACCGTACAGACAATAATATATGTTGTTCTTTCTGATACTGCGACATATAGTGCAAATTCTTTCCATGTGTTTAGATCAAAAGTTATTGAAAAACTTAAACTAAAATTGCCTTAAATAAAGTTTATCACTTACGTCTCAGATAACTGTGGCAGACAATTCAAAAATAAGAAAACTTTTTGCAACCTACGATTTCACTACAAAGATTTTGGAATAAGTTCAAATTGGGTGTTTAGTGCAGCACGCCACGGGAAGGGTTTATCAGATGCGTACAGTGCTATTACAAAACAAAGTACAAGTCTTGAAAGTTTACGACGAGGCTCATTAAATCCTATTCTTGATGTGCAAGCAATGTTTGAATACCTAACTGAAACAAGAACTACTGACTCTTTAAAGTTTGTTGTAGTGACAGAAAACAAAATAACAGATTATTTAACACTTTACAACATCAAAAAAAGGTATAAAGGGTTAAAAACTGTAAAAGAGACACGTTTTTTTCACGACGTTGAAGTTGGAGCAGGACATAATTTGCACTTTATAAAAGTTTCTGCCTCTTTGCAAAGTTTTAAGTGTAATTTATTTGAGAACGACAGTGAAACAGAATGTAATACACAACCTGAAATAAGTGTAGGAAGCTATGTTGCCTTTATATATGGTTTTTAAGATGTTAACAGGTATTGTGGAATCTGTACTGCAAGACGATGGAGAGAATGAAATCAGGATGATGAAAAAGCTAGACAAGGGAAAAGGTTATAAATGGTTTGACCTAGCTAAAATTGATTGCGTCTCCTTTGTTGATATCACTGGACTGCTTAACGTACCAACAACGCCGAATAGAAGAGTCTACACATTTGACAGGCTTTTGAATGACAGAATGATAGCTTTAGCTGAAGGAAAACTAAATAAAAAAAGATTAAAGATTTAGTATGCGTTTTTGTACTGTTTTGATGAAATTGCAGTGCAAATAGTACAGGTATCAGAAATTTATAGATTTAGCTATTCTAAAATAATTCATTTAAGAAAATAAAATACTAAGTGCAACTATATTACTAACAAATTGGATTTATAATCACCATTTATATACTTAAAATTTAACTAAGGATTAGTTTATATTTACCTAAAAATGTTTTTAATTTAATTAAGAAAATTTTGTTCTGTATACTGAGCTGTTCGGCTATTGCAATTGTGCAACAGTGACTTAATAAAGTTTTTATATACTAATAGAATAGACACTAATTTAATTTAAATGGTGTACCTCTAATGACCTGTATTTTAAGTAGTTTAAATCATTTTAATCTGAACTTGAGCATGTGAAAATTAGATTAACTTTAGATTTTGTAAAAAGTTAGAATTAGTAAATAATTAACATTTCAACATCTTCAGGTTGTTGACAAGATATCTAATGTGCCGTTTTGTGAACTGATTCTGCTAGAAACATATTTAGGAAAATTAAAACATAATTGGTATAATTTGTATTTGTGTTGAAAACAGGATCCTGACAACAGAAGATGTGTCGCTCTCTGATGGTGACATAATTCCACGTTTGAAAGACGGAGAAACTGTGAAATATTTGGGAGTTGATTTTAATTCGCAGCTTACGTTTGTGCCTTCCAAAGTAATTGAAAATTTGACAAAAATGTTAAATAATCTTGTTTCTACTCCAATGCTGCGACCTCATCAAAAGATATCAATTATTAATGAGTATATTTGGCCTGTACTAATTTATCCACTACAAAAAGCCCTCCTACATAAATTGCCCAAGTCATTTTTGATGGATGTGGATCGAATAATTCAAAGTTCTGTGAAAGAAATTCTTGGAATTCCTACTGATACGCCAAATGCAATGCTCTACACGTCAAAAAATTTACGAGGGCTTTCTATAACAAAAGCTGAATGGGAGGCGTTCTTGCAGCATTATAACATATGTTTAGTTTTACTAAGTTCAAGTGATGTTTATGTTCCATATACAAAGGATATTTCAGAAGAGTTGAATGAATGTGAAAAGGCTTTACATTTCACGGATGAGGATTTATTGGAGTTGAACAACCCTGAACTGGAAAGTAAGATTACTAAACGAATGCGTAAGAAACTTCGTGAAGAAGAATTTACATCCTGGTCTGTTATAAAGTTACGTGGTGCAGGGGTATCTCAGTTCAAAGACAATCCAGGGGGGAATATATTGCTGATGAACAAAAAGGGGATGACATCATCGGAATGGGTGACTACTTTAAACGGCAGTAAATCGGGAGAAAAAAGATATTTACGATCCTTGCATTCCGTACTTTCAGCAAAAACTAGGATTAGATGAGATTGAGGTAATAGGACTTTACATTGGAGCTCGCGGGACTATTACTAAATTTTTCCTAGATTTTATGAAATCTCAAGCCTTAACTTCATTCCTCATTGAAG